>CM041776.1:284097872-284623489 GCA_023374045.1 Limonium bicolor
ATTAAACAGACAGAAAACAATAATAGTTCATAGTCCACAAACACATTGACATCCATAATCATACCCGTAGTCACACCCATATTCATATTTCCTAAGCATATCTTTAGGTAAATGTAAAACAACACTATCAAAAAAACTTACCAAGTTCTTCTTATGCCCCTTCATTGTGCGTGATCCGCAAGCATGGGTGGAGATACCGCCACCAGGTGTGTGCTCACTCCTTCTGTTTCTGGAGTTGATTTGGCTTTTTGCTTTGTAATCTTCGGTCTGCCACTGTCTCTGCCACTCGTCCCATATATCATCTCTGACTTTCCTCTTAGTTCTCCCTGTCTTCATCTTGTATAGTGTGTCGGAATATCTATGTCTACCTTTATCACAAAAAATCTCATACACCCGTGTCTCAAATCGAGGATCCCAACGAAAGTGCTTCTGTATATATATTAACAAAGTGGTTTAAGTGCAAAAACAAACAAACATCATACACACATTGGTAAAATATGAATGGTTACATACCTTAAACTCCTCAAAATAAAAACGATGACCATCCGGACCCAGTGACTCCCAGTTATAGCCATGGGCAAACCATCTTGTCTCGAAACAGGGGAGTATTCCACGATTGACTACATTACTAGGCTCCAAATCCCTGTAGTTTCAAAGACAAATGACAAGTAATTAACAATGGTTGGTAAACAAGCTTTATTAAAACAATATCAAGTTGTATAATCACATAAGTGTACTTACCTGCCGTCGATGGTGATGAAGGTGTGACGATCAACAACCCCAGCAGCTTGTGACGAGCTTGAGCTACGCGGTGTGTCCGCAGGTGAAGGTGAAGCAGTATCGGTAGGTGTCTCAGCCAGTGTGTGGGCAGGTGGAGTGTAGTGCTGAACATCCTGAGAAGCAGGGACTAAAGTGGAGCCCTGATGAGCATGCGGATGAGTGTCAAAGTACGGGGTCCCTATCGGTGCTCGTCTTGAGACAGTGTGAGAACGAGCAAGTCGTGGAGCACCAGAATGAGACCCCTCGCCCGATCCTGCATCATCTGCAGCTTGCTGAGAATCTCTTGCTGCAGATGATGAACTACCCCTACCAAGCATTCTCGTGAACGACCACCCGGATTTAAAGAAACCTCTACCACCTGTCATCACTGTGAACAACCAAAACAAGCGTATAGATTTATAAGATGTAATCAAATAATATTATAAAAAGTGGACAAGTCAATAATTATATGTTCTCATACTAAAGTTTATTCATCAATGCTGAGAATCTCTCGCTGCAGATGATGAACTACCCCTACCAATCGTAGTTGTTGTCTAGTGTCAATTTATTCATCAATGTTGTCATCTGGTATGTCCACTAAAACTAAAGTTTCATCGTCATCGACTACAGGTGATAACACCATATGATCAACGGTTTCCTCTTGCAGTGGTTGAACCTCTACCTCATTTGTTGAAGAGTCTGGCATGTCCAAACCACTTCGCGCTTTCACCTTTGACACAACCCACCAGTCTTTCTTATCTCTCTTCTTCGACGGGTATGAGCAATAATACACCTGAACAGCTTGATTAGCTAGCACAAATAGCTCGTACTTGTTAAACTTCCTTGTATGATTAATGTCAACCAGTTTATATCGAGGATGTATTTGTACTCCTCTCTTTTCCGGATCAAACCAGTGACAATAAACACTACAACTTTCTTGACCGGCAAAGCGGGATACTCTAGTTCAATAATCTCCTTCAGCACCCCATAATAATCATACTCCGAATCAGCATAGTTTGTCCCAGAAATGCAAACACCGCAGTTATATGTTGTTCGTTCTTGTGAATAAGATTCTGTATGAAATTTGTATCCATTTACATAGAAACCCGAGTAGGAAACTGCCATGTTCAATGGACCTTGTGCCAAACTACAAACAAATTTGTTCGGTGTGGAAACAACATTTGACTGTAACATAACAAGTTAGTGTCAATGTGCATAATCATGTATATAATGATGTAGTCAATAATGTACTTAAACCCTCACATGTGAACGAAACCAAAGTGGAAAATCCTTTTCCATCTTAAGGTTTATAGTCTGCGCATTCAGTGTTGGTTCCGCTTGCCGTAGCTGACTCTCGTACATTCTACGACATATACAAGTGCAAGAGTCAACACAATTATGAATATTATGTAAACCAATGAATATATTCGATATAAGTTTCTTACTCAAAGTAAGGCTCCATTTCTGCACAATTCAGAAGAACATATGACTGAGCAGCATCTAACTCATGGCCTGTCAACAATCTTCTAGTTCCTTTGCCAATTGGTTTCCCTAACGTTTTGAAAACAGACAATCTTTCTGGGTCTTCGTCAACGTCTTCCACAATCACCTCATTTCTACCAAGCTTGTAAGGGTATGCTGGTCCGTCATCAACGAAATAAAACTTTGTAAATTTAGTGATCTCTTCCAAAAGGTATCCGTTACGAATCGACCCCTCAACCTTGTTGTTATTTCTGATGAACTTTTTTAATTTGCCCAAGTACCTGTATCGTAGTTTATGTATTGACCAATTACATCAACTACATTGAAAACACTATATAACAATATAAAATGTCTTTGTTCAGTTGACCTATAATTTACCTCTCAAACGGATACATCCATCTGTACTGCACTGGACCACATAAACTCGCTTCAAATGCAAGATGGATGGGGAGATGTTCCATTGAGTCAAAAAAGCTCAGTGGAAATTTTTTCCAATTTGCACAAGATTTCCGGAATTTGACCATTCAACCTTTGCATATTAGATTCTGAAATTGACGTGCATGTCAACTCCTTGAAAAAAAGACATAACTCAGTAATTGGCTCCCACACCTTTTGATCAAGTAGATGTCGAAAAGCTATGGGCATCAACCTTTACAAGAAAACATGACATTCATGACTTTTCATCCCAAACATTTTCCTATTGGCCATGTCAACACACCTCCCAATGTTGGATGCAAATCCGTCAGGGAGCTTTATATTTTTTACCCATTCACACAAGATCCGAATACTGTCCCTGTCCATGACATATTTTGCCTTTGGAAACGTGTGTAAAGATATATCTGGTGCCAACTCTGGACGGTGACAATAATCATTCAACTCTACGCGTGAGTTAAATGTGTCTTTTGTCTTGTCCTTCACATTGAGAACTGTGTTGAATATGTTCTCAAACGCATTTTTCTCACAATGCATCACATCAAGAATATGTCTGATCAACAAATCTTTCCAATATGGTAGATCCCAAAAAATGCTTTTTTTGCTCCATCCACTTGTTTTAGCAATTTGAGCATTTATTTCAGCCGAACCAACTTCAGTGACCTTCATTAAGCCCAATCGGTTCAGCTCTGTCAGTATTTGATCACCAGTTTTAAAAGGTGGGGCAAATTTGGTCTCTTTGTGCCCTTTCCGAAATGATTTTTTATCAGCACAAAACTTGTGATCTGCAGGAAGAAATTTTCTGGAGTTGTCGTACCAAGACTGCTTCTTGCTACAACATAGTGTGAATGCATCACTATCTGTAGCACAATGGGGGCACGCCATTCGACCAGCAATTCTCCAACATGATAACATTGTGTATGCTGGAAAGTCATTTATAGTCCAAATCAACGCCGCTCGCATTTCAAAAATTTTCTTCTTAGACACATCATATGTTGTGACTCCTGCCCACAACTCCTGTAACTCAGCTATGAGAGGCTGCAAAAACACATCAATTTTTCCTTTAGGATTTTTAGGCCCAGGAACAAGAATTGTAAGAAAGAAGAACTCATCTTTCATACACATCCCAGGCGGTAAATTGTAAGGTGTAAGAACAACTGGCCAGCAAGAGTATTGTCTTCCAGAGGCTGTAAATGGTTGAAAACCATCAGTGCATAACCCAAGTCTGACATTTCTAGAATCCAAAGCAAAATCAGTATGAATTTCGTCAAAGTGCTTCCAAGCTTTTGAGTCAGATGGATGACACATATTGTCATCTTCCATCTTGTGCTCAGCGTGCCATCTCATATCTGTAGCCATTGCAGGAGAAGCGTATAGCCTCTTCAGCCTTGGAATGAGGGGAAAATACTGTATCTTCTTGTACGGTACTTTACTTTTCCTCCTCTTTGCACCCTCTTTGACGGGCTTGTATCTAGGGCAAGCACAAAACTTACAAACTTCAAGATTTTTATCTTCTCCCCAAAAAATCATACAATGATCCGAACAACAATCAATTTCTTCATAGGGTAAACCTAGACCACGCATGATTTTATTTGCTTCATAAAAGTAGTTTGGAATGTCATTGTTCTCAGGCCAAAGATCGTGGTAAGTTTTGCAGACTCGGTCAATCAATCCCTGGGGTGCTTGGTAGTCATTCTTAATAGACATCAATTCAGCTGTGATAGATAACACGCTATGAGTGCCATTGAATAACTTTCTTCTTGAAGATTCCATTAACTCAAAGAATTTCTTAGCTTCTGGATTGGGAGCATCCTCTAGTTCCTCCTCAACCTCCGGCATTAAAGTAGATGTATCCCCTAATTCTTCTGGAACATCACCAACAACATGAGCAATCATTTGCTCCATCATTTCAACATTTTGTACCTCACGTGGCGTTGTGGTACTCGTAGTGAGATTAACTTGTATAGGTGTGTTATCTTCCCCATGAAATATCCAATCAAAGTAACCATACATAAAACCTTTCTTAGCTAAATGGAGCTTAACGATAGCAGGCTCGAGGTGCTGTCTATTTCTGCACCTTTTCATGTCGCAAGGACACTTAATTTTACCGTTTCCATACATTCAGGGTGTTGTAGTGCGAATGAGACAAACTCTTCCATCTTCCTCAGCCATTGGGTAGAGATTCTACCTCTCTCAAAGGTTCTCTCAACATACATCCACACACTAGTGCAGAAAATGTTTTTTACCACGGTTATTTTGCTCATATACCACGGTTAGAGACCGTGGTTTATACTCGCGTGGTATATCGGAAAATTCAAATAAACCACGGTTCGAAACCGTCGTTTAAAAGACGCATTATAAACCACGGTTCGTATAACCGTCGTTTAAAGCCCGTTGTGGCGCGGGAGTCAGACGACTTATACCACGGTTGGGACGGAAACCGTGGTATATAATGTCGTTCCATTGCGTTTTATACGACGGTTCGGGTAATTAACCGTGGTATATGACTACTTTATACGACGGTTCTATAATAAACCGTGGTTTATACTCGTCGTTCCATTGAGTTTTAAACCACGGTTTTAAGGGAACCGTGGTTTTTTTTTATTTTTTTTTTAGTTTTTTTTAGTTTTTTTAGCATCTACCACATATGTTTTCCAACACAACCCAATTTACAATCGTATATACAACCTGTACAGGGCATCCAACTGGTATTGCCCTTTGATAACCAACCACACTATGACCATAAACCAAGTTGCCAGTTTGAATTGCAACATTGAAAACGAATTGCAAACAAACCCATTCAAACTTTCAAAAATAAGAGAGAGTTGAACTTTTACAAACTTTGAGAGTTGCTTCAGCAAAAACAAAAGTCTAAGTCTAACTACGTACACTAGGATATAAGATCTAAGAAACACTCAAGTAATTTTTACACCAAAACTGCGATAAATGATCTCTTACAAAGTCGAGATCCCCTTTGGAATACGTGCTCCCTGCTTGTGTGAAATAAGAAACGATCTGTCCATAAAAAGAAACTGATCATCATTAGTACACAATTTTATTTAAAATGCAATAACTTTAACTGAAACTTTGATTGGTATTACCTTGTCATCATCCGTAAGCGTGTCAATATTTTGTACCATCTCGAACATGTACCGCATCACATAATAGCCACAGCTTTTTGAATCAGGCTGTTGAGGACACTGTCATCACACCATCCAAGGATTACCAACTTTAGACAGATCAAAAATTAAACGTTTAGCTTTAATACAAAAATGCATAAATTAAATGATTACTTACACGTATGTAGTGGAAGTCCAAGATGGAGAATGGTTTCTTTTCATCACTTAAACCAAGCTTATGGCCCCTACATAAATACAGCATTTTAAAATGAAGCCATTTATTGTCAATAATCTAGGACAAGGTTAAAATAAATACAGAATGCCTTAAAATTTTGAATACTCACTCCTTCAAATATTTCTCTACAGCGATCTCTTGAAGGTCATCAGGGCCGCCCAATGGGTCTAGTATCAATAAGCATGAGGTGTCGATACACAACACCAACAACATCCAATGATTGCTGCCACAGATAAAACAAAGAATGTTTTGTAGAACAATTATTAAATATCACAATTAGGAAGCAAAAAATTCCAGTTATTGTGTACTTACATCTGATGATATGGGATCAGCAAATATTTGCTTCTTCTTCGCACCGCAGTACAAAATCCCTGCCTCACATGCTCTACACATCCTTGCTCAGCCAGTGCGGCCTGATTTGCTGACATCAATTGCGGACACAAGAAAGAGAGGGCAAATAATCTCTTGCTCGCTAGCAGTCTACTAGTCAAACACCTAAACAACATTTTTTTCATAAGATATGTTAAATAGCTTAAAAAAATGAAAGATAATGTAATAATTTGAAAGATACTTACACACAATAGGCCTGAATCACAGAGATGTTAAGCAGGTCTCCATCAAAAATTCTCGTAGATCGCTCACGGTAATCATCAGATCTCTGGGCTACTCAGAAGGAGTTGAAAACATGCTGGACCCGATATCAACAGAGAGGAGAGATGTCTGTTGTGTTTCATACACAACCATGGCGGCAGATTATATTGTCATAAAACAGCCAATGTACTGTGTATACTGCTCAAGTGCCATAAGGGTTCATCCCATCAGTGCATAAACCAAGTCTTAAGTTCCTTGGGTCTGTACCGAATTGAGGGATATTCTGTCAATGTTTCTCATTGTGGTGAATCGGCTGGATGTCTCAATTTACCATCATCCTTTCTATGGGTAGCATGCCATCGGAGGTTCTCAGCATCTTTCTGAACTGCAAACAAACGTTTGAATCGGGAATTATCGGTAGATACCACAACATCTTCGCAGGAGAGCCCACTTTAGTGCTTATGTGGTTTCTGTCACCCTTTTTTACATAGCGTGATTCCCCACATTCAGAGCAATGGTCATCCAACTCATTCTCCTTCCAATACAACATACCCCATTTGGACAAGCATGTATTTTTTTATATTCCATACCCATCAGACACATTAACTTCTTTGCCTCATAAGTTGTTGTGGGTATCACATTGTCCTTTGGTAGTACATTCTTCAGCAGTTGTAAAGATCTGTAAAACTGACATCACTCCATCCATGTCCCGCCTTCAGATTGAATAGTTTTAGGACAACGCTCAATTTGTTTTGTGTTTTCGTTTCACATCCACTGTACAACGGTTCCTTTGATGCTTGCATCAGATTTTCGAATGATTTGGGTTTGTTGGAAAAATGTTGTTCAGCATCTTCCATCATTGCATTAAGGTCCTCCTGATCATCTGAATCACTACCTAGTGAATCATCTTGAGTATCCCCAAAATCGTGTGAAGCATCCATTTCTGATTGTTCTGCAACGACGTTATCAGCACATTCAAACACTTGTACTGAATGTTGACCATGCAGTATTGTTATGGCTTCATAATCATCTGTAACCCTCTGCGAATCAGATGATCCTTATCTTGTCCACACCTCGGTATTTGAAGTCGTTCTTGCAATCGACACAAGGACATCGAATATATCCCTTATCCCTTGGTTTAAGATTGTCAACAAGGACTTTGCAAAATTTATTGACCCCTTCAAGGTACTTGATGTCCAATCTGTCACTGTACATCACCGAGCGCTCCATCTCCTTTTTCAAACACACCAGATGTCGTGAACTCGTTCCATTGATCTCATCTTTTTTTTTATTTACAGATTTAACAACCTAAACCTATCCAATCACCTTCGATCTCACCTAGGAACAAGTTAATAATATACAGTAGTTCAGTGACAATTTCGGCAGCATTACCCTACAGTTCTCCTAGTGTAGATATATATATATGAATCGTTTCAATTCACATATATATATGTCACTAGAAGAACACTAGGGTAATGCTGCTGAAATTATCACTGCACTACTGTATATTATTAACTCATTCACAACCTAGATGGTGAGATCAAAGGCCATTGGACAGTCCCAACAGGGACTATCTAAGACGTACCTCTATCAGGTAATCTCAGACAGGTAATTCTATGTTTGAATTGATTTTCCATTGTTTAATAGAAAAACAAAAATAATTGAAACATTTTAAATACCAACCTGATGAGTACTGGATGGTCAGCTAGCGCGAACAGCACAGAAGAAGGAGAAGTAGGCAAATGCTCTTGCGCGTAGTATATAACACCTATTCAATGAAATTAGAATAAGGTTTTAATTTTATAAAAACTTGAATAATTGAACATATTAAACAACGAACATAGCTTAAATTCTGGAAAAATTTGGCATGACCTTTGCGTATTTTTAGACACTCCACATTTTTTTAAGGCAGAAACAAACATAGCAGCAACATTAACTCTCAGCAAACCATACGAATTATTATCAGACAGACAAGTATGCATATAGTAAATGTATATATATATATATATGATCAATGAACAAAAACATCCACCCCATTTCAACCCCATCATCACATTTCAACCACACTATGCAAATATATATTCTAATGATTGCAGAATACAAGTAGAATTTAGTATAACGTCTATTTGTGACAATATTATATATATATGTACATATATATACATTTATATTAGTATTTGTTTCTAAAATTATAATCAGAAATGCAAGTGATTTACCGTGGGTTCTGATCAGGCAAACCGGTGGCAGAGGTTGACAGCAGCAGATAGTGCGACAAGTAGACAATCCGACTGTGTGTAGTGAATACAATGAAATTAGAATACAAGGTTTTAATTTGAAAAATATATGAATAATTGAACAAATTAACAAACAGATATAATTTGAATAAACCATGTTATTGAAACATTTTTAAAAAACTAACCTAATGATGAATAAGGATGATCAGTCACAAATGGGAAGGAAGAGGATTGTTCAACCGTAGAAACACCTATTCAATAAAATTAAAATAAGGTTAAATTCTGGAAAAATTTGGCATGACCTTTGTGTATTTTTATATACTCCACATTTTTTTAGGTAGAAACAAACATAGTAGCAACATCAGAAAGACTACTACGAAAACCATTTCATTTTCCCTGCATAAACAAACATTTAAGAGAACTGTAGAGAATTGTTTTCATTATTCTTTATTCTCTTTCCTGTTTCCATTTTGTTTATGTGCCAACACATCAGTCCACCATAGCTATCATCAGACACCATTGGAAATCCCACGCATTCAACCGGAGAGAATTCGATATTCAAACCATTGCATATATACACACCAGACGTTAAAAAAAACGAAGATAGTAGCTAGGTTATTAGGCGTGGTGTTTACCTTGGGGCGTGGTGCGCTGAGTCGAGACGGTGGTTATTATCAAGGGTTGAATCACTCTGATAAACAAGAATAGAAAAAGACAACAGGTAATTAGATTAATCCTACATGGAAGCAACAAAGAGGAAAGGGCCTTGTGATTGCAATAATGGTGTGCTAACTTTGCTTCTTCAACCTCATATTCTAAGAGCTTGATAAAAATAAAAACTTCAAAGTTTTAACTCTTTTAGATTTCTACAAGAATCCGGCTGTTGTGACGTCAATATATATGACAGTCATATTTATAACTGATCCAGCTAATAAAAGAAACAAGAATCCTAGAGATTATTTAGTCTACAGTGGTAATCGCCCAAGCACATCAAAGACCTGATCGTTGAATTGTTACATGGGCTCGGTTTTTATGGAAACAAACACAATAAATAGAAAAATACCAAGTGTACTTTAGTTGTTAATCTTTGGGTTTACTATATAAGAATGAGAGCCAAGCATTGCAAACAAGGAAACAGGAATGAACTCCTAATATCAGCTTATATCTGCACCAGTGGATAGCAGTGAGTTTCATTTCTTTTTGTCAAATATTACGATAAATGGAAAATAATTCCTTAATTCCCACACATCAATTCTTATTCCCATGCATAAAACAAGAAAGTATATAATAAGATATCGAAAAGCAAATATTACCAAGAATTCAAGACATATCAAAACACCATTTTTGTTTGGTAGCTAGGTTGGCATATTGGTGCGTGATGGATGGTGGTGGAGATGTGCGAGGATGTGGGGCAGCAGGGCGATGGAAAATGTCGAATGGAGGTGGGTGACTGTTGATGGTGTTTAATCGTTGGGTAAGGAGCAGCAGGTGGTCGTGGATGAATCTCGGTCTTCTGGCGAGGGGAGGCGGCGAGAAGATGGCGACGCGGGCAGAGGACGGGCACAAGCGACGGCGCCGGAGGAGGACGGGCACAACACAGTCGACGACGAGGGGAGGACGGGCACAAGCTCGACGGCGCCGGAGGAGGAGGAGGACGGGCACAAGCTCGACGGCGCCGGACGGGGCAGTGGATAAATCGTCGAAATCGCCAGGGGAAAACCAGAGAGCGGGGAGGAGGAAGAAGAAAGAAAGGTCGGGTTTTTATTAAACGACTTTTAAACGACGGTTAACCAAGAAACCGTCGTTTAAAGACCTATGTAATGGACCAATAAACGACGGTTTTACAAAACCGTGGTTTATAATTCTTTCGGAAACTCTTTAACGACGGTTGCAAACGAACCGTGGTTTATAAACAATTTATACGACGGTTATTTCTGAACCGTCATTTTATCTTCAAGGCGGAGGAACTATATATGACGGTTGTATGGAGAACCGTCATTTATGTAATGAGGCGTGCACTATATATGACGGTTTGATTAATAACCGTGGTTTAAAAGATTTAAATGACGGTTAAAGATTTAACCGTGGTTTAAAGTGCATCATTTAAAATCTTTTTTCTACTAGTGACACCCTATCGGGTCTCATACCTATACTAATCAAACACTACTTTAGTTAATACTAATAAAACACTACTTTAGTTAATACTAATAAAACACTACTTTAGTTAATTATACAGTTAAATTATCAACTTGATTGATTTTATCAACTTAATTATAGAGTTAAATTATCAAACTTTCCCAATTCCAGAAGCACCACCAGTTACCAAAGCTGAGAAGTCGGGAGGTGATGACGAGGTCTCATACCTATCGGGTTGATGACGATTCACATTTATCAATCGAAGAACGAACTGGACTGGAGAAAGACAAAAAGAGAAGAACAAGAGAAGAGAATAAAAGAAGAAGAAGAAGATAGATGGTGGTGGTGTCCGGTGTGTGCGGTGGTGGTAGTGGGTGCCGTGCCATGCGACTACGCCTGAGGGAGGAGACCAACCAACATATATAAATACGGTGATTATCAACACTACTATAGTTCAAACTAATAAAATTTTAAAAAATTCGACATAGTCTCCCCTATTTGTATACTAACAATTTTTGATATACCCATGCCATTTGGAACTAAAATTTGTAAAACTATCCATAAAAGTAACAATTGACAACTGAATTAACTAATACAGACTATATAATCATTAATTAGTTCTAACAACACAATTTTGCAAGCACACAACACTGAATTTTGATATACCCATGCCATTTTCAGTTATATATATATATATATGTAACACTAAATTAGTGAAAAATACTACTTTAGTTCAAACTAATAAAATTTTAAAAAATTCGACATAGTCTCCCCTATTTGTATACTAACAATTTTTGATATACCCATGCCATTTGGAACTAAAATTTGTAAAACTATCCATAAAAGTAAGATTGACAACTGAAATTAACTAATAAACTATATAATCATTAATTAGTTCTAACAACACAATTTTGCAAGCACACAACACTGAATTTTGATATACCCATGCCATTTTCGGTTATATATATATATGTAACACTAAAATTAGTGAAAAATTAAACAAAAATGCAAAATTAGCAACTATATACTCACAAACCAACAACACACCAATAACCACCAGTTCATAGCACCAATTAACAAACAATAACCCCAAATTTACAAATTTTTAACACAATTTTCGTAACCCTAGAATTGGCTGAAACTACCAATTTGCCGCAGTGAAGTTGTAGGAGTATGCAGAGGTGTCTGGGACGTTTCGGTGGCCGAAAACTAGCTAATGGCGGCGACGGAGCCTGAATCTGGCCGGAATGGTAGTCTGGTGCGCGCAGAGAGGAGAGGAGGGAGAGGAGAGGGGAGGACAGGAGAGATATGCGCGCAGGGAAGAAGAAGAAGAAGAAGAGCGCGTCTGATTAATCTAAGCGAATTAGCGACGGACTCAATCCGTCGCAAATCCGTCGCTAAAATATAAGTGAAACGGAGTCGTTTAAAATAGTGGAGGGAGCGTGTGGTTTTCGGAAGTAATTAGCGACGGACTTGTCCGTCGCTAATTGGGGAAATTTGCGCGCCACTTGCCCTGCCATTGTTCCTTCGCTAATGCGTCGCCATTCCGTCGCTAAAAAACCATCCGTCGCTAAGCCATCGCTATTCCGTCGCTAAATAGCGACGGATTTTGTCCGTCGCTAATTCCGTAGCAAATAGGTTTTTCTAGTAGTTTTTTGGCTTGTCCCAAGTATTAAACAAGTGGATTTATTTTTTTGTCCCATATTACCCCACTAGACTTTAAACAAAAATTGCTACGTAAATACTTTTCCCCATTATGCAAGATGCCTTGGTGGTGAAATGGTAGACACGCGAGACTCAAAATCTCGTGCTTAAAGAGCGTGGAGGTTCGAGTCCTCTTCAAGGCATAGAGAATGTTCATTGAATGAGCAATTCAATAAGAGATCTTGGAATTGGAAAAAGTTCAGCAGCGGATCACGAAATCTTGGTGATCTTCTCTATCTAATATCTAATGAGGGGGAGTCCGCTTTGAAATCGTCCGCCCTGAACCCCCCCCCCCCCCCAGTATATGCTTCAAAGGTATTTTATTCGTTATTCAGTCCAACCAAGGATTCGTTATTGGAGCAGATAACAACTTTCATCAGACATGCGTATTTTTTATTTTCCAATGGATTTACATCTTTCATTAATGGATTTTTTTTGTAATGAGTAATAGGCTCTGGTTGTTCGATGTTCAAGAATTCTGTTTAGGCAGTTCATACCACCCATACATAGTGTTTTGATATAAGTTTTCAATTCTTCCATGTTTCAACAGTTGCATATTGTTCCATGGAGCTCATGACCACTTTCAGGTCATCCGGGAAAAGCCATCTTTTTCTCCACAATGTCTTTCTCATTTGATCCACTAGCCTTTCATTAGATACGAACAGATTTGATAAATACTGATAACTCTCATATTGAATATTAGAACAAAAAGATTCCTTACCTAATAAGAAACTAGCGGTTCTATCCCATCTACGTCTCTGAAAATTAATCAAAATTTCAAGTACTTTCTTTTCTTTTGCGTGAGAAACCACCCACGTTTAAATAGAGTCCTCGTTTCGGCAGTCGCCAAAAGCCCATCGGATATCTCTTTCTTTTGCTTATCCGCAACTTTTTGATGTGAAAACAGAGAGACATGGGTCTCATTGTCGAAGTCGAATAGGAAAAAGAGTGGATCTCTAGGGTCCCAAAAGAACTGGCGTCTTCACAAATCAAAAACGAGTTGTTCTTTGGGTCCACCCTTCAATAACGACAAATAATACTCTCGAAGCCCATCCTCTTGAGCATCGTCATCCTCTAGATCATAGTTGTAAGAGACAGAATATTTTGTCTTTGGAATACGGGGATCGTCTTCGATTCCAGTCCGCAAGTACTCCAAATACTTCTCTAGAGTATCACGATTTATTGCCAGTTCATTCAAATAATCAAATAAAAAACGAGTGGGATCAGATTCATCATCGTGATCAGATTTATCATCTTGATCAAATTCATCATCGTGATCAGATTGATCATCGTGATCAAAATCATAAAAATCATAATCGTGATCAGATTCATCATCTTGATCAGATTCATCATCCTTGAACTGGGACCAAGAAGGCAATCTCGTTCCCCTCTTCTTCCGGGCCCAATAAGGAAATTCTAATAAAGCGGGCCTTTTGATACAATCATATGTAAAGTCTGAAGGTTGCCACATTCTAGGAGACCAAGCTATTTCATCGAATAACTCCAGCATAAGATCGTGCAGGATGGGGGCTTCTCCTACCAACTCCGATTCATAGAGAAGTTCAATATCCGTGATAGAACGAACTACACTTTGACATACACTTCGATTTAGGTCAGTTGAGTCCTAATAAGCCTTAAACACCCTTAAAACCCGTTGATCTGTATACTAGAGATGGGTTAGGGATGGTGTGGGAAAATAGGAAACCGGCTGCTCGAGATGGACCAGGAGCCACAATTAGGCTGGGCTGGGCTGGATTAGGTTTTAATTTTATGAGAGAATAGTGTCGCGACCCAAGGGAAAAAACAAACAATAGCAGGTTCCACAAATATGTTAAAAAAAACACTATATGCAGGATTCAGACCCAGGCTCGACTATTTACTTTCTTGTCAAATTTATGCAAAGTTTAATATTTATGCCCCTTTGTTGGTATGCAAATTATTATTCAGGAGAACAAAACAAAAAAAAACAGACTAAAGATGAGCCAAATAAAAAACATAGAGGTCTTCCCAAGGTCCAATGAAGTCTTATGAAAGTTGTGGGTTTTGAAATCATGTATACATTTTTTAATTATATTTTTGGTCGGGTTATTGTTGAAAACTCATTTTCAAACAATAAAGTTTTCCTCGAATGTTTGAAATTGGTTCGAAAATCATTTCATAAAGTTGTGGCTTCATTTCGGCAGGCGCATCAATGCATTTTGAAAAAGAAAGACGACGATCCTTTTATTTTATTTTATTTTCTGAATTTTACTATATGGGATGGAAATTTTTGGTGTCTACATCAGAAGATTATGTAGGAGGCATATAGATCCTCGTACTCAGTAACCTAGGTGGTGTTATGATGTATTGAGATCTCCGGGAGTCATTCTGGTGGAACAATATGAAGAGAGAGATCTCACAGTTTTTGTCAAGATGTTAGACTTGTCAGAAGGTGAAGGCTGAGCATCAAAGGCCTGCTAGGATTCTTCAGCCTCTTCTCATTTGAGAGTAGAAGTAGGAAAGCATGGGGATGGATTTTATGATGGGTCTCCCTCGGTCTGCGAAGGATTCGATGTTGTGTAGGTGATTGTGGATAGACTCACGAATAGTGCTCATTTTTGCCAATCAGGAAGACCTTTAGCTTGGAGTGGCTTGCTCGGCTATACTTGGATGAGATTGTGAGGTTGCACGAAGTTTCGGCAACCATAGTTTCTAACATAGATCTGAGGTTTGTGTCCTGTTTCTGATGCAGCCTGCATAAGGATTTGGGGACAAAGTTAGCGTTCAGTTGAGCCTACCGTCCTCAGTCAGATGGTCAGATGGAGAGGACAAATCAGATCCTTAAGAATATGCTTAGAGCTTATGTTCTGGACTTAGGTGGTAGTTGGGATCAGCACATGACGTTGATTGAGTTTGCCTACAACATGGCTTCTAGTCCAGTATCAACATGGTGTCGTTCGAAGCATTGTATGGTAGGAGGTGCAGGTCTTCCATCTGTTAAGTTGACTTGAATGAGAGAGCTTTGGTAGGTCCAGATCTAGTTTAGGATGTGGTTGGTAAGATCCAGACCATCCGAGAGTGTCTGTTGGTTGTGCAGAGCCGTTGGAAGAGCTATGCAGATCAGAGGCGGTGACCGCTAGAGTTTCAGGTTGGTGACCAAGTGTTTGTGAAGGTTTCTCTATCACAGGTGTGGTCAGATTTTGGAAGAGTGGCAAGCTTAGTCCGTGATTTCTAGGACCGTTTGAGATTCTCGAGAGGATAGGTCCAGTTGCATATTGCATGGCGTTGCTGCCGGCGTTAGCGGGTGTGCATGATGTATTTCATGTGTCTATGTTGAGGAAGTATGTTCCCGACCACACACATGTGATAGAGTTTGGTTTGCTTCAGTTGCGTGAGGACTTCTCCTATGAGGCAGTTCCCGTATGGATTTTGGCTTGCGATGTGCGTAGACTTCAGAGTAAGACCCTGCCTATGTTTAAGGTTCAGTGGTCAAATTAGTCGGAGCGAGAGGTGACATGAGATCTTGAGGATGAACTTCGATCTAAATTTCCTTCCCTTTTCGAGCAGTATGGTATGTTAAATTTCAAGGAAGAAATTCCTTTTATGGGGGAAGATTATAAAACCAGATTTTATTATAAGTTGGATTTTATGTTGTTATCTTATGTTAAGTGAGATGATATATTTTAGGCATTTTTTAAGAAGAAAGAGAAGGGCAAAGAGGTCATTTTCAATTTGATTTTAAGGTAAGGAATTTTATTTTGGAAAAGAATTATTTTCCCGTTTAGTTCCTTCAACAGTTTTCCTGAGCACTATTTTCCCCTTTCTTCTCTCTCCTTCTATTTCTCCTTGGTCTCGATTGCTGGTTGGTTTTGCTGCTGTGTTGGTTGAATTCAAGACTCTGTTGTTGTGTTGCTTCTTCGGCTGCGTTCAGCTTTGGTTTGTGAGTTCGACTATGGTTTTGTTCTTAGTTTGGTGCTTCAGGTTCTTATTTTGATTTTGGTTTGGAATTGTCTTTCAGTGGTTGCTTTTGGTCATTTTGGTTTGTGGATTACTGGGTTGCTGTCCGGCTTCATTTCGAGGATTTCTGCACTTCGATTGAGGTAGGTGGTGAATGGATTTGGCGAGTATGTTCGACTATGGGGGAGTTGTGAATTGGCTTGACTGTAAATGTGTTTCAATATTTTTTTTGAATTGTTTTCCGCTCTGTTTAACTGATGTGTAAACTCTCAAAACCCCTATGGCTTCTCTTGTATCTGCTTTGGTTTGATTGTGTGAGTTTGGCATTTCATTATGAGTTGTTCTACAAATTTTCGCCTCTGGTTTTGCCGCGTCTGGACTTCTGTCCAGACATGGCTTCAAATGCCTTCTTATTTTTGCAGTTTTGAATGTGTCCGGACGGAGTGCGAGGAAGGTTCTAGGATTTAAGTCTTGGCATGTGTCCGGACTTTAAAGCTTGGACACAAGTCCTGACATACCCATATTTTATTCTGTTTTAACTCTTGGCATGTGTCCGGAATTGCAGCCCCGGACACATGCCCGGACGTCACCACATATATTTTGTTAGAATTTTTCCAAACTTACAAGCCTATACATATACCCGGACTTCTTTGATTTAACTCTTGGAATGTGTTCAAACTTACAAGCCTAGATGACTGGTTTTGCCTAAATTACTTGTTTGAGCTTCGTTTTGACTGTTGTTTGCGGGATTGTGACCCCCTAAGTGTGAATAAGTGAATTACTCACGTTTTATGCTTGTTTATGCACCTCTGTTCTGAAAGTTTAAGCATTTCGTTTTGGGACCTAGTTACTTAGCTTCTGAGCCGTGGATGGCTAGGTTTGGCTATCCCGTAGCATGTTGTGCAGGACGTCCTTCTGTTTTTTTTCCTCGGGTTTCTAGGATGATTAGTGACTGACGGGTCCAACTAGTGGTCTTTACCATTTATGTTGTGGGATTCTCTGATCCAAAGGCCTCGTTCTTCTGTATGTGTATGCTTAGAATTAGTGTCCCACCCATATTTGTGATTTTGATAAGCTTTGCTTTGAGTGTTTGAATAACACTTCTATTTTGTTTGAGCTTGCTAGCTTCTAATATTAAGTTTGCTTGTGGAAACTCAGTTTTGCTCTGCTTTCGTTTATGATTTGTAATATGATTTCAAATGGTTTGAGCATGCTTCATTGATGAAGTTTACTATCTACTAAGCTGTGATTTCTCACCCCTTTCCACATATATATATATATTGCAGATTGATCAACGCCGGTTCTGCTTCTGCTTCTGATTCAAGGAGTTTATACTACTTTTTCTCTTGTGTGTTTAGTGTTGGACATGTTTTTGACTACTATGTAGCCCATGGGCCTTTTGATATGACTATGTATTTGATAAGTTTTTCGGGCCTTGTAAGCCTTTCGTGTTCGTTAATGCAAGTATTTATTCCCGGTTTGAGTATTTGTTTAGGAGCCTTGCGTATCTTAAGTAGTAAATGTGCGGCATGTGACAGTCTCAGACCTAGCTTGGTTTAGAGGGTTTTCAATTTTTGCGCTTAGGGCATAAGTTCGCATGGAGCCTATTGAGCGGGTGTAATGCTCACTAGCATTCCTCTTAAGCTTTATAGGAAAGATGAACAAGAAAGTAGGTATTTAAGGGATGTCAGGATAATGGGTTTTTACCCTCCACATAATGGCCTTTTTTAGGATCCATGCTTTTTAGTCAGAACCATTTAGATAGACCGCCTTATACCAAAAAATCACCCTCTATAGGATGAAGTAAGTATGTGATACACCCTCCCACATTGGGATATAAGTAGTAATGTGAGCGGGAAGCTAGGTTGTTGGATAGTTGCCCATATGGAGTGCTATATGCTGAAATAACCAACACGACCCTACCAACTTTGAAGAGGGAAGACTATAATTTCATCATGCTTATGATCACCAATGGTTGCCTTTCCTTCGTATGAGTAGAGAGTAATGTGAACTTATATGGATTTCCCGTGGTATATCTTAACCGTGGACTATCAAGAGACCAAGAGTCCTTATTTACATTTCCTTTTGCCTGCAAATAATTATTGGTTAGTTTTAGGAACCCAAATAATACTTGGGTTTCTTCTTGGTAGAAGAATTTCTCAACTTCTGTCAAGCTGATAAAATAGCATAATTCTTTGAGATGTTAAAATAAATGTCACACTCTAAGTGGAGTTTATTTTATTTCTCCCGTTGCAACTTTATACGTGGAGATTGTTTGGCTTTGAACCTATTGGAGAAAACCCAACCTTACTCTTACCTCTGAACCAAGAATGAGTGAACATAGTAGTGAGGCACTCTCTCTTTGCCTTTTCAAGGGCTTTAGTGAGACTTGCGAACTATTTCAAGCTTTTCTTGATTAGTCTTACCTTTTTTTAGCCCATTCTAGCATCTTAACTGCTGAAATTTCACGAATAAAGGTAATAGCTTAATCCGGGGTGTCTTAGACTATTCCTTTTGCTGAAGTTTCAGGTTATGTTCCACTACATAAGAATCAAGAATATCAAAGATTTTTCAGGATTCTTGTAGCTCTTTAAAAGACATTATGGTTTGATTGGACTCCTGACCTTTTGCGCTATAGGTGAGTATTAAGCCTATAACTAACTTATCTCCTCAGAGAGACTCAATTTCCTCTTTAACCTTTGATATCTCCTCCTTATCAGACAAAGAATTCCACATTGATATAAGGTTGTTAGTGGAAGATGTGAAATCCAAATCAGTACCAAATAAGACAAATCTACCACATTAGTAGGTCGTAAACTAAGGATACTCTCTTTCTTGAGCAATGAGACAGGTTAATATGGAGTTTCATGGTTACCCTTATAATAGTTGTTTGCGTTTGACTTGCCTTTGCCAGTAAACTGTGTAAACCCCTTTTACACATCGATCTCGAAACGATTTCTAAAGTCTTCAAACATGAGGATTATGTCTTTGACATTGGTGTCTCAACATTCATTGATGATGCTTTACATTAGACTTGGTTTACTATGTCTGCCAATGATTAAAAAAAGATGCGTGTGCTGTTGGGCATATGACTCTCATCGTTGTAGGATCGTTAGTGTCACTGGCTCTGATACCACGTGTAGGACCGTTGGTGCTAACGTAGTGTGTATGTAATGCCCCCAACACTGGCCTAGGAGTTGGGGATGTTACACGCCGCGCGTATTATTACTTAATAACGCAAGGCTCTAACTACCGTACGCAAATAATCAGAATAAAGGCCCAAAACGAATACTTGTATAAATAAATATAGCGTAACAGAATGTACGGGGTACTCTCAGAACCAAATACAAAACAAAAGTCAATGAGTAATTATCAAACACTACTCAGGCCCGTAGGCTACAAAGGCTAAAACATAATGTCTCAAAAGAACTGAGTAAACATAAACAGAACTCTAGAAGCTGAACAGGTGATCTCGCTGATCAATCTGCAATGTTAGTAAGAGTAGGGGAGTGAGCATCCAACTATGCCCAGTAGATGACTAACATCATCAACCAGCATGCTCAAAACATTTAATAAAATGTCGTAAAAGCAGAAGTAAACAGAGGAAGTCACATTTCAAGTCAGAAAGCAGAAACAGAAGTCCAATCACATTAGGACTAAGTAGAGTTCAAAGTAGAGAGAGTCAGAGAGGGAGGGGACACTAGTTAACCACAACATACAGACAGAATGGATATAATCCGTGAACAGAACGAGGAAACATCATTCGTGAGCAGAACAGATGGAACACCTGTGAACAGAACAGGGAACACACCCGTGAATACAGAAGGACGTCCTACGCAGCGTGCTACGAGATAGCTAAACCATCCATCCACGGTTCAGATACAGAGATAACTAGGTCCCAAAACAGAAGCTTAAATACAGTTAAGCATATGTGCACCAATGGCACCACAAAGCAAATAGATAGCTTGGAAATCAGAGGGGGAATCCAACCCTACAAACGGAAGTCAAAACGGAGCTCAAACGAGCAAGATAAGGCAAGAACAGTGTCATGTCCGAACTTGTGTCCGAACATCGAAGTTTGGATGCAAGTCGAGACTCAAAAGCCAAAATCATACAAATGCCCGAACATGTGTCCGAACGTCGAAGTTCGGACACAAGTCAAACTTAAAACAGAGGCAGAGACAGATGGGTGTCCGAACATCAAAGATCGGACGGATGTTCGGACACTTTCGGAAATCAGACACGTGCAAGGTCCAAACATGTGTCTGAACGTCAAAGTTCGGATGCTTGTCGAAGCAAAATCAGAGAAGGCAGAAGGGCGTGTCCGAACTTCTGTCCGGACTTACAAGTTCGGACACCATTCGAGACTTGTAAGCCGGATCCGTCCTCGCACCCCGTCCAAACGTCAAAGCAAAGACGGAAGTTCGGACACGTTCAAAACTCAGAAAAACAGAACGCAAACAGGGTCTGTTCCGAACTTCAATGTTCGGACAGACGTTCAGACACACGGAAAAATGTAGTTTACAGAAACGTTTTGCACCCAAGCCAGAGGCTCAAACAACATTCAAATCAACAGTAATTTGCAAAAAACAACCTTGGGGGTTTTAGCTATCAAAGAAGCAGTTAAACAGTCAGGTTCTCAAACACAACACAGAGACAATTCGTAACTAAATCCCAGAAACTGAAACTCCCCAAGGCTGAACTTACTTGCCGAATCCGAAAGCCACCTACCTCAATCAATTAGCAAACGAACCCAATCTGAACAGCAGAGCCCAGCCAAAGCAGTCACCGAATTGCAAATCGAAAACGCTCTTCCAAAACACTAAGCAAATCGTATAGAAGAGCAGCCCCAAATCAGAACACCGAACCCTCACAATTAGAAACTGCCATTCACAAAGGATTCACGCCCTACTTTACTTGAAATTGATCACAAAATTGCAGAGCACACCAACCGAAGCAGAAATTTGACAAGGGCACGGGCAATTACTGATTCCTAATCAGATTGTAGAGGAAGAATTAGAAAAGAAGAAGTCTTACAAACTGGCGAATTGGAGAACGATAATCCGACCTCCTACCTTACTCTGAACCGGAATTCACAGAAGAGCAATCCACAGCAGGAACTCGAATCGCAGAACTTCAATCAGCAGAACTTGGACACTTGAATGAACGTAACCTTTGAAAGAGAGAAGAGAAGAGAGGAGATGAGCGTCTGGCAGTTTTCAAAACTGAAGAGATGAGGGAAAATGAGCGTCGTGAGAACGTGACTGAGGAGGATGTAATTATTAAGGGAATTAATAATATAGAAATGTTAATTCTCACCAGAAAATTAAACGGAAGGGGAAAAATGACCTCCTCGTCCCCAACTTAATTAAGAAGGACCTCCATGTCCTGAGTAAAATAATCCTACAACAGATAACAATTAAACGAAATTAATTCTGCACTAAACCTTGGGTTATAACAGTGTATGAGTTGTTCAGATACACTATCTCTGAATGGAATGTATATAACAGATGCAAACACAATAAAGTTTTTTTGAACTTGGAGTTAAGCATACAAACTCTGCTTAACACCTGCACTCTCTCTTCTAGTGATGAATCAATACAATTTTATGAAAATTAAATGTGTAAGCTCTCAATAGCTAGATGTACATCTTTCTAAGCTCTATAAACAAACTTATAAACAACCAATCAATATAACATATTAAACTCTAGAGATGTCAATCTTGACCCGAAATCGATCCATAAAAAGTCGGGTCCAGGTTGAGAATTTTGACCTGAAAAGATTTTTAGGTCAGGTTCGGATTGAGTCATTGAAACCCGCTTAAGCTTCGGGTTGAACCACCAACCCTTAACTTGAGAATAAAAAATTTAAAAATTTCAAACATATTATATTTAATGACTTAACATTGTGATTAATGATTAATTTATTACTAAACAAGGCATTTAGTTACTAATGAATGATTAAATGTAGTACTTAGTAATTAATTAAAGTCTAAATGTTGAATACATACAACACGCAACGGGTTTGGGTTGAGCTCAATCCAACTCAAAACCTGATTTTGACACTCTTTTAACTCTCAAAATGAGTGAAAAAAGAAAGCTGAAGCTTAAATATGGCGTGGTGTGTACATGTGTCTGTGTTCACGAAGATGGGTGCTCCTTAGACCTGGCAAAAATGATCCAAACCCAAAAAACGATCCGAATCAATCAGATCCAAACCCAATTTCAAACTAAATCATGTGACCTGTAATGTGACCTGAAAACTCAAAACAAACAGAACCAAACAAAACCATACTACAATTTGCTACAATTTGGTACAACCCGAATCTGCCCGAACTGAAATCACTCGAGCCGTACTCATCCGAACCGAACTCACCCAAACCGAGTTCACCCGAGTGTTTTGATAAAGCCTAAATCTAATATAGTTGCTCCAACCATAAACAATAATCTTGAAACCAAAAACACATAATAGAACTTTAGACATCCAATAGGTGTTCATTGCTCAAATGATATAAATTTAATATTAGACATCTTCAATCTGCAGACATTCAAGCATTGTCGTATCATAACAGTTTTAAGCTGTGTTGTTACCTTCACACACATTGATGAACATAACTTTCATAACAAGTCCAACACACAAAATGACAAAAAATTCGAATACATACTTTGGAAAAACTTAAACTAGCTACAACACTAAACCATGATTAGTTCTTCATGTGGAACTCCATGCACTTTCAAAGCATGTTCAAGCTTGAACATCCATCAAATGGTATGTATGGTAGACATTTCTTTGTCTAAAGCTGCCCTAGCGGTACGATAAATAAAACTGCAAGATAAACGTAAAATTTATCAATTTTCAATTTATTTAATTACCATTTTTATGTCTAGGAGTTGGAACTTGGGAATGGTTTAAATGTTGATGAAGTTTCAATTATAAAACCTAAACTTTTCAGTTGAGACATATACTAACCACGATCGATGTTTAGATGCCTGAATAAATTACACATTATCTTGCAAAAATCATATACTCATTACTATCACAAAAGAATAAAGATTACAAAATTTCATTTCACTCACTACTTAAATATTTAGTTGGTAAAAACTAGAACAACATAAGAAAAAAGTAGGATGACCCCCGCGTGGGAGCGAGAGGAGGACGCTCGCATGCAGGTGTGCACGAGGGGATGACGGGCGCACAAGGCCGCGATACGTGTGACGCCCTCGCGAGGTGAAGGTTGCTGGCACGCTGACACTGGATGTGGGTGTGGCGTGACAAGCATAGGAGGCATAACATTGGGCGTGGACGGGTTAGACTAGGTGTTGGGTGCCGAATATTGGCCTCTAATTCACAAAATTTTAATTTAAATTGGTCGATACAATCTATAAATACATAGTTAAAATTCATATACAAAAACTATCCTCCAATTTGATTATGCCTAACCATCATACAATAGTAATCTTTATCAAGAGTAACACTATATTAAGAGAATTTGGAGCCGAATATGAAATCAATACAAGTTGTAAGGTTACTTAAATTTGCACTTCAAAATTTATGTAAACCAAACCTAACCCAAATAAGCACCCGAATCTGACTCATAACGTGAAAAAACTGAATGACCCAAAGTTAACCCGAAACCAAAAGCACCCGAACCAAAATCAATCAAATCAATATTACAAAATGTAATTCAAACCAGATAAACCCGACCCGATCTGAATTAGAGGTGTCCATTCGGTTAATTCGGTTAACCGAAAACCGAATTTCGGAAAAAAATTGGTTTTCGGTTATAACCGAATTAACCGAAATTCAGTTCAATAACCGAATTAACCGTAAATCGAATTTTTTTTCTACGTAATAACCAAACCAAACTGAAAACTGAATTTGTTGCGGTTAACCGTAAATAAAATCAGTTAACAGAAATTTTTAAAAGAAAATTTAAAATTTTAATCAATATTTATATATTTAAATTTAATTTTAAATGGACAGAACCGACCGAACCGAACTAAACCCTACTTCAGTGACCCGTCTACTCCCGGACTGGTTCAGTTCCAAATTTCATTCCAGATTGCGCGTGCACATTGGTACGCCTCGCGCGTCACCTCATGCCAGATCGCCAGATGCGACTTTTCATCTTCAACTCAGTTTGTCTTTCCTCCTTCCGCTCTCCTCAAAACCCGCCTTCCCCCCTTCTTCACTCGCCCTGAGAAGCACACGCACCCTACCCCCTACACCCGCCCGCGTTCAACCGTCGCTGTTCTACTGATTGCGGTGTCGGGATTCGCTTTTACAAAGTCATCAAAGTTGCTGGGCTGAAATTTACTTGGAATTAGAGCTCGAAATGGTGAAGGAGACTGACTACTACGACATCCTGGGGGTGAGCCCAACTGCAACTGAGGCTGAGATCAAGAAAGCATATTATATGAAGGTGATTCAGTTAATTCCCTTTTGCTAATCCGTACGTGGTTGTATTCTTTTGTATTTACTATTTCAGTTTATATGCTGCACTTCTTCATAAGCATTAGCACAACAATGGGCTCAATATTTAGCTTCTCTGATTGTTGATTTTCAACCCTTATCTGTCAATTTTTATGGAAGCATATTAAAATTTAAAGGGATCTATGCGCTATTTTAATTTTTTTTACATTGGTGCCTCATAGAACCCCTTGTGTTCACGGGTGTTTATTTTTGGCCGTGCTCAATATCAATTGTTTGCTGAATTTAATGGCGGATGAATCTTTCTACTCCTGCTCTCTTTTTACACTAAGGCTTCTGGACTTCACCCTTTCTTCTTTTCTCAGCCTTTCAGTGAGCGGGAAGGTTGTACTATACATTCTGAAAATGGCTACTTGTTGCATGCTGATCTGTTTGACGTTTTTTGTCTTCAACCTTCCAATTAGAAGTTACCGAAAACAAGGGAATTATCTACCCAGCTGGTCCTGATGCTTTATTAGTAGTGTCATCTTGCTACATTCATAGACTGCCTTCCCAAGTATTTCAGTTGTCTTCCAAGTTGGGTTTAAGCTCTATGTTTCTCCGACTTGAGAATAGGAGAACTTATACTCCCTTACCAACTGCAGGCCCGACAGGTCCACCCGGATAAGAACCCGAATGATCCTCTTGCAGCACAAAACTTCCAGGCAAGTCTCCTCATAGTGATCTTAATTGATATTGCACTGAGCTATTGATCTCGATTTTCTTTTCTTTTTTCAATATTAATGGTGATGTCTGTAGTTTCAAAACACTCTTGTTAATGGGATTAGAGTGAAACTCCTTTTATTGAAGGTAAAAGACGTATTTAGAAGAAGACAAATTGTTTACTGCAAATGTGAGTTAATTTGATGATCATTTGTTTAGCAGTAACACTGATTAGGAAAGCAATGTACAAAAAAAAAGACAAGGTTCTGCTCCCAAGAGGGGATTTTGGCAAACAGTAGGATGAGGTCTCTCTTTGTATGTTCCTTTTGTATATCTAGGAAACTTTGCAAATAAAGCCAAGTACAAGAATTTTGGAGATATAGTGTGTGTCTTTCCCATAAAACATGCTATTCTTGAGATTGTGTCAGGAATTTTCCATTTATAGTTTATCTTAGAATATTGATTTTAGTAGAACAAGCTGGGCTCGTGACTTATCTCTTCTGTTTAACTTTTCCAGGTTTTGGGAGAGGCATATCAGGTACTGAGTGATCCAACTCAACGGCAGGCTTATGATGCTTATGGAAAGTCTGGGATATCCACGTTAGTCTTTTAATTGCATTATGCTCATTTGAAACTGTAAATATCTTTACAAAATTGTAAGTTCTGTGGTTGCAATTTGCATATCCAAATATATATGTGTTGTTTTAAAGTACTAATAGTTCTATTTCTATCTCAGTGAAGCAATCATTGATCCTGCGGCTATCTTTGCTATGCTTTTTGGGAGTGAGCTCTTTGAGGAGTACATTGGGCAGCTTGCCATGGCATCAATGGCTTCGATGGACATTTTTACTGAAGGTGATGAATTTGATGCTAAGAAGTTGCAAGAGAAAATGCGGGTAAATGCATTATAGTATTATTGCAACCATTGTTTGATCCTAACATTCTTGTATGCCATTATGTGACTGTGAAAGGAAATGGCAAACACTAATGAGGAATAGTTTGATCAGCCTTTTAGATTTTGCATGCTATAGACATCATAACTTAATAGTCACTTTTTGTGTGTCATATCTTCCTTTATTTGTGTATATTAAATTAAATATATACTCTTATACTTTAGGTCTTATGGTCTTAGGGCTGATGATAATCAGAAATAGTTTGGTCAGCTGTTTTTTGTAAAATATTCAAATTATGGAATTTGAATGGAATGTTCAAAACTGAACCGTCCTTGCTATGTGATAAGGTAACTAGTAGACAACCCTCCAAAATCCACTCTCAACAGAGAGGGCCAATTCTATTCAACTCACATTCGTGGATGATCCGTACAAAACTAGGAGATAACCCTAAGTAGCAAACTGAGACGCAGTTGGCACGAATAACGACTAGGACAGCAGTCCTTATTAGAGAGGAAATAACAAGCAATAACAAACGACAGAATATTCTAACAACCAAAAAGCAAGTGATCGTGCAGCACTAACAACGCCTTCTAGAATAAAGCTGGCCATAACGTCTAACATTACCCCCCTGCTGAATTTCCTCCTTATCCTCAAGGTGGGAAGAAAAATCTGGAAACTGCTCCCTTAACAGGAAGAGTAGTTCCCACGAAGAGTCATGGTCAGGAAGGCTCTCCCACTTGAGCAACACTTCCATGTCCCGTCCATCAGCAACAATCCGAAAATCCAGCACAGCAGCTGGCTTCATCAGCAACTCAAGATCTTCAGTCAGATCAGCTGGGGTATAGACAGGTGTGTTAGCACCGGGCAATGCCTTGCGCAATAAGAAGACGTGCACGGTATGGTGAATGCGGGCAGTGGGTGGCAGAGACAGCTTATATGCCACCGGTCCAACTCTTCCCTCAATCTGAAAGGGATCGAAATAACAAGGGCTCATCTTGGCATTTCGTTTCAAGGCCAGTGACTTGAAACGATAGGGGTGAATGCGCAGATAAACCATATTTCCAACAACAAACTGAACATCCCTCTGATGTTTGTCGGCTGTCTGTTTCATCCGCTGTTGCGCCTTAGACATCTGCTTCTTCAACTCATCCAGTAGCGCATCACTCTCAGAAAGCTGGATGTCCACCTCCTGAATGAGAGAACCTAGCGGGCTGTATTGTAGTAATACTGGAGGGTCCCGTCCATACAAGGCCAGAAAAGGTGTAGTGCCGGTGCTGGAATGAAAACTGGTGTTATACCAGTCCAAGGAAGAAATTTCTGCCAGTTTTCGGTTTCAGAAAGGAGAATCCTCGGAGAAAGTCCTCAAGGCATTGTTTGGCCATCGGTCCGAGGGTGGTATGCAGAACTCATGCGATGACAAGTACCTGCCAACCTGAAAAGCTCCTTCCAGAATGAACTTACAAACACTGGGTCTCGATCAGAGACGATGAATTGAGGAACCCCATGCAAACACATGATTTCTTGCACAAACACAACAGCTATGTCCTTGGTAGTATAGGGATGTTTCACCGGGATGAAGTGAGCATATTTAGACAGCCTATCCACCACCCACCAGAACTGTAGTAATACTTGGACACGAGGCAGTCCACTAACAAAATCCATAGAAATATCCTGTCTCACACGTGAAGGAGGTGGCAGTGGCTGAAGCAAACCAGCTGGGGAAAGGGAACTACACTTGATTTGTTGGCAAACATCACAACCGGCCACAAAACACTTAATTGCGTTCCTCATACCAGCCAATACACAACAGCTGATAGGCGTTTAAAAGTAATTAAGAATTTAGAATGGCCACCAATGGGGGAGCTATGAAATTCCTGTAGCAATGAGGGAAGACCCGAGGTTGCTGGAAAGACAGCTCTTCCTTTGAAAAACAGATGTCCATGCTTTAACTGATAACCAACATGAGCATTTGCATCAATCAGCAGATCCTGGACAAAAGAATTGAGCTTAGGATCATTGGCTATCTCTGCATCCACTTGGTCCCAACCTTTAAACTCAATAGCCGACATTGGTGACAGATTCATTGGAAATTCTACTCGAGATGGAGCATCAGCAGCAATATTTTCTTTCCCGGAGCGGTAGACTTAATCAAAGTTGAAGCCTAGCAACTTGGTGACCCACTTGTACTGGTCCTCGGTCATTAGCTTCTGCTCCCATAAATGTTTCAGACTTTTTTGGTCAGTATGAATAGTAAAATGACACCCCAACAAGTAGTGTCGCCATTTGCGAACAGCGAAAACAACAGCCATCAACTCTTTCTCATACACCGATTTGGACAACACACAAGAGGAAAATGCTTGACCCTAAATAAGCCAATGGATGACCATAATGCATGAGAACAACTCCAATACTCTTGCCCGATGCATCAGTTTCCACCTCTAAAGGCTCCTCAAAATTGAGCATAGCCAAAACAGGAACCGAAGAGAGAGCAGATTTCAATGAATCAAAAGCCAATTGAGCAGCTGCTGACCACTGGAATGCATTTCGTCTGAGAAGGGCTGTCAGTGGAGCAGCGATCACACCATAACCCTTAACAAACTTGCGGTAATACCCGGTGAGTCCGAGGAAGGCACGTAGCTCTTTCACTATCTTAGGAACAGGCCAATCAATCATGGACTGGACCTTAGTATGATCCACCTCAACACCATTACTAGAGATAAAATGACCAAGATATTCCAACCGCGGAAGGCAGAAGCTGCATTTCTTTAAATTTACCTACAAATCATTGTCACTCTGCAGCTGAAGAGCTGTTCCCAAGTGCTGGAAATGATCAGCCTCGCTCTTGCTGTAGACCAGAATATCGTCAAAGAATACCAAAAAAAACTTCCTCAAGGCTTAATCACCTTGTTCATCAATGCTTGAAATGTAGCTGGAGCATTGTGTAATCCGAATGGCATAACCATAAATTCATAATGGTCTTTGTGTGTCCTGAATACTGTCTTCTCCACATCGGTATCCTTGACACAAGTCTGATGATAACCAAATTACAGCTCAAGTTTAGAAAACTCCGTAGCTCCATGAAGCTCATCAAGCAACTCATCAACAGTGGGCAATGGAAACTTGTCCGAGATGGTAATATTGTTCAAAGCCCTGTAGTCGACACAGAACTGCCAATCACCCCCCTTCTTTTTAACAAGCAGAATCAGGCTAGAGAAAGGGCTGGTACTGCTTTTGATGAAACCAGCAGCAAGTAACTCATGTATCATGTGCTTAATTTCGGTTTTTTGATAATACGGATATCGATACGGCCTCGAGTTAGGAGGAATAGAGCCAGGTTTGAGAGTGATAGAATGATGATGGAATCAGGAGGAAGGCGATCCATAAAAGCAAACACTTCTTGAAACATGGCTAACAACCGCAGAGGCTCAAAAAATAAAATCCACATTACTAGCCATAATCAGTGTTGGGACAACAAGGAAATAAACACCATCCCTCCCCTTGACTCTCCATCGTCCTCATCATCGATTTCCATGTCACATTCTTGGAATGGAAACTAGGGTCACCAACTAAGTGAACTGGTTTCCCTTCCCAATCAAACTTAATCAACCATTGTCCCCAATTAATCCGAGTATCACCAAGCAAAGTTAACCAGTCCATACCCAGTATTAAATCCACCCCAAAAATCTCAAACGAAAGACAATCCACCTGGAAGTGAACTCCTTGTAACAACAGAGGCACCTTGCGACAAACTCCTTGTCCACTAACTGTTTCCTCGTTACCAATAGTCGCTCCAAAAGCAACAGCAAAATCCACCGCAAGTTGAAGCTCATCAACTGTCAAGTTTTTATAAAATTATGCGTAGCACCGCTATAAACCAGAATGACAACTGACCTGCCCATGACCTCCCCGGCCAATTTTAGGGTGTGCTTAAACGAAATCCCCTGTAAGGAAAGTTGCAACAGTTCTGCTTGGCACTAGGATGTATCTGTTGTCTTAGGGGGGTAGGAAGTACTTCATAAGCCTCTTGATCACCATTAAGACCTTCCGTCAATAGCACTTGTTACCCGGCGTTCTTACAACGATGGCCAGGTGCCCATTTGTCACCGCAATGATAACAAAGCCCTTGAGGGCGGCGGCACTGCATCTCTGCATCTGATATCCGCCGCATGGAATTACCCCTGATCTGGACGGATTTCAGCCTGCCAAAGATTGAATTGAAGTAGAAGAGGGGGAACGTTCCAGCAGATTAGGGTTCTTAGAAGCGTGAGAGTGGGGAATCTCCTTTTTACGATCGATGTGGCTGGAGGAAGTGTCAAAGGAGATTGGCTTGGGGTTCGCTGCAGGCGGGCGATTGCCACTCCAGGAATTCGCACGATAATGATGCTTCTGGGAATTGAATTGTGCCACCACTGTACCTTCTCTCTCCTCAACACATGCCGCCATTCTCATCATCTCACGTGGAGTCTGTGGTTCATAAAAGGACAATTCCTTTCAAATGGACTCCTTAAGACCATTCACAAACACACCCCCCCGTAATATTTTGTCCCAAACATTAGTGAGGTAAACTGAGTGAAACTCAAATTCTCGCCGGAACTCCACTGTCGATTTTGTTTTAGAGCACCCAATGTCTCCAATGGGTTCCTGCTCAAGGGGGCGCGAAAATGCTCCAGTAATTGCTTCTTTAACTCTGGCCACTTAGGAACACCGAAGTGATTCCCCAGCCATTCGTACCAGTGTAACGCAGCCCCGTGCATGCACCCGCCGCTGCTTGGACCTTATCAACCAACGCCACTCCATTCTAGGAAAAGTATTGTTCAGGTTTGTATATCCAGCCTTGCAGATCATCGCCCTTAAAAATAGGGAGTTCAAGCTTTCTCACATCTAACTCCTCATTAGGAACTCCTGATTGCGGTCGCCATGGTACCCGCCGGTGAGACTCAGGCTGTTCTCCTAGCTTCGCCACCACTGCCTAAAAATCCCGTTGCATACCAGCCACCATAGAAGTCAAGTTATCCACCCTCCTAGTCAGGTCGCTGACCTTGTTGGTAAAAACTTCAACCTGCCTCTTAATTCTCTCTTGCTCCAATTTCTCCATCTTCCCTCTGGTAGCTACCATTCACCACAGCTGCCTAGACCGCAACTCTGATACCAAATGATAAGGTAACTAGTAGACAACCCTCCAAAAATATAAAAAATAAAAAAATAGCTACCACCCGCTCTCTCCTCTCTCTGAGCTAGTGCATGCGTTCTCCTTGCGACGGGGAAATCTTCCTCCTTTAAGAAAAAAAAAGCACACACTGTCAGTTCCCCAAGCTTCTCCTAGCCTAGGCGATGGGAAGGGAAAGGGAAAGGGAAAGCAAGAGGTTCCAAAGGCTACTGAAGATTTATCTGCTCCAGGCCAGCTGCAGAGGAAAATTTCGCCGGAGCAAAAATCTTCAATTCCAGTCGATTTGTCCACCAATCATGAAAGCGCCAGCCCTCCTAATGACCCTGATGCTGAAGCGCAAGCCATGGGGACAAAATGGCCTCAATCGGTAAACCCTAAAAAAACTCCCAATTCTTGGGCTAGCCTTTTCTCTGATAACAGGCTGAAGCATGCTGGTGCAGAGCTTGAGTATGTTAAACCCCCTAACGAGGATGGTGAACTTTCCATAACAGTGGAAGAAGAGGAAATCCAAGATGAAATTGATTTCTGGAAAATTCCACCGTCAGCTTCATTCTTGGAGTTGACCTCCCCTTCTCTGCCATGGATAGATACCTTAGGAACATTTGGGCAGGCCTAGGCATTGAATCCAACTATAGACTGCAACAAGGAGTTTACCTTACCAGATTCTCCTCTGAGCAAGGTAAATACAATGCTATCGAAGGAAGCAGGACATTTAGTGGTAAACCATTGTTTGTGAAACCTTGGTCTGAGGACTTTGAGATGAAAAAGGAAGCGGGGAACTCTTTTCCAGTCTGGATTAAGTTTCCCCTTCTCAAGCTTCAGTATTGGAATAAGAGGAGACTCAGCAAGCTTGCAAGCCTTATTGGTCAGCCCTTATTCATGGACAGATGTACAATTAACAAAGAGAGGCTTGGGTTTGCTAGAGTCCTTGTGGAGGTTGTCAAAGGCCAGAAGCTACCTGAGCAAGTCACTATCAATGACAAGGGAGGTCCCATTCTGCAACAAGTGGAATACGAATGGAAGCCAACTTGGTGTAATTTGTGTAGCAAGTTGGGACATGCTGAAAACAAGTGCAGAGCTGCTACCAAAAAAATATGGGTTGAAAAGAGCAAAGCTGAGGTTCTAAGCCGCCATGCCCCTCCCCCAGAGGCAGCAAACAGCAAGGCTGCTGTTCTGCCTGATCCTCCTGAGGCAGATGTGACATCCAAAGCGCAGCAAATCCTAGATGATGGGTTCAGGACTTATATTACTTCAAGAAAAGTTAGAAGGAAAGTCTTTGGCCAGCGCGGCTCTTCTAATAGCCCTCACCCCCCTGAGAGATTAATCCCCATCATTGAGGAGCATCCAGTGGCTTTATCTAGCAGTTCAGATGAGGAATGCAGGAGTGGAAATGATTGTGATACATATCAAGACAGTGATCACGATGATGATCCAAATAGCGAGCTGGAACACTAGGGGCCTAAACCACCCAATTAAGCATGATGCGGCTAGGAGATGGATAAAGGATAATGACCTGAATTTTGGAGCTGTTTTGGAAACCAAAGTTGCTAGAAATAACCTTCAAAGCGTTGAGAGGCTTTGTTTTGGCAGATGGAAAACCCTTTCTAATATTGACCATGTCGAAAATGCTCGTATTATTGTTTTTTGGGATGACTCTTGTTGGGAGGTGCAGCCTCTCTTTTTGTTAGATCAAGTAATACATTGTGAAGCTATTTCCAAAGCTAATGGCTGCACCTTTGCTGTCACTTTTGTCTACGCAGCTAATGACCACCTTCAGAGAAGGAGATTATGGCTAGCCCTTGAGCATATTAGCACCTCCATAGCCAAACCATGGGCCCTCCTTGGTTATTTTAATGTTATCAAACATAGAGAAGAACGTGTGGGAGGTAGTGCTACCCTTGGAAGCGAAACCCTAGAATTCAGAAATTTTCTGCACAATACCAGTTTGGAAGATCTGAAGTTCTTGGGTTACTTCTTCACCTGGTGGAATAAAAATGAAAATGGAAGGACCATATGGGCTAAGTTGGATAGAGTTCTTGTCAACGGAGTGTGGACTGCCACGTTTAGTAACTCCTTTGCACAATTCCTCCATCCTAATATCTCGGACCACTGTCCTTCCATTGTTAAAGTGCAGGAGAGTGTAAATTTTGGCCCCAAACCTTTTAAATACAGCAAGATGTGGAGCTCCCATGCAGATTTTAACCACTTGGTTAGGGCAGTTTGGGATAAAACCCACCATGGGTCCCCTATGAGCCAACTTTGCAACAAGCTGAAGGATTTAAAGAACTCCCTTAGGCAGTTGAACCTGAAGCATTTCTCTGATATCTGTGGGAGAGTGGAGGAGGCCCAGAAAAATCTGGAAGGTATCCAAGAGGATCTTCAGTCAGACCTCTTCAACGACAACCTTATCAGAAGAGAAATTGTAAAGCACACAACTGGAAAAAAAGCGCTACCACCCACTCTCTCCTGTCTCTGAGCCAGTGCGGGTGTTCTCCTTGCGATGGGGAAATCTTCCTCCAAAAAAAAAAGCACACGCTTTCAGTTCCCCAAGATTCTCCTAGCCTAGGCGATGGGAAGGGAAAAGGAAAGCAAGAGGTTCCAAAGGCTATCGTTGAATTCTCTGCTCCAGGCCAGCCGCAGAGGAAGTTTTTGACGGAGCAAAAAACTCCAATTTTGACGGAGCAAAAAACTCCAATTCCAGTCGATTCGTCCTCCATTCATGAAAGCGCCAGCCATCCTAATGACCCTGATGCTGAAGCGCAAGCCATGGGAACAAAAGGGCCTCAAACGGTAAACCCTAAAAAAACCCCCAATTCTTGGGTTAGCCTTTTCTCTGATAACAGGCTGAGGCATACTGGTGCAGAGCTTGAGTATGTTAAACCCCCTAACGAGGATGGTGAACTTTCCATAACGGTGGAAGAAGAGGAAATCCAAGATGAAATTGATTTCTGGAAAAATTCCACCGTCAGTTTCATCCTTGGAGTTGACCTCCCCTTCTCTGCCATGGATAGATACCTTAGGAACATTTGGGCAGGCCTAGGCATTGAATCCAACTATAGACTGCAACAAGGAGTCTACCTTACCAGATTCTCCTCTGAGCAAGGTAAATACAATGCTATCGAAGGAAGCTGGACATTTAGTGGTAAACTATTGTTTGTGAAACCTTGGTCTAAGGACTTTGAGATGAAAAAGGAATCGGTGAACTCTTTTCCAATCTGGATTAAGTTTCCCCTTCTCAAGCTTCAGTATTGGAATAAGAGGACACTTAGTAAGCTTGCAAGCCTTATTGGTCAGCCCTTATTCATGGACAGATGTACAATTAACAAAGAGAAGCTTGGGTTTGCTAGAGTCCTTGTGGAGGTTGTCAAAGGCCAGAAGCTACCTGAGCAAGTCACTATCAATGACAAGGGAGGTCCCATTCTGCAACAAGTGGAATACGAATGGAAGCCAACTTGGTGTAATTTGTGTAGCAAGTTGGGACATGCTGAAAACAAGTGCAGAGCTGCTACCAAAAAAATATGGGTTGAAACGAGCAAAGTGAGGTTCTAAGCCGCAATGCCCCCCCCCCCCCCCCCCTGAGGCAGCAAACATCAAGGCTGCTGTTCTGCCTGATCCACCTGAGGCAGACGTGACATCCAAAGTGCAGCAAAGCCTAGATGATGGGTTCAGGACTTATATTACTTCAAGGAAAGTTAGAAGGAAAGTCTTTGGCCAGCGCGGCTCTTCTAAAAGCCCTCACCCCCCTGAGAAATTAATCCCCATCATTGAGGAGCATCCAGTGGCTTTATCTAGCAGTTCAGATGAGGAATGCAGGAGTGGAAATGATTGTGATACAGATCAAGACAGCGGTCACGATGATGATCCAAATAGCGAGCTGGAACATTAGGGGCCTAAACCACCCAATTAAGCATGATGCGGTTAGGAGATGGATAAAGGATAATGACCTGAATTTTGGAGCTGTTTTGGAAACCAAAGTTGCTAGAAATAACCTTGAAAGCATTGAGAGGCTTTGTTTTGGCAGATGGAAAACCCTCTCTAATGTTGACCATGTCGAAAAGGCTCGTATTATTGTTTTTTGGGATGACTCTTGTTGGGAGGTGCAACCTCTCTTTTTGCCAGATCAACTAATACATTGCGAAGCTATTTCCAAAGCTAATGGCAGCACCCTTGCTGTCACTTTTGTCTACGCAGCTAATGACCACCTTCAGAGAAGGAGATTATGGCTAGCCCTTGAGCATATTAGCACCTCCATAGCCAAACCATGGGCACTCCTTGGTGATTTCAATGTTATCAAACATAGAGAAGAGCGTGTGGAGGAATCCCTTGGAAGCGAAACCCTCGAATTCAGAAATTTTCTGCACAATACCAGTTTGGAAGATCTGAAGTTCTTGGGGTACTTCTTCACCTGGTGGAATAAAAATGAAACTGGAAGGACCATATGGGCTAAGTTGGATAGAGTTCTTGTCAACGGAGTGTGGACTGCCACGTTTAGTAACTCCTTTGCACAATTCCTCCATCCTAATATCTCTGATCACTGTCCTTCCATTGTTAAAGTGCAGGAGAGTGTAAATTTTGGCCCCAAACCTTTTAAATACAGCAAGATGTGGAGTTCCCATGTAGATTTTCACCACTTGGTTAGGGCAGTTTGGGATAAAACCCACCATGGGTCCCCTATGAGCCAACTTTGCAACACGCTGAAGGATTTAAAGAACTCCCTCAGGCAGTTGAACCTGAAGCATTTCTCTGATATCTGTGGGAGAGTGGAGGAGGCCCAGAAAAATCTGGAAGGTATCCAAGAGGATCTTCAGTCAGACCTCTTCAACGACAACCTAATCAGAAGAGAAAAGATTGCAGCTTGCAAGCTCAAGCAACTCTATCGTGCGGAGGAAAGCTTCCTCAAACAGAAAAGTCATTGCAACTGGCTCAAATCTGCGGATAGAAATAACAAGTATTTCCACGCTGTCATCAAAAGACGACATGCTAGGAATTCTATTACTTCTATCCTTGGAAGCGATGGGCAACTCAAAAGCAATCCAGAGGATATCTCCTTTGAACTTGTCTCTTATTTGCAAAACCTATTGGACACTTCTCCTGATTGCCTGAAGCTAGACAATGAGGTGGTGAACCGAGGGGCACTTATTTCTGATGAAGATATACCTGGCCTTTGTAGTGAGGTAGGGCATGAGGAAATAAAGAAGACTCTCTTCTCTATTCCTGATTTCAAGGCTCCTGGTCCTGATGGATACAACAACACTTTTTTTAAAGACACTTGGGATATTTTTGGTCCACTTATTTCCCAGGCGGTCAAAGAGTTCTTTAACACAGGTTGCCTGAGGAAGAGCATTAACTGCACAGCTATCACTCTTGTTCCCAAGAAGGACAATCCCAGCAGACCTAATGACTATAGACCTATCTCGTGTTGTAATGTGTTACGATTCGAGGTGTAACTCCCTCCAACAATACTTCTTTATTCTCCATCAATGACTAATTACACCACTAATCCCTCTCCTTAAGTACAGAGCGGGAAAACAGAAGCTAAACAATTAGTAAAACATAACAACTGACAGCTGGCATAACCACTAACAGAATATCTCAATTCCTTCTATTATAGACTTTCCCAAAACGCCCCTTAACAACCGACGTCGCAACATCACCCCCATCCTGACTTAACACCTTGTCCTCAAGGTGGAAAGAGGGGAATTGTTCCTTAAGAACAGAAACAAGCTCCCATGAAGAATCGGTTTCAGGACAGTTGGCCCAGCGGATAAGTGCCTCAGGTTCAGCATTTGGGCGGTGGCGAAAATCCAGAACTGCTGCTGGTTGAACCACTAACTCCAGGTCACTGGTTAAACCAGTAGGAAGGGGCAGAGGTGTGGAGACAGAAGAAGGAAGCACTTTCCTTAGCTGAGAGACATGCACGGTGGGATGGATCTGTGCTGTAGGGGGCAACAGCAATTTGTATGCTACCTCACCAATGCGTTCCACTATCTCAAATGGACCATAAAAACGAGGACTAAGCTTCGCATTTCTTTTCCTAGTGAGAGATCGGTATTTATAAGGATGTATCCTCAAAAAAACCATCTCCCCAACAGCAAACTCAACATGCCGACGATGGGAATCAGCCTGAACCTTCATCCTCTGTTGGGCTTTAAGGAGATTCGCCTTCAGCTCATCTAAGAGGACATCCCTCTCGGTAAGCTGCACATCCACAGCATCAATCATTGACCCCAAGGGGCTGTAGCGCATCAGAATAGGCGGGTCATGGCCATACAGAGCTCTAAAAGGAGTAGTACCAAGGCTTTGCTGGAATGTGGTATTAAACCAATACTCAGCCCATGGTAAAGCTTGCAGCCACAATTTTGGTTTCTGGAAACAGAAACAACGCAAGTAATCCTCGAGACACCGATTCACCACTTCTGTTTGCCCATCTGATTGTGGGTGGTAAGCAGAGCTTAGACAAAGAGTTGTTCCAGCAAGCCGAAATAGCTCTTTCCAGAAACTGCTGATAAAAATCGGGTCCCGGTCAGAAACAATAGTTCTAGGAAAGCCATGTAATCTGACCACTTCCTTAGCAAAAATAGCAGCAACTTCCCGAGCTGTATAAGGGTGTTTCAGGGCCATGAAATGGGAATATTTAGTAAGGCGATCCACTACCACAAATATGGTGTTGATGGACTTTATCCTAGGTAGGCCTGTAATAAAATCCATAGATATATCTTCCCACACCCGGTCCGGAATAGGCAGTGGCTGCAACAGCCCTGCTGGAGACAAGGAGCTGTATTTGACTCTCTGACAGACATCACAAGCAGCCACATACTCCCGAATGCTCCTGCGCATGCCCACCCAAAACACAACACCAGCAATGCGCTTCAAGGTTCTCAGATAACCGGAGTGACCACCAGAAGGAGTGATATGGTACTCATGCAGGATAGTGGGAATGAGCTGAGAGGAGCTGGATAAAACCAGTTTCCCTTCTCGAAACAGGTGGCCATTCTTCAGTTCGAACTGAGGGTGACTGGCAGCATCAATCAGTAGCTCCTGTACAATCTTACAGAGAAGAGAATCCTTCTCAATCTCACCATCAATCACCTTCCATCCATCATATACCACAGAGGACATTGGGAACAAAGAAGAAGTACCTTCGACGCGAGAGAGCGCATCAGCAGCCTTGTTCTCTTTCCCTGGACGGTAGCAGATTTCAAAGTCAAAACCCAACAGTTTCGTCACCCATTTATACTGATCCTCCGACATCAGGCGCTGTTCCCACAGGTATTTCAAGCTTTTCTGATCTGTGCGAATCAGAAAATGCCTCCCCAACAAATAGTGCCTCCATTTCTGGACAGCAAATACAACTGCCATCAATTCCTTCTCGTAAACAGATTTAGACAAAGCTTTACCTGTGAAGGGCTGACTGAGAAAGGCAATTGGTCTGCCATGTTGCATTAAAACAGCGCCAATACCCTTACCTGAGGCATCAGTTTCCACCTCAAAAACTGCTGTAAAATCGGGCGAAGCCAAAACTGGAACTGAGGACAAAGCCACCTTCAACTGATCAAAAGCAGATTGAGCAGCCCCGTTCCAAGAGAATGAATCCTTCTTAAGCAAGGCAGACAAGGGTGCAGCAAGTATCCCATAACCCTTAACAAAACGCCGGTAATACCCGGTTAACCCCAAGAAAGAACGCAGCTGTTTAGCCGTGGAGGGAGCCGGCCATGAAACAATGCTTTTTATCTTTTCTGGATCAACTTCTACCCCGTCACCAGATATGATATGCCCCAAGTAGTCCAACTTGGACTTCAAAAAGCTACACTTTTTCAAATTGACTTTCAGCTGGTTCCTTGACAGAATAGACAACACCTCATGCAAATGAACTAGGTGATCTTGCACGCTTCTGCTGTAAACCAGTATGTCATCAAAGAATACAAGGACTGATTGACGAAGTAGGGGTTTAAAAATAGAATTCATGAGGGATTGGAATGTGGCTGGAGCATTCTTCAACCCGAACGGCATTACCAAGAACTCGTAATGCCCCTCATGAGTTCTAAAAGCAGTTTTCTGCACATCCTCTTCCCGGACCCTTATCTGGTGATAACCAGATTTCAAATCCAACTTGGAAAAAACAGAGGCCCCGAACAGCTCATCCAGCAACTCATCCACAGTTGGCAGTGGGAATTTATCCGGTATCGTGATGTCATTTAATGCCCTATAGTCAACACAAAAACGCCAATCACCAGTCTTCTTCTTCACCAATAAAACAGGGCTCGAAAAAGGGCTACTGCTGGCCTGAATAAATCCCGCAGACAACAATTCTTGCACAATGTTTTCTATCTGGTTCTTTTGGTAATGAGGGTAACGGTAAGGTCTTATATTGGGTGGAATAGAATTTGGCTTCAAGGGGATATGGTGGTCATGAAATCTTTGTGGAGGTAGGGTATCCAAGGGTTGGAAAACAATAGGAAATGAGTCGAGAACCTGCTGTAGTTTCTGGTTAACAGAAGGATCCAGCTCATCTTTGGAAGAGGAAATAGAGGGGGATTGAGACAGTAAGCAGAACCAAGCCTCTCCTTCCTCCCTTATGGCCCTTAGTGTAGATTTTATTCCCGATTCCAGGATGGAATAAGAGGGGTCACCCTGCAACTGAACCCAGACATCCTTCCACCAAAATTTAATGGTTAACAAATTCCAATTAATCTGAGTATCACCAAGAGAGGACAGCCAATCATAACCAAGAATCAAATCCACCCCCGACAGAGCAAACGGAAGGCAATCCACCGTGAAATCAACTCCTTGCAGAGACAAACACAACCCCCGACAAATTCCTTGTCCCAAGATTGTCTCACCATTACCAATTGTAACTCCGAACCGAGACGAATTATCAACTGAAATTCCCAGTTTATCGACCAACTTGCAGTTGATAAAATTGTGGGAAGCACCACTGTCAACAAGTATAAGAATGGACTCACCTTGCAATGCTCCCATTAATTTCAAGGTCTTCTGTGTAGGGAAACCGATAGAAGAAAGCTGAGATAACTCAGCAGAAACGCATTTCTCCTCCACTCCTGCTTCCGACGAATTGGGGACTATCTCAAAGGCGTCCTCCCCGCCGTCGTCATTCCCAATCAGCAGAAGCTGAAGACCGGCGATCTTGCATCGATGCGCGGAGTTCCATTTTTCGCCGCATCTGTAGCACAGGCCCTGGTTCCTCCTCCGCTGCATTTCTTCCTCCGAAATCCTACGGAACCGGTTTGAACCCGAGGAGACATTGAAGAAGGAGTGGATTGGGATTGGGAATTAGTAGTGGTCGCATGCTTTGACTGATCGACGCGACTGGGAGTGGTAGTCGTGTTCGACCACGCAGGTTTCTTCGCAGAGAACTCCACCGCGCGACTACTACCTGCCCCCAAATTACCGGCGGAAGAAATCCCTAACTTCCCACCGCCATAATTGTTCCTCTCCTCAATCCGTTTCGCCGCCTTCATCACATCTTGCAAATTCCCGACGTCAAACAAGATTAAGTCCCTCTTAATCTCTTCCTTAAGACCGCTTCGAAAGATCCCTTTCAAGATCGCATCAGGAATATCAGATATGTATGTGGAGTAGAATTCGAATTGCCTCCTATAATCTTCAACCGTGGATTCTTGTCGAAGATCACAAAGAAGATCTAAGCGATCGCCCCCAACAGTCGATCCAAATCTTTCCACCAATGCTTCCTTAAACTGCTTCCAAGGCGGTAGCCCGGCGTAGCACCTCAACCACTCGAACCAGTGCAGTGCGGCGCCGTCAAAACATATCCCAGCCGACTGGACCTTCTCCTCCTCTACAATCCCACACAAAGCGAAGTACCTCTCCGCTTTACACAACCAGTCGCGCGGGTCGTCCCCCGAATATACCGGCAATTCCAATTTGCGAATCCTGACATCGCGGTGACCTCCCCTCATACTTCCATGGGACGAATGCGAATCCCGTTGAGGATGCTCATCCGACGATTGCGGTGATCGACGAAGCAGAGTTTGCAAGTCTTTCTGTACTTGCAACATCATGACAGAGAGGTTATCAACTTTGCCTTCGATGCCGTCAACGCGATGCGCCAAGACTTCATACTCCTTTTCCAGTGTTTCCATCGCTGTTTCTTTTCCACTACGTAGTGTGACCATCCACAGACCAGAGAAAAGGCTCTGATACCTATGTTACGATTCGAGGTGTAACTCCCTCCAACAATACTTCTTTATTCTCCATCAATGACTAATTACACCACTAATCCCTCTCCTTAAGTACAGAGCGGGAAAACAGAAGCTAAACAATTAGTAAAACATAACAACTGACAGCTGGCATAACCACTAACAGAATATCTCAATTCCTTCTATTATAGACTTTCCCAAAACGCCCCTTAACAACCGACGTCGCAACATAATGTGGTCTATAAGACTATCAGCAAGATTTTGGCCAATAGGCTTCAGCAGGTTTTGGAAACCATCATAAGCCCAAACCAAGCTGCTTTTATCAAAGGAAGATCCATCTCCCACAATGTTCTGCTATGCCACGAGCTTATCCAGGGTTACAAAAGAAATAAAGTATCACCCAAGTGTATGCTTAAAATCGACCTCCAAAAGGCTTTTGATAGTGTGAACTGGGATTTCATCCAAGACCTCCTCTTAGCTCTCAATTTCCCCCCTATCTTTGTTGGATGGCTCATGGAATGTATCACCACTCCTAGTTTCTCAGTTGTTGTCAATGGCAGCCTTAAGGGGTTCTTCCAGGGGAAAAGAGGGCTTCGGCAAGGGGATCCTATCTCTCCCTATATTTTTGTACTTTGTATGGAGTACCTCAGCAGACTTCTTATCAGCCTAGAGACTGAAAAAGTCTTCTATTACCATCCGTTGTGCAGAAAGATGAAACTTACCCACCTTTGCTTTGCAGATGATCTTATGCTTTTCTGTAAAGCCAAAGCTGGTCCAGTTAACAAAATGATGAGGCTTTTTACCACCTTCTCCCGAACCTCGGGGTTGGTAGCAAATCTTAGCAAGACCAAGGTATTCATGGCTGGAGTTGATGAGGAGTTCAAAGCTTACCTCTACTCTAACTTCAGTCTGGAGGAAGGCCAGTTACCCATCAAATACCTTGGGGTCCCCCTTAGCCCTACCAAGCTCTCTGCTATAGATTGCCAAGATTTGATAGATAAGTTGGTTGGTAAGATCAAGAGCTGGCCTTCTAGATTCCTCAGCTATGCAGGAAGACTCCAACTCTTCAAATCAGTGTTATTATCCATGCAGATCTATTGGATGAGTATCTTTACGCTTCCAAGGAAGGTTATCAAGAATATCATTGCTATTTGTAGAGCTTTCCTATGGACGGGGAATACTGATTCCAAGAAGGCAAGTGTGGCTTGGAAGATAGTGTGCCAACCAGTGGGGAGAGGTGGTCTTGGTATTAAGTGCCTTGACACCTGGAACAAAGCCGCCATGTTCAAACAGATCTGGCAGATTGAGAATAAGCAAGACACCTTGTGGGTGAAATGGGTTCATGGCTATTACCTAAAAGGACAATCTATTTGGGATGTAAGCATCCCCAGCGACAGTTCTTGGTGTTGGAGGAATCTTTTGATTCTTAGACAGCATGTCATTCGGTATCTCTCAGAAGGCAATGGAGTTGTCTGGCCCATCCTGGGTAACAGTTTCTTTATAAAGAAGTGCTATGGAAAGTTGCATGTGACTACCCCAAAAGTTCAATGGAGCAAAGTGATTTGGAGTAAAGGGAACTTTCCTAGATACTCTTTTATCTGCTGGCTAGCTGTTAATGGGAGGTTGGCCACTCGAGATCGAATGAGGAAATGGGGAATAACCATGGACGAAGTGTGTGTCTTATGCCGTAGAGAAAGGGAAACTCTGAAGCACTTGCTATTTAGATGCAACTTTACTTATGATATCTGGAATCATTTCGGAGGTATTAGATTACCTAGAGATTGGCCTAGCCTAATTAGATGGGTTAGCAATAGATGGAGAAAAAAATGTAACGCTCACAGAACTTTCTCTTTTGTCTTCACTTCTCTTATCTACTTTGTTTGGAGAGAAAGGAATAACAGAATATTTAGGAATACCTCTTGTACTGCACAGTCTTGTGAAAACCTTGTCATTAGAAAGGTTGCTCTTAGCAACCTATTGTTTGTAAAGTTTGGAGTTTCTACATTAGATTAATATACTTCTAATTATTAAAAAAAAACCTAATCAGAAGAGAAAAGATTGCAGCTTGCAAGCTCAAGCAACTCTATCGTGCGGAGGAAAGCTTCCTCAAACAGAAAAGTCATTGCAACTGGCTCAAATCTGCGGATAGAAATAACAAGTATTTCCACGCTGTCATCAAAAGACGACATGCTAGGAATTCTATTACTTCTATCCTTGGAAGCGATGGGCAACTCAAAAGCAATCCAGAGGATATCTCCTTTGAACTTGTCTCTTATTTGCAAAACCTATTGGGCACTTCTCCTGATTGCCTGAAGCTAGACAATGAGGTGGTGAACCGAGGGGCACTTATTTCTGATGAAGATATACCTGGCCTTTGTAGTGAGGTAGGGCATGAGGAAATAAAGAAGACTCTCTTCTCTATTCCTGATTTCAAGGCTCCTGGTCCTGATGGATACAACATCGCTTTTTTTAAAGACACTTGGGATATTTTTGGTCCACTTATTTCTCAGGCGGTCAAAGAGTTCTTTAACACAGGTTACCTGAGGAAAAGCATTAACTGCACAGCTATCACTCTTGTTCCCAAGAAGGACAATCCCAGCAGACCTAATGACTATAGACCTATCTCGTGTTGTAATGTGGTCTATAAGACTATTAGCAAGATTTTGGCCAATAGGCTTCAGCAGGTTTTGGAAACCATCATAAGCCCAAACCAAGCTGCTTTTGTCAAAGGAAGATCCATCTCCCACAATGTTCTGCTATGCCACGAGCTTATCAAAGTGTTACAAAAGAAATAAAGTATCACCCAGGTGTATGCTTAAAATTGACTTCCAAAAGGCTTTTGATAGTGTGAGCTGGGATTTCATCCATGACCTCCTCTTAGCTCTCAATTTCCCTCCTATCTTTGTTGGATGGCTCATGGAATGTATCACCACTCCTAGTTTCTCAGTAGTTGTCAATGACAGCCTTAAGGGGTTCTTCCAGGGGAAAAGAGGGCTTCGGCAAGGGGATCCTATCTCTCCCTATATTTTTGTACTTTGTATGGAGTACCTCAGCAGACTTCTTATCAGCCTAGAGACTGAAAAAGACTTCTATTACCATCCGTTGTGCAGAAAGATGAAACTTACCCACCTTTGCTTTGCAGATTATCTTATGCTTTTCTGTAAAGCTAAAGCTGGTCCAGTTAATAAAATGATGATGCTTTTTACCACCTTCTCCCAAACCTCGGGGTTGGAAGCAAATCTTAGCAAGACCAAGGTATTCATGGCTGGAGTTGATGAGGAGTTCAAAGCTTACCTCTACTCTAACTTCAGTCTGGAGGAAGGCCAGCTACCCATCAAATACCTTGGGGTCCCCCTTAGCCCTACCAAGCTCTCTGCTATAGATTGCCAAGATTTGATAGATAAGTTGGTTGGTATAAGATCAAGAGCTGGCCCTCTAGATTCCTCAGCTATGCAGGAAGACTCCAACTCATCAAATCAGTGTTATTATCCATGCAGATCTATTGGATGAGTATCTTTACGCTTCCAAGGAAGGTTATCAAGAATATCATTGCTATTTGTAGTGCTTTCCTATGGACGGGGAATACTGATTCCAAGAAGGCAAGTGTGGCTTGGAAGACGGTGTGCCAACCAGTGGGGAGAGGTGGTCTTGGTATTAAGTGCCTTGACACCTGGAACAAAGCCGCTCAAACAGATCTGACAGATGAGAATAAGCAAGACACCTTGTGGGTGAAATGGGTTAATGGCTATTACCTAACAGGACAATCTATTTGGGATGTAAGCATCCCTAGTGACAGTTCTTGGTGTTGGAGGAATCTTTTGAATCTTTGACAGCATGTCATTCGGCATCTCTCAGAAGGCAATGGAATTGTCTGGCCCATCCTGGGTAACAGTTTCTCTATAAAGAAGTGCTATGGAAAGTTGCATGTGACTACCCCAAAAGTTCAATGGAGCAAAGTGATTTGGAGTAAAGGGAACTTTCCCAGATACTCTTTTATCTCCTGGCTAGCTGTTAATGGGTGGTTGGCCACTCGAGATCGAATGAGGAAATGGGGAATAACCACGGACGAAGTGTGTGTCTTATGCCGTAGAGAAAGGGAAACTCTGAAGCACTTGCTATTTAGATGCAACTTTACTTATGATATTTGAAATGCTGTCTGGAATCATTTCGGAGGTATTAGAACACCTAGAGATTGGCCTAGCCTAATTAGATGGGTTAGCAATAGATGGAAGAAAAAATGTAACGCTCACAGAACTTTCTCTATTGTCTTCACTTCTCTTATCTACTTTGTTGGGAGAGAAAGGAATAACAGAATATTTAGAAATACCTTTTGTACTGCACAGTCTTGTGCAAACCTTGTCATTAGAAAGGTTGCTCTTAGCAACCTATAGTTTGTAAGGTTTGGAGTTTCTCCATTAGATTAATATACTTCTAATTATCAAAAAAAAAAACCCTCCAAAATTCACTCTCAACAGAGAGGGCCAATTCTGTTCAACTCATATTCATGGATGATCCGTACAAAACTAGGAGACAATCTACAGTAGCAAACCCAGACACAGCTGACACAAATAACGACCAGGACAACTGTCCTTATTAGAGAGGAAATAACAAGCAATAACAAACTACTGACAGAATATTTTAACAACCAAAAAGCAAGCGATCGTGTAGCACTAACGACACCTTCTAGAAAAACCTGGCCATAATGTCTAACACTATGGAGATAAAACATTAAAATACGGTTTTTATTATCTTAATCTTGGGAAATCATCCGACATGCTTTCCTTGTAGTGTGGTATGTATAACTTAAATTCTTCTAGGTAGAAAAAGACTGCGCTTTCTGCCCATATAAGATTTTTTTAGTTTTCTCATTCTCCAGCACAATCCTCGTCCCTCACCAACATCTTCTGCCGCAACCACCCTTTTTCTCCATTGCTCGCTTCTCCCTTAGCTTCCTATGTGTTAATCAATACAGTTGTATAGCATGTGTCGAGTCATTGTAGCAGTTGTGATGCATGGAAGTGTACGGCACCACCAGAGTGGAATGCATGCCGTTGCGTGAGAAGCAAGCTGGTGTTGTTTGGCCTATCTGAGCAGGCACTATTTGCATATGAAGTAAATACTTTATTTTTGTAATCTTTTAAGTCACTAATGACTGTCCAACTATAGTTAATAGTACATGTTCAGCAGATTATAGTTCCTAGGTGGGCTCTCTAGAAGTCTCCTATGACATTCTTTCTCAAGATTGAGGGCTGTGCTTCTCTTCGTAACAATTTACATATTGAATATTACTTGTAAACTTCATGGTATCAGAGCGAGTTTCAACCTTAGCCATTAATATATCAAAACATAAAACCTAGATTAAAGTTATCTTCGTCCTAATCTTTATTCCTAGGTGTGTCTCCACCCTAAACTCTACTTCTAAGGTTGTCTGCCCTATTCCTTAAGTGAGCAAGTCTGATTCAAATGTTGTGGCATCTACTGCTGCTGCACTACTATTGCTGCAGCTTTGAAACCATACCTGACTTTTCTTGCTCTTATTTATTCAGCCTATAAGCTGAATGGCAAGAAAGTACATGATTTGATCTCTACTTTTTCTTATTTGTTTGAGAGGGAAGAAGTTAGACAGTCATCTCACTCGGTCAAAACTAGCTGACACTAATGAAGCTGAGTTGAAGAAAGTGGATGCCAACATAGGGTCATGACTATGGGATTCGATGGAGCCAAGGATAAGCATCACATATATGTTTCTAAAAACAGTAAAGGAAATCTAGGAATATATCCAGAGATCCTACTCAATTGCCAAGGATGCCGCCCTTATATGTGACCTTTGGGTTAGGTCCATGACCACTGAGCAAGATGGTCTATCAGTCTGAGATTATGCTACCAATCTTCAATGTTGGTGGTCTAAACTGGACCGATACTAAAGAATCAAGTGGCCGACCATAGGAGATGTGTTTCTCTAGATCAAATGGCAACAAAACCAGCTCTTGTGTACCGCTGTTTGGGTGGTCTAAACCCAAATATGACCATGTGCAGGTTCAAATCCTTGGAAACAAGGAACTGTCTAATGTAGAAGAGATGAGTGCACTAGTAGAAAATCGTCGCTGAGTGATGCTGGAAAACAAGCAATTGAAAGCACTACCCTTGATGCAAAAGGGGAACATAATGATGGTGAAAGTGAAAGGTGATGCAATCATTGTTAAAGGTCAAATCACAACAATGACCAGTGCTGGAAACTTCATCATCATCTGGAGAAAGAATGCAAGAAATGAGGACAAGGGGCAGGCAAAGTCTACACAACCACAACTATAGCAGGAGCTGTTGGTCCTTCGGATTCGCATATCTCTCTAGAAGAACTTAAACAACTTCGGGTTATGGAGAAGTTCCTTCCATCTCCCTCTAGTAATGACCAGTGCTCTCTCACTTGCAAGGTAACGCTTCACAATCTTTTTATCTTAATGCTTCAGAGCATGTCTTACAAGATTGGATTTTTGATTCAAGAGCTACCTTCCCATGACCTCTACTTCCTCAATGATTATTCATCCTACCCTAACAAAATGAAAATCACCACAACTGATGGTATATTCACATCTCGCTTGTCAGGGAACAACCAAAATCTATAAGGGATTGCACCTTAGTAATACTCTACATGTTCCAGGACTTGATATGAACCTTGCTTCAGTATATAATCTCACCAATGATCTTAATTACTCTGCTGTTTTTTTTTTTAATCTTGGTGTGTCATACATGATCTGCACTTGGGGAATACAATTGGAATTGCTAGGCAACTGAATGGATTGTGTGTATTATTTGGATTTACCTCGTCTCTTCTGATGCATGTAGAGCCCTTGTATCTGCTGCTGCTAGAAGTGTCACAATTTGGCTTTATCATAAGCGATTAGGTTATCCCTCTCTATGCGTTAAAAACTATGTTTCCCAGTCTACTTGGTGGTAATGATATCTCAGCTCTCAAATTTGAAGTGTGTGAACACTCCAAGAACATTCATATTCACAATGATGTTTTAGGCCTTTCTCCCGTTGTTAATATCTCTGGTGCTCGATGATTCCACTCCCGTATTGATGTACACTTAATTGACATGGTTGTTTTAACGGAAAATAAAAGTGGAGCCAAGTCTATTTTACTCATTTTTTTGTAACATTATTCAAACTCGATTCCACCTTAATTTAAACCTTCACACTAATAATGCTGTCAACTATTTCAATTAAAAGTGATAACATTGCTTCAGTCCAAAGGGACTTGTGTTTATACTCCACAACAGAATGGAATAGCTGAAAGAAAGAAACCTTATTTGGTTCACTTGTGCTCTTCTTTTCCAATCAAACACACTTTAACGCTATTAGAGAAAAGCCACCTTGCCACCTGTCTCATAGTCAATAAACTTCTCTCTTGTGTCGTTCAAAACAAGTCTCCTCTTGAATGTTTACCCATTTCTTCCCTACTTACTAAATTTTTACAAACCCGGACCTATGTCTTTGAGTGTACCTCTTTTGTCCATATTTACACACCTTATAGAGGGAATCTTGATCCTTGTGCCTGTAAATGCATCTTTGTGACTACTATCTTGCATGAAAAGGGTGCAAGTACTACAACCCTAGCACCCAAAAAACCTGTGTCGCAGCAGGTGTCACCTTCCATGAGGTCACACCTTACTATCCCTCAGCAGAAACTCTTGATATTTCTCCTCCAACTATGCATTCTAATCATGATAACCTCCTATGTATTCCTTTGACATGTCTTTTGCTCACGCGACACATTCAAACCAACTTGAATTACCACCTTCCCAACATGAAGCACCATCTTTTCATTCCACAAGCTCATAAAGAGACCCCAGTAGCACCTTTCTCACCATCTGTCCAATTTCCTCCATTGACACGTGTTTGGTCCAGGAAACACAAGTCCAATCCGTGGTTGACGGAGGACCAAACGTTTGAACCAACAGTTGATTCTGCACCAGCAGCTGATTCAGATTTACCCATTGCTCTTTGCTAAGGAGTTCGTAGGTGCACTTGCACCCCTATTTATACCTTGGCTAATTTTCTATCCTTTGATAACTTCTCTCCATCACATGCATTGTTTGTTTAAATCCTTAATCAGATTCCTATCCGTAGCAATGTTTTTGAATCATTAGCAAAAAGAAGATAGATAGACGTCAGGCAAGACATTATTTGAGCATTAGAGTAAAATAGAACTTGCGATTTTGTTTAGAAACCTGCTGGGAAGCATGTGGTTGATTACAGGTGGTTTTTCACTCTCAAATACAGAGCAAATTGATCCTTGAAGGGATATAAGGCATGACTGGTTGCAAAAGGATGTACTCAAACCTATATGATCTATTATCAGGAAACCTTCACTCTAGTTTCCAAACTTAATACGGTTCGCATATTGTTATCTCTTGCTCATTTTTATTGGAAACTATTGCAGATTGATGTGAAGAATGTTTTTCTTCATGGTCACATGCATGAAGAGATACTTATGTGTATATATATGCCTTCTGGCCTTGATGCTACAGATGATTCATTAAGAGTTTGCCACCTTAAAAAGGCCATATAAGATCTTAAGCAGTTTCATAATGCATGACGTGAGTGATTTGCTTTTGTTGTATGCATGGCTGGTTACATACAATGTTAAATTTTGTGCGGAAGCAAGACCCAAGGGGTTATGGATTTGGTCAAGAGACCGATTGCAGATTGATGTGAAGAATGTTTTTCTTCATGGTCAGATGCATGAAGAGATACTTATGTGTATATATATGCCTTCTGGCCTTGATGCTACAGATGATTCATTAAGAGTTTGCCACCTTAAAAAGGCCATATAAGATCTTAAGCAGTCTCATAATGCATGACGTGAGTGATTTGCTTTTGTTGTATGCGTGGCTGGTTACATACAATGTTAAATTTTGTGCGGAAGCAAGACCCACAAGAGACCGATTAGACATCACCGGCGTTGTGTCAAAGACTCAACCAGCCAACTACTCACTGTGGAAAGCCTAGCTATCCACTTAGCCACAAGCAAGAGTCAAGATTGGATGTAAACCTCCCAACGGTAAGTCCCTTCACTGCCTCACATTCCCGTGGCCGAACACCTCTGTTGAATGCCCGACCGCAGCTTAGGCTGAATCAACTCCGTCCCTCTAACTACAACCTGAGTACTCGTGCGCCCCATAGCGGTTGCACTCGTCCTCCAACCCATCAAGCCCTTACCGACTCGACAATCAAGGACTACCAACTAGTACGAGTTAGTAAGGTGTGCTAACGCGGGCTACGTTGCACCTTGTCTCCGCCCTTATCCAAAACTCAACCCTTGTCAAGCTGTAAGACAACTTTGATGTGCAATGCCCCTTGCACTGTTCGTGGCAGGAGTAAAACTAACAGGACAACACCTAGTTGCTTCGTGCCCATGGTCTCACTGGCACATGCAACTAAGAGACAGCACTGAGCACAACGTGCTCATGCTATTGGAGTCGCCACCAAGCCACCCTGGTAGCATGCATGCCCAAAGGCATGCCCGGTCCTCATCAGGCCCGGACGGATGCCCTCCACAACACCTACTAACTCGGCCCTCACTAGAATCACAAGCTGACGCTATTCACCTCGGTCAGGTTCAATGCATCATGCATCTCAACCGATGCCCGCCCGTAGGACCTTTGTCATGTGGGGGTCTTAAGGACCGTGGAACTCAAGGGACTAAGTCCAAACGACAGTCAAGTATGCGACTGGCGAGAAAACCTAATACAGGTCTAAGCGGGCACCAACCAAAGGGCAAACTGGTATGGAACTACTTGTCATCAAGCAACTCATCAAAAAGGGGCATGAGAAACCTCCCCCACCGAAGCTATGGCCATCCCCGACAAGATATATTGATGAGCCTTAGCTCAATTAAAAAGATTTTATCACACTCCTGAAGTTTCCCTACTTTGGAGGTATAACCACCCATGGACATTGTCTTTGATTCTCACACACAAGCAACTACCTTGAGTCGTTAAACCATGTGTTTTTCGAAGCTCAAACATCTTCGACTCAAACCACGATGTACTTGAATGGGTTGTGGGACTATTGAGCACCACAACATTGGTGGCGTCTTGTGTCCTCTTTGCGACACATCACCACTTAGTGCCCCGACGCTCAAGCTATTGCGACGTTCTGAGTCCTTCCATTCGCGTCGCAACGACACCAAGTGTACGGCGATTCATAATGACACCACGTGTACACTACTTATGCGTTTAGATCGGCGGGCAACACCAAGTGTACGCCATGATACACTAGGGGAAGAACCACCTCAAAGGAACCAGATAGTTTCAGTGCTAAGCACCTTATCACGACAAAAGGCAACACCATTCCCAAAACTAGATTCTGGTGAGGCAATTTTAAGCTCAAGCGGTCAAAGTCTACGAAGCATAGTCGATGACTTATGACAACCCTTGAATCATATTATGACACAACATCCCTTTTGAACACAAAGGAGTAAGGGCAAGGTTATGGGACCACATTTAATGTGCCTCCTTATCAGGAGCACAGGTTCATCATTAATTGGAACAAATCTTCCAACTTTCAAAGAGTTCCGAGAGTTTTATGGGACCTGTGGGGTTTATCCTCATATCTTGTATCACATCCAATTCACCACAAGGATTTAGAAGGTCTCTCTTCACCAGAAGGAAACCAAAGAGATGCCCAATTTTCCTCAGAACCACGTATGCACCTTTCTGCAAGGGAGTTTGCAAGAGGCCACTTCCCCATGAGCTTAAATGCTCATTTCCTGACAGGAGGACCAATTGAAACCCCATCACACACCTAAGGTCCACGTTAGCTTCATTCCGAAAGAACACTTCTTAGTATCACCTCCTTTACTAGGTTCCCTTTTAAACTAACCCATGGAGTTCAGGGGACTTAGGTCATTGCCACAACAAACCTGACTACGGTGTAGCCGTATGGTTTTGTCGGCAGCGTGACCTTGTTATCGGTTCAACAACCTATAACAAAGCACGGCGTCAAAAGAACTTTAAGTCCACCAACACACTCTGGCAGCTTGCCCACATAAATGGCTCACTTGGTGAAGTGACTACACCGATCGAGGTATGGAAACAGACTAGTCCTTGGCTATTAGCCTTTGACCACCACAAGAATACCCAACTTGAACAAGCCAACCCTCAAGGAACTCAACAACCAAATTGCCATGATCAATTAAGGGGACCGATTCTCTCTTCTGAAAGCGCGTTTGCCCTCAGATTCGGTCTTTGCGAGCTTGGACCAGAATCCAGTGTACCTTACATCTTGGTGCAGCAAATCGGTGATTGTACTTTGGTTTGTGTGGTGATATTATCGTCACCAACAATGATCCCCAAGAACAACAAAGATTGGAGAAACAATGCAACACCCCATGGGTAAGTGTCATAGATCCCAAGCCATCCAAGTTTGAAAACTAGCCACTTTAGGCTCTTAATCCCCACTTGTGCTTAAAATTGGAAAGTCTTGTTGCTGTAGTCAACACATATGTATCCTTATAAACCACTATTAGAATAAAAGGCTAGAGGAATGCAGGAAAGGATAAATTATGAACAATCCACTCTTATTTACGGCTATATTGCCAACCAGCAGAGGATGATGAGAGGATACACTGCTAACTACCCTCTCGGGCGAGCACAACTCACAGTACTCCACTTTGATGCCTAGAATGAATTCTCCCCTTTCTGTTATATAACCTTTTCCCAAGAGGTCCCCCCAAAACAAACTATAACCAACTAGAATAGTTTGCTCCTGACAAAAAAGTAAAACCGTACAATGCCTGCACAACTAACAAGCTTCATGCCCTTTTCCCTTTACGGTGATAGACTACGACTACCCACCCTGAATTATCCTTAGAATTGCTAACAACAATTCCCCTCCCCACACATGCCTTGTCCACAACGCTAAAATAAGGGAACTGGGCTCTGAAATCAGCATAAGACATCCATGAAGCTTCCTCAGCAGTCCGGTTGAGCCACTTGATCAGCAAGTGGTGGCAACGTTGTCCCTGAGGGCATACTTGAACCGCAATGATATCTTTAGGTTCAAACAAGGGTGCCTCTGCAGCTAGTCCCTCATGAAGAGAAGGGTAAACGACATGCTGGCCAACCACCCTTTTCAGCTGGGAAATGTGGGATACTGGATGCACCCGGGAGGAAGAAGGAAGTTCCAGCTTGTAGGACACAAAGCTGAACTACTTTGAACGGTCCATAGTAAGGAGGGCCGAGCTTAGGATTGATCCGGGTGTGGACTGAAGCCTGGTGATATGGCCTCAATTTTAGGAAGACCATGTCTCCCACTTGGAACTCCAGCTCACGACGGTGTTTGTTAGCAGCTGCTGTCATGCGCTGTTGGGCCTTTTCTAAGTTGTAGCACAGCTGTCTCAGAACTTCAATTTTATCCTGATGTTCCCATGCCACCTCCGCAACCTTGAATTCCCCAGGTAAATATTGGCTTAAGGAAGGGGGAGGCCGGCCGTGCACAACCTTGAAATGGGTCATCCCAGCCGCGACATGAAAGTTGGTATTATACCAATATTTTGTCCAATGTAACCATTTACCCCACTGCTTTGGCTGTTCAGAAGCAAAGTAGTGCAAGTAGGTGCCCACACATCTATTCACCACCTCAGTTTGGCCATCAGTTTCAGGGTGATAGGAGCTGCTCATTTTCAATTTAGTCCTCTGAGAAGCAAAAAACTCCCCCCCCCCCCACCCCCAAAACAACTTAAGATATCAGGGTCCCGGTCTCTAACAATTGACCTAGGGACACCATGCAGCCTGACAATTTCCCTTGCGACTGATCTGCCACAAACTTCACTATATACGGATGTCGAAGACCCCAGAAATGGTTATACTTACTCAGTCTGTCTATCACCACCAAAAAGCAGTTCATACCGTGAAATGTAGGCATGGCGTTTACAAAATCAAGTGAAATGTCTTCCCACACCACGGTTGGTATGGGCAGCGGTTGCAAGAGGCCAGCAGGGGACATTGCTTCATATTTGCGTCTCTGGCACACCAAACATTGTGCTATAAACTTCTGAACCTGCTTCATCATACCTGGCCAATAAAGGTTTGCAGCCATTTGATGATAAGTGCGATAAGCTCCAAAGTGGCCACCTGTGGGAGTGGAATGGAACTTCTCTTTCAACTTAGGAATCCACTAGGAAGTTGGACTCACCACCAGCTCCCCTTTTCGATACAGGACCCTCTGAATAAGCTGATTGGGGGCAGCCATCTGGATCCTTAGCCAAATCATCCCGAACTTGCTGAAAAATAGGAACAGTTTGCACTAGACCTGGCAATTTTGACCCAACCTGAAACCTAATTCGAACCCAACCCATACTTTTATGGGTTAAGGTCTTGATTATTGACCCATTTATTTTTTGGGTTGGGTTAGGGTAATAAGCTAATTTTGTGGGTTGGGTTAGGGTAGAGATCTAAACCCATGACCCAACCCGAAAACCTGAAAATATATTTGTTAATTATAAAAAATAAAAATATTAATTTACATGTATATATCATTTTCAGATCAAAATATACCTTAGCCTTAAGCCCAAGTGTAGTTGGACTATCCAACCTTTAATAATATCACACAATCTTAACTAAGTAAACGGTCCAACCAGCTGCATATCAAATAAAGGGCCCAACCAGAAATCAACATAATATTGAAAACCTTAAGGCTCTCGTCTTGTAGACTCACATCCATCTTTATTTTCTGCACCTTTGTTCACTCAAGATTTGTTTTTCTTATTAGCACTGCCCTTAAGTTTATGAGAATATATGTATGTTTAGATTATCTAGAAGGGTGAACAAAAGTAGGTGTTATATATTTTTTTGTAAGATCTTGATTATAGACCTCTAGTGAATTTTGAAGCAAACAATGCGGATAGCGTGCTGCATAAAAGTTCCTCTGCTGTTAGTAATGATTAAGTGATTGTGATTGTACTTTTCTCAGACATGAGCACTCAGTTTAAATGGGTGTAATTATTTTAAAACTATAAGTCATAGTTTTAGGGTTAAAGCACTTAGTTTATTAATAATTTGTAACTTTAAAAGATTTGTCTTTAGTGTATTTCTCAAATGCATAATGAAGATTATCCTTGACGTTCACTTTTTTATTAAGGGCACTAAGATCATGTGCATGTCTAGATATAATTCCTTCCCAACAGAGGTAGAACTGTAGGCTTAGATTGATAAAAATAAACTTATGGAAGAAGTACAAGTTATTATATTCATTGGAAATTGGTGCAATACTTTAGATTCTTCGCATAACATGGAATTCGTTTAAAGTTTGGTCGATCAAGTAAAGATTACATCTTATTAATTTCTACTCTTAATCCATCTAAATTATTTTATGCTTAAAAATGGGTTAGGTGGGTTGGGTTAGGGTTGAAGGATTTTAAACGGGTTGGGTTAGGGTCAAGATTTTCTGACCCATCAATTTTTGGGTTGGGTTGGGTTAGGGTAGATATCAACCCGACCCATCGACCCAAATTGCCAGGTTTAGTTTGCACCTCTTGATAATATTTGAAGAGAAATGAGAGGAGTTGTGTTTATTTTTGAGAGAACAGATACATATTTATACAAGGGGGTAGAATACTCTAGAGGGAAGATAAAATGATGAAACGGTTGGGTTTCCAGACTGTTGGAATACCCCACTACCTAGGAAACGTCAGAATTAAATAATCTGCCTAATAAGTAACTAATTACAGGGAAATACAAATGGATATAATACATACAGATTAAACAGAATGCATCTAATATTAATAACAATATTAATGTCGACTGCTCAGCATGCCCCCTCAAACCGAATGGTGTATGTCATCCGTCCCAACCTTGGAAATCATTTGCTGAAATCGAGAGCTGTGAAGACCTTTTGTTAGTACATCTGCAATCTGTTTCTCTGAAGAGATATAACTCAATTCAACAATTCCTTGTTCAAGTTTTTTTTCTAATGAAATGTCAATCTATCTCAATATGCTTGGTTTTTTCATGTTGAACAGGATTTCTAGCTATTTCTATGGCTGATTGGTTGTCACACTTCAGCTTCATAGCTCCCTTCCACTTCATTTTTAGACCATTTAGAATAATCTGGAACCATAGTAGTTCACATAAACCCTGTGCAAGAGAACGAAACTCGGATTTTGCTGATGATCTAACAACAACACTCTGCTTTTTACTTCGCCATATTACTGGATTTCCGCCAAAAATACACAGTATCCTGAGGTAGATCTTCTATCTACCACTGATCCTGCGTAGTCAGCATCTGTGAATGCTTCTAAAGTTAGTTCACTATCCCTTTTAAATAAAATTCCTTTTCCTGGACTACCCTTAAGATAGTGAAAGATTCTATAAGCTGCTGCGAGATGAGATTCTCAAGGATCATGCATAAACTAGCTAATTAATTTTCCACACAATTTTTGATATGTTTCTTTATCCACAATCGGAGCATCAAGGGCCGCTCTAAGCTTATGGTTAGGGTCAATAGGTGTGTGAGCTGGTTCACAACCACTTTTCTCTGTTTCCCGCAACAAATCAATGATGTATTTCTGCTGTGAGATGAATATGTCTTTGGAAGATCGTGCCACTTTAATTCCAAGGAAATATTTCTGCATGCCCAAGCTTTTGATTTTCAAAATCTTATTCCAATCTTTTGCTCAGTTGCTCTCTCTCATCCATATCATTGCCTGTAATAATGATATCATCCATATATACCAAAAGTATAGTTACTCTCCCTGATGATGAATGCTTCATAAATAGGGTATGGTCACCATGACTTTGCTTGTAACTTGCATTCTTCTTCACGTTAGCATATCTGCCAAACCATGCCTGAGGAGATTGTTTAAGGCCATAAAGAGCCTTCTTCAATCTGCACACTTTGTTTGTAGAAGGTGGAGCAAAACATGGTGGAATCTTCATATAGATTTCTTCTTCAAGGTCTCCATGGAGAAAGACATACTTCACATCAAACTATGATAGACTCCAATCAAAATGAGCAACAAGGGACGATAGAATATGAACTGTGTTCATTTTGGCAACCAGAGTCAGTCCCCTCCTAGTCAATCCCATAGGCTTGTGTACAACCTTTAGCCACAAGACGAGCCTTCTACCTTTCTAGGCTGCCATCTGTTTTGTATTTTAAAGTAAAGACCCATTTGCAGTCTACTACATTCTTTCCAGCAGGTTTGTCCACAATTTCCTAAGTGTGGTTCCTCTCTAAAGCACTCATATCTTCTTTCATGGCTTCCCTTCACTCCTTATGTGGAAATGCTTCAGTTATGGTTTTGGGTATAGAAATTTCTTGGATTTTGCTGAGGAAAAGCTTAATGTGCAGGGGAAAGTTTGTGAGTGGAGGTGAATTCGACTAATGGGTGTAGACCCCATGTGGTTCTAGTACAATCATCAATGAAGGAAATGTACCGTTTTGCACCAGAAATGTTTTACAAAGGAGCAGGACCCAACATCACTATGAATGTGTTGAAAAGGGGATGCACTTCTTGTATTACTCAAAGGAAAGGAAACCCTAGTGTGTTTAGCTCTCATACACACTTCACGGATAAAATCAACAACATTTTTCCTTGGAACAACTTAGGATACATATGCTTAAACAGGCCAAATGGGGTGGCCTAATCTTTGATGAAACAACCAGAGGGCTTTGTTTGTGGTAGTGGTGGATAAGGCTTGAGTTCGGTTTTCCTCTAACACCTCTAGCCCGTTCCTTCCCTTAGCATGACCAATCTTCCTCCTCGAGTGTAGGCCCTGCAGAATGCACTCAGAAGGAGAGAAAATAGCATAACAATTAAGATCCTTGGTTAGCTTTGAAATGGACATTAGGTTAACAGATAAGGTAGGAGCATGTAAAACTAATTTTAGTTCCAAGTTTTTTGAAAGGTAAACAGTCCCTTGTCCGGCAGTAGGTGCAAGGGAACCATTGGCTGTAATAATCTGTTTTGTGGTAAAATCATAGCTATGAAAATGGTTTTTGCAAAAGTCACATGATCAGTGGCTCCTAAATCTAGTATCCAATTACTAGATTGGGTTTTATCTGAAGCATTACAGCATAAGGAGACAGAGTGATTACCTGAGAAAGATAATAGTTGCTAGATGAGTTACCAGCTGTTTCTCAAGGGTCTTCATAAAGGTCTTGAATTTCTCAAGATCTGCAACACTTAACTCAGCTGTTGTTTCTGTAGTTTCCTTTGAAGATTCAGCTGCTAGGTTAGCTTGAGGACGAGTGGACTGCTGTTTCATGTCCTTGAAGGGTTGTTTCCTGTACAATTTTCAACATATATCCCGATTATGACCATATTTCTTGCAATATGAGCACCAACGATTGTCCTTGGACCCCTTGTACCCTCCTTGACCAGTAGCAAGGGCAGAGGCAGAGGCAGAATCTTCGGAGGTCTTCGGCACGATAGATCTCCTTTTTTCTTCAGCTTTGACAGTAGTGTTGGTCTCTTTAAGCGTGCTACCTTTCTGTCCAAGAATCTGGACTCTAACTTGATCATAATCAGGATTTATGTCCAAGAATCTTTTTTTTTTTGATCAGGGTTATGTCCAAGAATCTGGACTCTAACTTGATCATAATCAGGATTTAATCCAATTAAGAAGGCATAGATTCTACCTTTTCCCACAAACTCCTTGTATTTTGTGGCATCGTCTGGACACTTCATCACCAATGGTTGGCATTGATCAAGCTCTTGCCATAAATTCTGTAAGGTTGTTGCATACTCATGAATGGATTGAGTTCCTTGTTTCGTGTTGACTGCTTTAACAGTTAGCTCATAGATGGTTGCCTCATCCGCCTTTTTAGAGTAAGATCTTTGAAGGAAATCCCAAACCTCTTTGGCTGTCTCAAGCAACATACAATTGGTACTTATCTTTGGATCCATAGCATCCCAAAGCCAAGAAACAATCATAAAATCTTTTTCCTCATGCTGAAAAAGTGTGTTCTTTCTTTGCTGGAGGAGAATCAGTTAAGTGACTCAATTTCCCTTTGCCTTTGAGGTGTTACTTGATAACTTGAGCCCATAAGAGGTAGTTCTGGCCAGTAAGCTTGTATCAAGCCCGGACATTTTGAAACTCTCCTTTATGAGGATTTGTGGGACCAACGAAAGTAACGCTCAAATCAACCGACATAGTTGTAATGATGTTGAAGACAAAGAAACAGCAATAAAGGCTGTTAAAGGTGAAGGAAGAACGATGAAGGCTATCAATCAGCAATGAAGGCTGAAAGGTTGAAGGAAACAGCGATGAAGGCTGTTAAAGATGGGATAATACTGATTTAGAAGAGATGAGAAGAAGCAGCAATGAAGGCTGCTGAACTGGACAGTAATGAAGGCTGACGGCCAAAGTAAGAAAAAGGTTTTTGTGTGGAGTATTAACTTTGATACCATGAAGAGAAATGAGAGGAATTGTGTGTTTATTATTGGGAGAACAAATACATATTTATACAAGGGGGTAGAATACTCTAGAGGGAAGATAAAGGATGAAACGGTTGGGTTTCCCGACTGTTGGAATACCCCACTACCTAGGAAACATCATAAATAAATAATCTGCCTAATAAGTAACTAATTACAGGGAAATACAAATGGACATAATCCAGACATTAGACAGAATGCATCTAATATTAGTAACAATATTAATGACGACTGTTCAACAATTTCGGCTGCTTCTTGCCAAACAGGAATGGCGATCACATTCTACTCCTGCTCTTCCCCTAGTTGTGAAAGCGCATCAACAACCCTATTAGAACGGCCAGCCTTATATTCAATGTTTTAATCGTAACCCAAAAGCCTGGCCAGCTAGTTTTGCTCTGTGGGAGTGGTGATTGCCTGTTGGAGCAAGTGGTGCAGACTGCTATGATCTGTCCTGATTGTAAAGTTACGACCAACCAGGTAGGGTCTCCAATGCTAGATTACCAACACGAGGGCCATTAGTTCTTTCTCATATGTGGATTTTGCCAATGTCCTCCCTTGCAAACCTCGACTGGAATAAGCGAGTGGTTTGCCTTGCTGCATCAAAGCTGCCCCGATCCCCGCACCCGAGGCATCGCACTCCAAGACAAAAGGCTGACTGAGATCTGGTAAAGCAAGAACAGGGACAATGGTTATGGCTTGCTGCAGCTGTTCAAACACCGCCTGAGCTTCGGGTGTCCAATAAAAAGGGTTGGACTCTTCCTTCCGCAGCAAGGAAGTAAGGGGCCGGGCAATTAGTTTGTATCCCTTGACGAATCTGCGATAGTACCCGGTCAAATCAAGGAAGACTTGGAGGCCTTTGAACGATTTAGGAACTGGCCACTGAAAGATGCTGGATATTTTGGACAGGTCCATGAAGACTCCCGTGTGAGGGATTATGTGCCCCAAGTAGTCAATCGATTGCTGGCCAAACTCACACTTCTTTCTGTTAGCCTAGAAGTGGTTGTTCTGTAGACACTGTAGGATGGTGCCAAGGTGCTCCAAATGATCCCTCCACGAGCAGCTATAAGCAAGGATGTCGTCAATGAATACAAGCACAAATATGCGTAGAAAAGGCCGAAATAACTTGTTCATTGCTGCTTGAAATGTAGAAGGAGCATTAGAAGGCCTAATTGGCATTACCAAAAACTCATAATGACCAGAATGCGTGCGGAAAACCGTTTTGTGAATAACCTCCCTTGCAACCCTAATCTGATGGTAACCAACACGTAAGTCAATTTTGCAAACTAATTTAGCACCATGAAGTTCATCCAGGAGCTCTTGGATGATAGGGTATCAACCTGACACAAGTCTCTCAATTTCATCCTTCTGAATGTGCCCGTACCGATACAGCCTAGCATTATCCTTGCTGTTTCAGGTAGTAATGGAATACGATGGTCTATGGACCGTTCTGGAGGGAACTCGCTTGGATGTCCAAACACCGGCTCAAACTTTTGTAACAAAGCCTTAAAGGCTGGTGGGATCGGCTCTTGTTCAAGCTCCTCTTTCTGCTCTCCCCCAATATATACCAAAGTAGCAAAAACTGGTCCTCCTGATTGAATGGAGATATCTCAACAGAACCCGCTGCCCTTGCTAGACAAATGCCATGGTCAACTTGCTCCGATTGGAGACCACATCTCCCAAACATTTTAGCCTAGCCATTCCTAAGATAACATCCTTACCCCGTAAAGGAAAATGATAGCCCTCTACTGACATCGTCACGTCCCCAAAATTAACCTCCAGATATCTGCATACCCCGGTGGAGAGCATACGGGTGCCGTCACCCAACCAGACCCTAAAAGGCTTGGTTAGAATCAGCGAAAGGCCCAACTCCTCAATTAGAGTGGTGGCCACAAAATTGTGGTTGGCGCCACTATCGATCATAAGGATAATATCCTTACCAGCAAGCGTTCCACACAGTTTCACCGTCTTGGTTGGTCAAATCCTTCCGAAGAGGACAATGGGAGGTCCAGCAGAAATAAGGTAGGAGCCGGGTCTATCTTACCAGCAGAAGAGTTGACTAGGATCTCTCCTTGTAACAGCTTTGCTGTAGACACGTCCGTGGTGAAAACACAGCCCGCGGGTGCTTAGGTCGGCATACTCATGATATGTGCTAGGACGAACGACATGGGAACGGCGGGTGCTTATCTCAGAGGGGCGGGATTGTGATTGAGCAGGGGTGGCGGAAGATAGTGACGATTGACCAGATGATGGAGTAAGGGAGGGAGGCTTACCCAGGTTCAAAGGATGGGTTATGACATTAGATGTACTGAACGTCGGTGATCTGGTAGGAAGATTGGGCGCCGTACTTGTCTTAGCCTCTGTAAAACCTAATCCAGTTTTGGTACTGGATGGCTTGTCTACCTGGTGACCTAGCCCAAATCTGGTAGAGTGAGCTTGGGCCGACCTAGATCCCGGGTCCCACTCACCGATAGTATCTAACTCGCGTTCCACTTCTCTAGCCAGATTCATAGTGCGATATATATCGATTACCTCATGGGAATGAATTCTAATACCTATCTCCTTCCGTAATCCATTCAGAAAAAATCTGATGTATTGCGATTCTGATAAATCGGCAATGAAGTCATCAATGTAGGAGGAGAAGGTGCCCCACTGCCGGACCGCTGCTAGGGCTTCATAGGGATTAACGACGATCTATGAGGCAAAACGCTGTACAGCTCCGATTTCAACTCCTTTCCTAACAACTCTGGTTTCCGTTGCTGTAGCCAGCGGCTTCACTGGAGAGCAGGACCCTCCATACAGGCAAGGGCTTAGCTTATCTTCATTGGCTCTGATGTTCCCTGCAGAGCAAAATAGTGCTCCACCTTTGCTAACCAAGACACGGGGTCTTCACCATCACCAGTAAACATCGGCTGCTCTACCTTCTTTGTGGTGATGAACGAGCGGTGTTCCCCAATGCCGCCGCCATTGGAAGACCCGGAGCTTGCTGTGGATAAGGACGCCTCCTCCCTCACCGTTGCTTGTTCTTATCCCCCCCTCTCTAAACCTTTCTTCAACGCGTCGAGTCTCGCTTCCATCCGTGTGGTTGTCATCCGCTACCTCACCGTACCAAGTTGTTAGTGTTAAAGGCTAGAGGAATGTAGGAAAGGGTAAAGTATGAACAATCCACTCCTATTTACGGATATATTATCAACCAGCAGAGGCTGATGAGAGGATATACTGCTAAGCACCCTCTCGGGCGAGCACAACTCACAATATTCCACTTTGATGCCTAGATTGAATTCTCTTCTTTCTGTTATATAACCTTTTCCCAAGAGGTGCCCCCCAAAACGAACTATAACCCACTAGAATATTCTGCTTCTGACAAAAAAGTAAAGCCGTACACACCTGCATGACTAACAACCTTCATCCCTTTTCCCTTTACGTTTACCCACCTTGAATTATCCTTAGAATTGCTAACAACCACTCACAATATTCCACGCGATGTCCTTGTCACAAACCTAACAGCCAAGTCCCATGGACCTCCTCGGTAGGTGTCGGGTATCCCATCCCGACACGGTCCTGAGTCGGCTCTAATACCATCTTTAACACCCCATATGGGTAACTGTCCAACAACCTAGCTCCCAAGCCATCCAAGTTTGAAAACTAGCAATTTTAGGCCTTTAATCCTCAATTGGGCTGAAAAGTCGATGATCTTGTTGTAGTCAACCCATATGTATTCGTATAAATCACTCACATTACTACTCATATGTAAGGGTGAGCAAACGGGGCGGTTGAAATAAAAGTTCGGTTATTTCGGTTAAAATGGTTATCTATAATAAAGTACAGTTCATTTTACGGATATTGAAATTCAAACTTCGGCTATCCGTAATAATTGAACTTTTATAAAAATATTTTTATAAATTTTATTTTTTTCCTAGCCCAATAATTTTATCTAATATTTACTACTCACTCAATTAGGTTTAGATTTTGATTATTTCGGTTAACTCATAAATTTTGATTTTTTTGGTTATTTTAGGAAGTTTGGTTATTTTGGTTATTTCAGGAACTTCGGTTATCGGCGGTTACCGATTATTAGTGTTACATAAAAAATGGTTATCGGTTAAAACAGATATTAGTATTCAATTCGGTTATAACCGAAATAACCGAACTCCGTACTTTATTTTAAACTTTTGTTAACGGATATCCGTTTTAACCGTTTGCGCAACCCTACTCATATGCTGATATGGGATGGGGTATTACAAACAACTTCATCCTAGTTTGAAATTGAATTTCTTAAGGTCTTTAAAATATTTCTCGGGAATTGAGAGTGCTCGTTCTTACCATGGGTTTTTGTTAGTCAACAAAAATACATCATTGAGCTCTTTATTGAAATAGAGGAAGAGTACTTGTCGATCTTTCACATAACCTATGTTCCTAATCATAAGCTTGATTTTGCACAGGCACCAAAGGTTGAAGTTTCTCGGTATCAGTGATTGTGTGGAAAAGCAATATACTTGTCTTACACTTGACCAGATAATGTTTTTGTAGTAAGTGTCTCGAGTCAGTTTATGCACGACTAAAGAAAACCACATTTGGAAGCAGCATTCCAAGTCTTTCACTACCTAAAAGGGGCAACCTTGAAAATGTATTATAAAGGTTCACTTGTTGATAGTCGGTCAATTGTGGGCTATTTTGTTTTCTTAAGAGGTAATATGGTTTCCCGGAGTGGGCTATTAAATGTGGTAGCTCGTTCATCTGTAGAATTGGAGTTCAGAGCCCTTGTTCATGGTATTTGTGAAACTCATATAATTTTATATGATATAAAGATAAGTGGGAAGGCATAATGGAGCTGAGATGTGATAACATATCAGCTGTTAGCATAGCCCACAACCCCACCCTCCTTGATCGAACTAAATACATTGAAATTGATCGCCATTTCATCAATAAAAGATTGAAGGAGGACCAATTAAAATAAGATATATCACTTTAGAAGATCAAGTTGCTGATGTCTTCCATAAACCTCTCCGTAGTCCTAAATTTCACAATCTCATCTCCAAGCTAGGAATGCTGAATATCTATAGTCCAGCTTGAGGGGGAGTGTTGTTAGGTCTATCCGAGGATACACTATTTACCTATGAAGTAGTTACTTTATTTCATTAATTATTAACACACTACTGACTGTCCAGTTGTAAATATTTATTCGTTACTAGTGGCTGTTCTGTTGTAATTAATTGTATATGTTAACTAATTATAGTTCCTGCACAGGCTCTGTAGAAGTCTCTCGTGTCTTAGACATTCTCTATTTTTATGGTGTATCTCTCCTAATGACAAGTCTTCATATCAAATGTCACTTCTATAAACTTCAGCTGGCGATACATTGGTCAGTGCAAGTAAGATTATAGAAGTTCAGAGTTGTAGGACTATTAGGTCTTTGATGATGTGGATGAAAATAATCTTCTGAATGATGCCCTACCACATTATGATATCCCGTCTTCTACCATTTTGTGATCAGCTCAACTTGGAAGGTTTACCCTATAGTGAGAAACCAGGAGCTGTCACATTGATGAACACGTCTGAAGCATCTATAAATTCTTTGTCCAGATTGACCCAACCCGAAGATCCGGCGCAAAACCAACCCACAAATTACGGGTTTGGGTTGAAAATTTTGACTCGTTTAATATTTGGTTTGGGTTATCCATTATTTTTTTTGGGTTGGGTATGGGTTATAAGTTCTAACCTGAGCTCAACCTGACCCATTGTATCTATTTTATTGAACAAAGATACAATAAATAGTACGTATTTATCATTACGGTTTTTGAAGACCGTCAACGTTCTTTTTCTAATATGGATCGGCTTAGGGTAAATGAAGACCATGCAATCACTTGTAACTCTCATGGAATCATATTTAGAATTTTTTGGGTTAATGGGTTGGCTTTGGGTTGAATGAATTTATATGGGTCGGGCTAGGGTTTAAAATTTGTAACTATATTATTTTTTAGTTGGCTTTGCGTCAATAGGTTCTTAAACGGGTTGGTATGGGTTAATCTAAAACCCGACCAACAACCCGAATTGCCACCCTTAATTTTGTATCTCTTGGAAATTATATGCTTTCTTATGATTTATGGGGTTATACAGTATTGGAAATTATATGCTTTCTTATGATTTATGGGGTTATATAGTATTGGAAATTATATGCTTTCTTATGAACTCTGAGGTTATTCCAAAATGATCAGCTGCATATCTTATGCTCTGTTTGCCGATGTTGTGACTTACTGAATGTGCATTTTATTTGACAGGTTGTCCAGAAGGAGAGGGAGGAAAAGCTTGCTGAAATACTGAAAGATAGACTTAACCAGTATGTATATGGGAGCAAAAAAGACTTCAGCAGTTTCGCTGAAGCTGAAGTAACAAGGCTTTCAAATGCTGGTAAAACTTCACAAAATTTATCCTGGCAGTGATATTCTTTGCATTCCTCTGGTGCTTTTTACGGTTAAAGAGAATGCAGTCTGATGATATTGCTTTTGTTTATATGACTGATGTCGGGAGAAATTTAGTGGAGCTGAACGCTGTTACTTTTCTGGTACATTGGTGATTTCGAAGTACCTTGGAACTTTTACTTGACTTTCTAATCCAACACAATTGGATACAAAGTAGCGAGTTTGCTAAGAAATTGGGATTTAATAACTATACCGAGGCTATGAACATAATCCTCCTAGACCTGGGATAGTTTAAATAGTAATATATAAATAAGACCCTTCTAGAACTATAGAATACTTGATGATAATCATAATTCTAATCATCATCTAAAGCTAACTAATCTATATATCTATTCCAAAAGCATTTTAAATACAAATAATCTTCCAGCCATCTTGGTTCCTGATGTTTTTCTGGGTTGCAAGTTGTAGATTGGATGCTAGAAAATATGGATAATTCATCCAGTACAGTAGTTCTTTTATTGGATGAACGTCTTGATAAGCTTTTTTTGTTAGTTTCCCCATAGTAGTGTTATATTTTGGAAAATATTGAATCGTGTAATTCAAAGATGATTCTTTGTATTCACTCAACTTGTTTCAATAAACTTATGTCTAAAAAAGCTATTCCAATAGCTCCCAAGTTTCACTTGCCATGACTCCGAAAAAGCCCATATGCTGACTCCGAAAAAGCCCATATGCTGACTTCGAAAAAGCCCATAAGCTAGTTTAAACTATCGGATAGCATATCCTCTCTGTTTGTCACACGTCATCTACAATATCTAGTTTCACTCTTTTCTCTCTCTTCCTTTTATTCCCTATCTCTTTCTGAATAAGCTATTGGCTAACCGTCTAGCTGTAGATGGACAACAAAGTACCAGCAACCGGCTTAACTTATGACCCTTATTTAAAGCTTATTGTGTTCTTGTAGGCTTAGTTTCCTTGTTCTTGTGATTGATTGTTGGTATTTTCTGCACTATGGGACTTGGCTATTATTTTGAAATGTTTTGCAGCATATGGAGTTGATATGTTGAGTACTATTGGGTACATCTATTCACGACAGGCGGCAAAGGAGCTTGGAAAGAAGGCAATTTACCTGGGTGTGCCATTTGTTGCTGAGTGGTTCAGAAACAAAGGTCATTTCATTAAATCTCAAGTGACAGCAGCTACAGGTTGGCCAACAATTATGTGATGCCTACGTAGGGCATAGGGGTGCTCTCTTCATGATTTCATCCCTCTTTTTTCTACATTTGTTAGATATGAATTCAATACCTATTTCAACATGCTTTGTTTGTCTTTTTGTGCCTGTACGCAAGATAGAACATCATTGAAATAACTATAAATATGGACAAGGCCCATCATTAATAAGGCCTAATAACGTTAATCCCGTGTTCTTTAATGGGCCGTATATGGCCTCCGGTTGACGTGGATAGTGACACGTGATTTCGTCTTTTCTTCTTATAACAGAGTAACTATTGATTAATGTACTATCGGAATTGACATAACTAAAAATTAACCTTTGCTTTGAAGGATACCGGTCCCTGATACTGTTATTCATAGTGATAATAATATATTAAAGCTGTGTATTTCTTGCTGGTGTCATGTGCAGTATCTTTTCGATTAAGATTTTGTGCTACAAGGGAGATAAAATATACACGTTGATATATTTTAGGATGAGATAAAAATTATTATTGGCAGATATTCAAGAATAAATAGATAATTATCTGTATAGATATAATAGATGTAGTTTACATATTTAATTATCTCTAGCTATAATAAGAGAATTTTTTGTTGTTTTATCTTCTACTATCTTTACTTTAGGATTAGTCTTCTACTATTCTGAATAAAGGTGTTAGTAGTTTGATCATTCCAGGACTAATACAATCCAACTCCTACTCTTTGAACTCTCCTTGCATCAGTTATATCGTGGTTGCCAAATTGAACTTCCGAGAAAGGAGGGTACTAATGATCCTCCTAAGTTTTTGAAGAGCCATCCGTATCCCCTTTTCATGTTTGTTATTCACATTATCTGCTTTATTGCTGTCTGTTTTCTTTCCGAACCGATGAGAGAGAAGATGACAAGCATGCCATTCACTTGGATGTCAAAATCAACACATTATGGTTGTTTATTGACCTATTATGTAGTTACTTTTAGGCTTGCATCAGTTTGGCTTTATGGGCCTTGGGATTAGAATTTGTTGTTACTCTTAATTCTTATCTTCAACTTTGCCAAATTCTTATGTGGTGGCTTGAAATTTAGTACCGGGATTGCATTTGTTTGCGTTAATGAATACCTGTCACACCTATATTCGGCCAGCAACTTGACAACTCCAGGATGCGTTGTTGTTGGCCTTTACTTGATGCACTAGATAGATCTTTGAGTGAGCATATCTTTCTGAAGTCAATCAGGTGTGTTGTCGTAGGCTTCCCAAGTGGCATGGATTTGGTATAGTCACTCATTAGGTGGCATGAGGGAGGGCACCTTGAAGCATACCCAAAGCATCAAGGATGTGTCCCTGTGTTGGTTTGATAGCCCGTCAGTCTTTTCATTGAGTGGTGACATGGATAGTGTCATTGGTGTACCATTGCAAGCACTAGAGGTGTCTCAATGCTACCAAGGTCATTGAGGCCCTATCATGTGCAGCTGAGGGCACTAAGACCCCGTCATGAGCGCCTAGACCTTGCCTGGGTGCCCAACGCTTTGTGTCACAGGCTAGCAGTGCCCATACGCAGTGTCTGCAGCCTAGCAGATGCCACACCCTGTCTGTAGAAAACTAGCCCCTTTAAACCTTATGTCCTCTTTTGAGTTTAAAAGTGCATATTTGTAGTCAATCCATCTGGTATCAAGTCGTCATTGAAGGCTGTGAGCAACCATGGGAAGGGGTGGCTGTGTTTTCTGGAAAACAGGCAACAACTTTCTGTTTTTAGAGAAGCTGTAGATTTCGAGACCGAGGATGCATTACAGAAGGTATTGGCATCCTTTCCCCCCTGTCTTTGCACCCCTTGATTCTCTTCCCCCGAAGTGCTTTCATGATCATCATATCCCATTGAAACCAAATTCCATCCCTCCAAACGTTAGACCTTACCAATACCCACACTATCAAAACACCAGATTGAGAAAATTGTGCAGGAGTTGCAAACCACTGGGTTTATTCAACCAAGTAATAGCCCTTTTGCTAGCTCAGTTCTGTTGGTTAAAAAGAAAAGAGTAAATTATTCAGAACCCCCTTGAGGATTTAGGATATTACAGTTAACCCCCTTGTGTTTATCATAATTACTGGTAACCACTTCGAGGTTAAGGTATCTTTGACTACGAGCCCTCGAACTATAACTCCATTATTCGGAAGTTAGCTACGTATTAACCTATCAGCTTAATCATATTAATAATGCCATACTGGACAAAAACACTACTTAATCTGCATTGTTATTTTCCTGAAAATGTCAACCCTTCCTTGAAAATGCATCTAAAGTGGGATGAGATAGAGTTAGACAATGTTGATTAAGCAGTTTTGTCGTTGACCCTAGCATTATTAATGAGATTAAGCTGATAGGTCTACACATAGTTAACTTTCTGTTCACAGAGTTATAGTTCGGGGGCTCGTAGTCACAGATACCTTAACCTTGAGGTGGTTATCAATAATTATGATAAATACAAGGTGTTTAACTGTAATATCCCAAATCCTCAAGGGGGTTATGAGTAATTTACTCAAAAGAAAACCGGAGATTGGAGATTACCTAAGATCAAGGGGTATGACACTATTCTGGTAGTGGTTGACAGCAAGAGAGGCTGCTGCTGTCTTTGCCAAAGAAAAGGTCAAATAACATGATTTCCTAAAACCATTGTTTCAGACAGAGACTCCATTTTTCTTAGCAATTTCTGGAAAGAATTGTTCCGGATTGCAGGTACTTCCCTCTGTTTAAGTTCAGCTTATCTTCCTCTTAATCCTAAGAAGTGGTTGCAAGCCCTTTCATGGGCTGAATACTGGTTTAAATCCACATTTCAGCAGAGTTTGGGGATGACTCCATTTAGAGCCTTGTATGGACGTGACCCACCTACTCTTGTGTGTTATAGTCCTTTGGGTTCTCTGATGAAGTAGATGTACAACTGACCGAAAGAGATTCTCTGTTGGATGAGCTGAAAGAGAATTTTTTGAAGGCTCAACAGAGAATGAAAGCCAAGCTGATGCTCATAGACGTTTGGTTCATTTCCAAGTTGGGGATTTAGTGTTTTTGAGGATCCATCCTTACAAATATCATTCATTGACTAAGAAGAGAAATGCCAAGCCGAGTCCTCTGTATTTTGGACCATTTGAGATTATTGAGAAGGTTGGAGAAGTTGCCTACAAGTTATTGCTCCCTTCAACTGCGAAGATTCACCCAAGTGTGCACGTTTCCCGGTTGAGGAAAGCATTACCACAATCTGTGCAATCGTTGGGCCTGAAGGATTAACAAGTGCTCATGGTTCAGCCTGGTGAGATCTTGGGTTATTGCCATCGTCCTCATAAAGAGCCCGAGGTGCTGGTGCAATGGAAGGGATGTCCAGATTTTGATGTTGCTTGGGAGATACTCTCTGTTCTTAAGGAACAGTTTCATGATTTCCACCTTGAGGACATGGTGTTAGTCCAGCCAGAGGATTTGGGAATGGATTTGGGAAAGTTTATGTTCGTAGAAATAAGTAACTAGTTAGTGTACAGCTGGCTAGTTAGTATTCTATTGTAATTGCTTAGCTGTGTGAGACATTTCTACTTAAGCTTGGCACTATTTCATTGTACTATATCTGGGAATTGAATAAAGTACCTCATCGAGGCCATTGGAGGGAGATACTCCTCAAAATGTATCATTCTCCCTAAAAGAGCTATCTTGTGATTTTTTTGCCGGGCTAAGAGTATTTCATGTTAATAAATTGTTGATTTATTTAATCAAGTCCAAACATATATCTCTCTGGTCAGTTAAAGGTTTCTTTATTTTGGGAATAAAGATTAATTTCCCTTAAAAAGGGGAGAAGGTTGTTATTTCCTCGTTGAGGGGAGAAGTAAGTACAACAACTTTTTCCTCCCCGTCTCCCTTTGTAAGGAAAATCAGGAAGTGGTTATGCCTTCGTTGTGGAGAGAATAAAGGAAGTTGGTAATTCTTTTCGTTCTCATCCACCAAAGAGGGCCTATGAATAGCAAAATAGTCCGAGGGAGGTGACAATCTCCATCTTCTCTAAGTTCTCTGCAAATCCATTCTCTCTAAGTGCTTTAGCCTCTCTTTAAACTTCCTCTTTCACAAAAAAGAGTTTTTCCCCAGAATTGAGTTGTTAATGTTGAGTGAAAACCGGCCTTTGACTGAGTGAAGTCCAACTTCTTGTGAGTTTCCTTCTGATACAAGCTTAGGAGACAAGTTCACTTAGATCAGTTGCTGCAAAGAGGATGGTGTTCTTGTCCTTGTTCCCTTTTTGGTTTGGGCATGTGCTAGGATCTAGTGACAAGGCGTCAATACCTAGTGTGGCTGGTTGCTTGTTGGTGCATTCTAGACTTGATGCAAGGCGCTTCATCCTTTGTTGGTAGAAAATTGTAAGGAGCCCAATCGTGGCTCGTGCTGGTCATATCGAATATTTTCTCATGTGATAGCTAGTTAGGGATGTTAATGGATCGGGTTTGGGTCAGGTGAAGGATTACCCGCATTCTTCCCTCGGATGTATCACCTATCATTCATCCATCCGTCACTTAATAACCATCATCCATTATCCATGGGTGATTCAGGTAGATCGGGGGACAAAAAAAAGTTCTCATTATATCAAGAACATAGATCATAGTAATAACATGAGGATGTTACCATTCAAATTCAAAGCACTTAACCAATAGAGAAATAATAAAAATATTAATATATATATAATAGTATAGTCTAACATAGAATATCAAACTGATCTAGAAATATATAACTTGTTATTACATAGTGACATAATATACGCATGTGCAAATTCATACTAAACTGCAACCCTTTTGGGCACTTGCGTGCCCGCGGTCGCATAATATCTACGAGTGGGGATGCTGTAATGGATTAACTCTGCTTATGTGGTGTGTATGCATACAGCTCACAGGCTGCGACCCTGTTGGGCACTTGCGTCGTGCCCACGGTTCCCTAAGGTCGCATAATATCCACGAGTGGGGATGCCGTAATGGATAAACGCTGCTTATGTGGAGGGTATAGACAACTACCAAACTAGTCATGGGGCACTCTAGGCTGCATGGAGAGCACACAACTAGGCTCGGATGATTCTAGGGCATGTCGTAGGTCATACCCCACTAGCTTGAGCTAGAGGTAGAGGTAGAGGTAGAGGTCTCCAATGGTGAGTGCCTTGTGGCCTCATCGTGACATAGCTGTTTCTGAAGTTAGCATACACATTGGATTGGTGCATAAGGAGTGCCTAGCCCGAGGTTTTGACACAAGGGTGATCGATACAGTTTCAAATGGCTTGTAAGGCATGGGTGGTGTTGGGCTGTGAGGGTTGGACACTACCAGGTTATGATATCACTTATGCTGGTCAAGGTGGCCTTCCGAATGATGTGTACGACCTAGGTAGGTCTATGTTATGCACCAAGATGTGCACGATGGCTTGTGTGCCTTGTGAATGATGTGCGGCCATGTTAGGCCCTCGCAATGTATCTTGCTACACCTGTGCTCTATACTCGGAAGACAAGTGGATGCAAGTGCATCGCCAAAGCCTAGGGGTTGGGCTCGGTAAGGCTAAGTTGTGAATGGGTAGGGTGAGTGTTGCAAGGGTCGCGTATGCACACCCAGTTAGTGGACTTGGTAGACCAATGATCGTATGAGCTTGTACACATTTGCATGTCGTATTGGTAGTATCCATCATAAGCATTGATGAGATACTAAATGTGGCTTTGAGTTGGTGGCTAATGGAAGTGCCTAGATTGAGCCAAGCTCGGGGTAATGACAGAAGGTTAATGTAGTAACGCCTAGACTTCGCAGGTAAGTGTTGTTACAACATCCTAGGACGGTGTTGATTATATTGGCGGGTGTTTGTCCCACTTTTTCAGGGGGTGAGTTGGTAGGGAGTCTGCCATCGGGTGGTTTCCACACTTATTCTTGCTTGTGGAATCAGCGAATGCCCTTTGGCTTGGCTTAGGCGAAGCCGTTACGGTTTGAAAGGAAAGACTGTTTTTGCGACTGTTGCATGCTAAGTGTTTAGACTTGCTTTGGCTTGTGGAGTCCTGATGTTTTTTGGTTAACTTTGCTGTGAAAAATTTACAGTTAATAATCAGTCGTTACTCTCCCCATGAACCTACAATTCCACTCATTGAGATGATTGCTTAGTGCCATGCGTTCTAAATATCATTTAGATGTTTGATTCTTTTACTTCTACAATGGCCTCATCATGATTGTATCCATAGATTTAGGCCAGGGCTCTACCACTCCATTTGTTTCAAATTTTAAATTGAAGTGGAATTTTTTATGTACTTATTTTTATCTCTCTTCATCCTTGTTGCGTCATTGGCTTATGAGTTTGAGCATTTGAATTTGTATCCAATCAGAGCAGGTTGGGTCAGATGTTATGGCCAAATCTCATTCGGTGTTTAGCAGCTATAAACATTTGGGTGGACACTTATTTGAGGTTCGAGTTTTCTGAAGAATGTGCTAAGCCCAGAAGGATAAAGCTAGTGTTTATAGGTGGGATATTGCTTGGTAGTATGTTGCTTTTATGTGGTGTGGGATGACAGCTGTCAAAGAAATACACTGAAGAGTTTTGTGTTTTTTTCCACCTCCGGACCATATGAGATCATAAGATTTTGTCTTTGCTCCTATATAGCTTCACTACTGAGAGTTTTGGGCTATGGATTGAAAGTAGAGGATTGTATTTTGGTATCAACATTTAGTTACTAATTTTTCTGATAACTCGTCGTACTTCGAGGGCCATTTACTCCGAGGATATAGTTGTAGATTTTACGTATTCTTCTAATATATTCGTTATGTAAAGGTCGTCAGAGAATGGTTCACTCCTTTTGAATTTTGCTTGCAAGGTAGCAACATTGACCATGCAGTTTATCCATGGTATTTATCCGTGAATGTTTTGTGTTGGGTACCATAGGGGCACTTGCGTTAATCCAGCTGCAAGAAGATATGAAACGGCAGTTAAACGCAGAAGGAAACTTCACGGAGGAAGAGCTGGAGCAATACATGCAATCTCACAAGAAGTTAATGACAGATTCATTGTGGAAGCTTAATGTGGCGGATATTGAAGCGACACTATCTCGTGTTTGTCAAATGGTTGATCATTATGTTTTTTTATTCTTCATCTTCTATTTTCTTTATTTTCCGGTGGAAGCAGTTTTTCATTTTCTTTTTCCAAATTGCTTATTTGTGCAAATCCTTTTGTTAGGCTCTTCAAGACAATAATGTCAAGAAAGAAGAGCTACGTGCGCGCGCCAAGGGCTTGAAGACACTTGGTAAAATATTTCAGGTATCTTTTTCTGAAGTTTGTCTGGAGACTTGAGATTTTTCTGTTTGTTTGAAATCTGTATCATGTTTTGCAACACAACATTAATTTCTGTCAATTTTAATAGAGGGTTAAATCATCAAATATGAGTGAGAGTGAATCAGGACTTGAGAGTGCAATCAAGAAAGTCGGTGGAAATGAATCTAGTAATGACAGTTCATTAGAACACACAAATGTCAGTGATGAGCCAGGTTCTGCTAAACCCTCTGGGATACAGGTAATGATCCTTACCTGTCACATCATGTCTGTTATTGGTCAAGTCTTGAAGCCAACTTGTGAATACTCTCTCTTTACCTGTATGTTTTTGTTTACATCAATCCCACCATCTTCACTCTTGCTAATTCCATGAAGAAATTGGGCTCAGCGAAAGAAAAAATGAAACTCAACCTCCGCCTGCTACTATGAATCCAGATGTTACTAATGTATGATGCTCTTGTGTTTGTATTTCAGAGTCCTTATGTGGAGGCACCCCTCTTTGCTCCCAACAACTATAACTTCCCTATGCCAACGGCTCCCCCTGGCGCTAAAAGAAATAATGATTTGACTGAAAAGGAGTGACCAATGTGTCGTAAATTTGTGCGCTTGTATAAATTGTGCTTGTACAAGTTTATTAGTGTCTGTCATGTAATATGCATACAAAACGGATGCCTACATTCATCTGGTGCACGTTGTATTAGTAGATGATCATGTTAGATGATGAGCGGGTTAGGCTTGTTTGAGCATATTTATATTTACATGTACCATACTTTGATGAACAAGCTCGTTTTTCCTAATCCACTTCCCGACACCACAGATGTAATTTGTTAGTGAGAAAGCTCTTAGCCGGTAGTATTGCTGCCGACTTCCGTGGTCACCACAGATTGTATTTTTTTAAAACGGCTTAATGAACAGCATTTCGTCCAAATGTAGATAGCATTATCCCGCACCGAGAAAATTGTAAAAGGTGCAATTTGAGGCGTTCGATACAGGGGTTTAAAGTGTTCAGTCATTTCGGACCTATGTACCCTTGTAATTCCACTGTGGGCATTCAACAACCCTTATCCAATTTCAATTCCTTCTCGTGTTCTGCAAGTCCCTTCTTTCTCTCGGACGGGAGGTTAAACAAATCTGTCCTCGTGCTCTTTTCTTGCTTTCTTTACTGTAAGAAATCATATAGGAAGGGGTTTGAAATTGAGAATTCCTAACGGTGAGAACCCCCCCACGGTATCTCTATGATGAAAATTTCTGCCAAAGCGAAGGTTATGATGACAGAGGAGTCAGAGTCATTCAATGCCATGATTTGGATTGACCAAAATAATAATGTGTATTTGTGCTAATGAGTCACATCTGTTAATATTTACTTTATTATCGAGATTTACTTCATTGTTTTCGCCTTTATAAGTAGGAAATAACATAATTTAGCAAAAAAAAAAAGTAAAATTAAGTTGACGGTGGCCGTTTGTTGAGAAGTGCAGGCGAATACAGCTAGGTCTAGCGCTGGTCACTGGCTGCCTAGTGTTTAGTGTGGGGCGTGTGATGTAAATGGTAAAATTTGAATGAAGATTATTGTAGGGCATGTGTTGTGATTTCATATTTTGATATAGTATATTTTTTATATTCAAAATTTTATACATATGAGTTAATTTGAAACCACACATAAAGGAAACCTTGAGTAACGATTTACTTATTTGGAATTCTGTACTTGATGTAGTACTTCAACACTACACCCACCTTTTTTTGATTCAAACTTGATTCATCATATAAATAGAAATTACAAAACAAACAACTAAAAGGAAAGAACTAAACGTCAAGGGATCTAAACAGAAGAATCCTAAATAACCTAAAACAACACTTTGGATGTAAAGGGGAACAATCTCCTCTTACACCACCAAAAGCAAACCAAACTATCCGAATTTCCAGCCAGCAAGCTAGAGAAATTAGGTGACTATCAAAATGATAGATAATGAAACACGCTACATTAATATAGATAGCAAAAATAACGTTAATGTTAAAACCATCCGGTAAGATGTCCACACCATCAACCAGAGTCCCAAGAACCATAATCTTCCCGAGAAGATCCTGATTAGTATCGAAACAAATACAATGGCTACCCACCAAAGCAAGCTCCATCGCAATTTGACTTGTTTCAATACTAAACAATTGCACCATAATGGTGATATCAACCTTACACTTGAAATATTGATCCAAAACGCCCCTTGCAAACCAAATGGGCAAACTCAGAGCGTCCTGCCTGAAGATTGTTGCCACACCTTGAATCTGACTAACCATAGCAAACACCACATCCAAAGTAGCATTGGATCTAAGGCTCTCAATCAGGGGAATGTAAGCTAGATTGGATGAAGAAAACATGCCAGCTTCCCAACGACCAACATCAATGACTCTCAAATCCCTACAGTTGGGAATCCGCATCAATTGGGATCCTTTATTCACTTGTTTCATTTTAACCATCTTCTTTTTCACAACTATCCGCCAGTACCCCACAAAGAGAGCATAATTGGCTGGTTTGATTACTGAGATGAGCTTTGACACCAGACAAAAATAACCCAACGACAGATCCAATCTCATTGAAATCACCACTGTAATTGCTACAGTACAGGATGAGAGAGAAAAAATCATCTCCCGTGCCCCAGTGCTTTGAGAACCTGGCAACTTCTTAACGAGGAGAAAATCCCACAACGAGTACAATCCAAAGCAGTAGAAAACCAAATAACCAAAGCTAGCAAAGACCACCAGAGCCTGAGACGTAGCTGAGCAAACCAGCTGAATATTTTGCACTAGGAGAAAACTCACCAGAAAGAAGGGACAACAAAAAACCCAGTGTACTGTTGTTGCTTCACCAGCAGACCGCGCGCGAGATGTTCTCCCTCAAAATAGCTGTGAGACAGCACTTTCTTTTTATTTTTTTAATCAAACTTAGTACCAGATGAAGAAACTTTCCAAGAAAAGTCGACACCGAAAATTCACTCTGTTGTCAGATGTGAAAAGGCGCAGAAGAATCACGCCAAAATCGCCTCCAAGGAGAACGATACTGTAGCCCACCGGCTAGGTTTTTCCAGAGGAAAAAAGGGAGCGTTTTTCGCCAACAGTGCTCCTAACACTACACCCACCTTGATAACAATGAAGTTACTTAACTTTCTCTCTCATCATGAATAACAACTTACTGCCATTTAGATGTAAAAGGTTATAAACAAAAAAGGGACATACATAAGTGAACCTCATTATAAAATAAGATTCTTAACTAAATTTCAAACAAAGAAAAATTAATTCAACCAATACTACAAGTGCCCAGATAAATACAACTCAAACATAAATTCAACCAATACTTCACAATGTAAATTGGGAGAGTACCGTCATTAGTATTTGGGTTTATTGCAAGGGCATGTAATGTGAAAGGTCAAATTCACAATGGAAAAATATACAAAAAAAAATTCTTTCAAAAAAAAATATTCACAATGGAAAAATATGCTATGTCAGAATTTTCTAATATACTATGTGCTGAAGCTTTCCAATGTTCTTCTAACGAATCACTCATTCCTTGTTTATGTTTCCGTTCTTCTCTGCTTCATCTCTTCCATGTCTAACATCCTTTCATCTTCCTCCTTGTTTCTTTCCACTTTTTTTGTTGCTCACCGGATTCACACCTCTCTATATTTCTTTTGCTCACCTGTGGCCTTCAAGCCGAATGACCTTCACTATTCAGCTGCTCATCTACGATTGAACTTCCAGCGGTTGTGTAGTTCAGTTTCTAGTCTCCTCTGGTTGTAATGTTCTCATATTCATCAATTTATCTTGGGAAACTGGTGTAGAATGTGTGAATAATGTTCAACTGAATTTTGATGCAAAACTCTTGGTGTGTCGACTCCTGTTAGTTACTGGTTGCACTTGCAAGCAGTCTATCCCACGTCAAATGCGGTGCATCATCGCGTATCATATTAGTTAGAAGCGGTGGAACTTTTGATGTTTGTTGAACGTTACTTGTTTTCAGACTAACAACACCGGTTCTTATAATAGTTAACCCAATCGTGTAAAATGTCTAGTTTCAAAAAAAAATTATGGTAACAATATACTACTGTTCATGTCAGTTGATAATTAGATTAACCATAATTACGGAATTTATATATAAGTAAATAGATATATATATACACGAAAGAATTAAAAGATTTAGTTATCACTTCTAAAAAAGAATAACATTAATAACCTCATAATTAAATAGAATATGAGAGAACAAATAAGGACATAAGGAAAAATTCAGGAAACGTTTTCACGGTCAGTCTTCATTCTCTTCAGTCACGGTAATTATGCAACCCTAATAACATACATGCTCTTCCGCCTTTCATTCTCTTCTTCTGTCTGCACCTCTGAAGAAAGCTTCTCATTTCGGAACCGATAATATACTCGAAGTTATCTCTTCACTTACGGTAATTTCGCAACTCTAACTGGCGAACAAGGAACATACATGCTCCGCGCCTCTCTTCATTATCTTCTTGTGTCCGCGCCTCTGCAGAGATAAATTATTGGAAGTGGGACTGCTGCATCTCTCGCACACCAGATTGAAGACGGGGATGAAAACATTTCATTTTGGAACCGGTAATATACTTGAATTTATCTCTTCACTCACGGTAATTTTGCAACTCTTTAAGTCTCTGAGAAAAATATATCCGATTACATGTTATCCTAGAAAATCACGGTTAATGGGACGGTAATGGAATCAAATTTTAAGAAGGTTAACCTATTTGAATGGAATAGTAATGAAATTGAATTTTTAAAAACCGATGCGGTTAAGCTACCATGACCAGCTCTATTAGGGTTGCAATTGCATGTTTCTTATTATGGTTTTAACCTACACGTTTGTCTTGTGGTGCTTCTTCAAGAGTTTTGGAAGTTGATGTAATGTAATCAGAATGACTTGGATATGGTGAAAACACTGTTTGCGGTGATTTAGACTAACTTGACCACATGCTCGTTTTCTGTTAGCTTTACCAGATGTAGGTTTCATTCATTCAATCATTCAATCCTAATGGCCCGGTGGGACGCAATCCTATCTCTTCCTGTACAAAGTCCTTCTACACTGGAGTTTTCATCATCTGATCTGGTGTGGTCTAAAGTTGAAGGTTGGCGTGATAACTTGGACAGACTTGCTCTAATCCCCTTTGCTAGAGTTGATGACTTTATTAGGGGTGAATCGTCAAATGGGGATTGCCCTACAAGATTTCATGTTGAAGCAAGGAGGAGGCGACAAACAACGACACCTTATAAACCGAAAGTTGATGGCATCCTAGAGTACATCTTGTACGCCTCTAACTTTTCAATTGCTCTTCTAAGGACGCTCAATCTGCATATAATTAGGGGTCAACATAAATGAATGATCAAATTTTCAAATGTAAGGGTGATGTTCTATGTTCTTTTCGGTTCTGCTGATTTCAACTATTGACTTTTGGGAACATATGCATAGTTATGTCTTTGAAGTCTTCATTCACTGGTATACCTATGCTATTTTTCAGATTAAGTAAATAATATCCTTTGTCTAGCATTAATTTGGATTCTTGTGTGGTTTAAAATTGTTAGGTACTGGTGTTCCTTTGGCCCAGATGATCATCGTAAAGGTGGAATTGTTCGGCCAAGTAGGAACACATATGTTCCAAAGAAGAAGTCTGCTGGCCGACCAAATACCAAAAGGGGTTGCACTTGCCACTTCATAGTAAAGCGTCTGATAGCTGAGCCTTCTGTGGCACTCATAATATACAATCAAGATAAACATATAGACAAGAGTGGTTTGCCATGTCATGGCCCACAAGACCAAAAGGCTGCTGGTACACGGGCTATGTACGCGCCATACATCTCAGATGACTTACGCCTTCGTGTGTGCTCTCTGTTGTATGCTGGTGTGTCCGTTGAGGCCATTATGCAACGACACAATGAATCTGTGAAAAAACAAGGGGGCCCTTGCAATCGTGATGACCTCTTGACACACAGATATGTGAGAAGGCAAGAAAGAAGCATTAGGCGGTCTACTTATATGCTCAATGAAGATGATGCCGTGAGCCTTAATATGTGGGTGGAAAGCCACCAGAGTCAGGTTTTCTTCTATGAGGATTTCTCTGATTCTAGTCCCTTCACCGTTGGAGTTCAAACAGAGTGGCAATTGCAACAAATGATTCGGTATGGTAATTGTGGCCTTTTAGCTTCTGATTCCAGGTTTGGCTCACATAAGTTGAAGGTAATTTTTCCAGCAGTTGTGCTTATTTATTTAACGTCATTAATCTGTGTCTTCTGAAGTTTGATTTTATTCTTGTCTTAACTAATGACTCTCCTCTCTCCCCTACCATTACCTCGGCGTTAGTACCCTGTTCACAGCCTTCTGGTGTTCAATTCCGAGAACAAGGCAATCCCAGTAGCCTGGGTCATTTCGCCAAGGTGTGTGAGCAAGGATCTTTATAGATGGATGCGTGCTCTGTGCAATAGGGTTCTGGCTAAAGATCCTGCATGGAAAGTAGCTGGATTTGTTGTTGATGATCCTTCGATTGATATCTTTGCTATCAGGTTTGCTGCCAAGTGTTTCGTGTATTCATGTCTTGTGGCTATCATACATAAGGGACTTCTTCAAGATCTGTCGTTCAGGAGCAGGGTGACGCTATATCTCTTGTTCCAGTATTTTGTAATTGATGGATCTGAATTTGCTGAAAATAATTTTGCCATTTGGCAGATCATAGCTTTGAAACACGGGCATCTATGATTGCAAATGTTCATGAGTTGTGTTGCCTGTTTATTGTTTCCAATATTTGTTTATTGTTCCGAATTGGTGACAACTGTGCTAAAAATTGATATCATGCGCATATGCTATTGAAATGAGTTATTTATTTTTGCAAGTATTATATTGAACCAATTAGAATGTGATGTGTATATATCTAGTTTATTCTGCATTTTCATCATGTGTTGCTTGGTTGCTGATTACATTTCCTTCCTTCCGCAGGGATGTATTCCATTGCTCTGTGATGTTATCTTTTTGGCGTGTGCGTTATGCATGGCATAAGAATCTTATGAAAAGATGTTCAGAAGCTGAGACACGCATTAGACTTTCCAAACGTCTTGGTGAAGCTATATCAGAGATCTGCAAACTGAATGGTGTTGTTGGGCTGTTCGACAAAATGATGAAAGAATTTTCTGATGTCGTGGATTTTATGGAATATTTTAAAGCTAACTGGTATCCACAAATTGGTTAGAGACCTTCCCTGATGAAATTTAAGTTTGTAAACATTTTAATTATATAATGATTCATTTCTTTTCATTTTTCTGATTTGCTAAATCTCTATGGTGATTATTTTAGAACGTTGTAACTGTACTTTGTGATTTGCTATCAAGCCAGCTGTCTATTTTAATGAAATTATTAGCTGAATGTTTTAGAATCACTTGCCATGTCTTGATTATGTGTAATACATTTACTGATCTTAAACGTGGAGCAAAAGGTGAACTCTGCTTTAGTACTATTTATTTATTCAGTGTAAAACTGCATAATTTACGATCTTACGGTGCTTTCCAACTTGCTAACAGCGTATTTTGTTTTCATCAGGGTGTTGGGTTAGCGCCTTACAAACACTTCCTCTTGCTAGTCAGGAGAGTGGTGGAGCGATCGAGTACTATCACGCCCAGCTGATGACAAGACTTCTGAGTAGTAAGAAAGACCCTGAGTCATATGAGCGGGTGGACTGGTTGGTTGATAAGCTGTGTACAGAAGTACATTCCTATTTTTGGCTGGATGAATATCCTGGAAAGGAGGATTTCTCGCGCTACTGGAAAAATGAATGGGAAAGTGGCTTGACATCTTGGCATCTGGCTTTGCAGATTCCTGATTCTAGTGTAATACTGGAAGGCCAGTGTGCTAAAGTAGTTGACCGGGATGACCAAGGCAGGTCTTTTGTGGTATCAAATGCCGGATCTGAGTTGTTTTCACTCTGCAATTGCAGTGCATCTCAAAAGGGTAATCTGTGTGAACATGTCTTCAAAGCCAGGCAGCTCCTGTCCCAAGAGAAGGGCTCCGAACATAGCTCTCTTACATTTCATTTGTACAAGCAGGCATTGATGGGATTGCTCAGGTGCTCACCTCATGAGTCCTTGGTTCGTGATTATGCCGTTTCTCTGGCAATGTCTGTCCAATCACTTATGAGCGTGAAGAAAATGAGTAGTGAAGAAAGTGACAGTGGGCGGCTGATGATCATAGATGAGCAAGAGGGACGAGCTGCAGTGAGAACTTCCTCGTGTAGTAATCAGGACAGTTGCGGAGGTGGGGCAGAGCAGGATGAGAGTTGGAATGGGAATGGTGTCCTAGGCGAGTCTACTGTGAACGAAGTAGAAGGTGAGAATGTAGGTGAGAGAACACGTGTTTGTGGTGATAATGATGATCATGGTGGTGGCGAACCTGTTTTATCTGCATTTCTTAGAGCTCCGACTACACTACCCTCTGAAAAAGCTTTGGGTCTCGGCTTTGGTGGTAGTGATCGTGGCCATGCGGGTGAAGCTGCAGGTGGGAATAACTCAACTTTAGCTGCTGGGGACGACGATTGGAGTGGTAGGAACCAGAGGCATTCTACGGCTCTGGTTTACACGCGTCGGGACAAGAAGGCGAAGTATAACACTTGACGATTCTTTTTTTTTTAAAAGAAGGCAAAGACTACTATTATCTGGACAAGATCAAAGAGTTCAGACTGATAAAAGCAAGATCAAATTAGCCTAAAGATCTAAACTGGCCCTTTGCAACTAGGGATAAAGCTCTTAATGAATAATAAAACACCTCTAACACTAAGACCTGATATCTAATTTGTGGTATGAGTCAGTTCTTTCTTTCTCTCCTCCAGCCTTAGTATGCACTAAGGTGCTCACCCGAACTTTTGTCACCATCCTCTTGTCCATCATCCGAAGGAACCAGAGCCTATATTTCTCATTCTTGTCAACCCTTAGGTAGTTATTACAACTAAACGCTGTGCTGAATTTATAAGAATTTTACAATATTGTCTTTATAAATACTTCTACACCTCGATCTCTTTTCATCACATTTTAAATTCTTAACAAATTTTCTCTCCAGAATTCTCTGACATCTCTCTCTAGGAGCGGAAGTGATAATGCGAGCGGGAGCTACAGTGGAAGTCGAAGTTTGAGTGCGAGTGAAGTCGAATTGATTGTAACTTGTTTTTCCAGATTTATTTTTTTAAACATATTTTATAGTGTTTAGTAGATTTAGACTTAAAATAAAATTGAATAAGAATAAAGAATCAGTTAAAAATGTCAAACCCCTCGGGAATTTCAATTGCATTTATATTTATCACGGTAGGAATTGGGTTCAAGCTTTCCCCTGTCCTTCTCATCAATGGACTCCTAACGTATATGAAGAAGTGCGGTTCGTTCGAAAAATTCCAAGCTCTCTATCTATCTCTGAGATGTTAGGATTTTTCAAAACTCCATGGACATGCAGAAGAGAAATGCTATCCTCATTCGGATCAAGACATAACTTTTACTTTGTTCAAATTTATAATTAAAGTGAATCACACTTGTTCAAAATTCCATGGTTAAGCACAACGAATTTTTTTATGATAATCAGATCTATTTTGCAAGCCAACGTCTTGAGAAAACCGAGTGTTGGATGCCCACGTATAATAACCAACATCAACAACCTAGCGTCGAATGCAGGGGAAGAATGGTGGGCGTTGGACGCCGACGTTGAGGTGGGTGCAAAGAGCAGGCATAATGTGTAGGCGCGCAACACAAACAACATGGTGTAGGCAGGCACGATGTGACATGGACGTTGCTGGGCAGGCATGCGAGGACGGTGTTGAAGTGTGGGCCGCTCGACACGCACTCCAAAGACTAGCTTGATTCATTTAGTTTTGACCAAATGTTTGTGTTTTTGACCGGTTTTTGACTTGATTTTTTAACCGAGTTTGACCGGATTTACCACATTCAACTTCATTGGACGAGTATCGACTACCTTTAACTAGTTTTCACTAACTTCAATCGAGTTTGATCGTACCCTAATTTTATTGATATCGACTAACTTTAACCGGTTTTAACTATTTTGGAATGTGTTTTTAGGGTGGTAATCTATGAATCAATTCGCGAATTGGTTGCAAGTTAATTTCTTTGTGATGTAGAGATTAGTGGTTTGAGTGTAACGATCGACAATAATAAATGAGACACAAGAGTTTACGTGGTTCAATCTTAAATGATCTAGTTCATGGGGGTTGACAGAGGTTTTTAGTAAGATCCGGAGAGTACAGATGATGAGTATTCTTGTGTTTTTATTAGTTCTAGTATGTGATGTAATAAATGCAACATTGATCACTATATATAGAGAAGAAGATAGGTCGACCGGTTTGTCTTCCCTACTTGCTTCCTGTCTTTGCCGGATTGATGACGATGATCACAACTATGTGGAGTAGGGTTGATGTCATCCGGGACGAGCTTGTCAAAGAGGAAGCTTTCTCACCTTGTTTGGTTGTCCTTTACTTATGGAAATAACACATACTATCTCAGGCTATTAGTGATATGTCAGTGAGGTGTGTGAGTTGGATGTCTAAGTTGGTAATGACAAGTCGGCCGATTATATTGATAGGAAAGTGTGTTAGGGGCGTGAGTACTGAGTCATGAGTACTTCTTTGGCGAGAGAATCTGGATGTGATTTCAGCTAGTGAAACACGGTCTATTGTTGATGACTTGACTTTCTTTCTCGATTGACTTTGACTGGCTCGTTGGATTTGATGCTTGGTGGCCGGGGCAGGGTTCTTGCACCCTGATCGTTGGGATTAGTGTGGTTACGAGTTTGAGGGAGTCGATGTCTCGTGGAAGGAGGCCACCTGACCTTGTGTTCTCTGGTCAGTTGGTGGCGTTGTTGAGCAGTATGATGTACAAGATGAAGGAGGAATTTGATTATGAAAAAGTGAGACAGGGGGCATCCCTGTTGGTTTGAAGGGGGATTCAGTTATGAAGTAGCGTCTTACCTGTTCAGATTGGCGGTGGAGTCTCCGAGCCGTTGGGGTGGCACCCTCTTTGATCCATAGTTGTGGGATCAGTCCTGCTGGCTAGCACTGATGACCCTGTAACGCGGTCGGGTTCGAGTGGGGGAGGTGAAGGTTGCCTCGCTCATTTTCCTGGGTGGTTTGGTGTCCATTGGAAAAGGGCCAACGCATCAGTGGATGTTCTCACAACGTCTTACTCCTCACCTTCTTTGTTTTTCATCCCTCTCATTAGGGAGGGGGGGGGGGGTAGGTGGAGCTTAAAAGTTTTCAGCAAAAATCCTCCTAAGTCGGTTTGGAACAAGCATGCCAGCTACAGAGGTGGTGGCGGAAGTTGGATTCCATCTTCACCTGTGTTTTTTTACGAGTCCAAGGAGCTGCGAGGTTGCTGGTTGGAAGAATCTGGTTCTTGTCTGGTAGGGGAGTAGTAGTAGTGGCGCTGGCGTGCACCTCCTAATAGCAAGCCAGAAGCTGGAACTGGCATGAAACGCTTCTGGGGTGAAATGTCTAAGCCGTAGTGTAAACCGGCATGATTGTAGCACAGAGTTTTTCTTCTTGTAAACATGTGTGATATTTTTGGATCTTGCTTATTTGTAGGCCCATCGGGCAGTAGGTTATGTAAGCATTTATGAGTAATGAAATGTAACTGGTTACCTTTTTTCCAGAGTTCGCCTGTTGTTTAGATGACAAGATTCTTCGTCGTGTTTGCTTGTGATTTTTCAAAAATGAGGCGTCTTGCCGGCTTTGCATGTGGGGTAGGAAAGTTGGCTCCTTTGGGACCCGGGTATGCTTTTTTTTGCTGAGGCATTTGATCTGATGCGAGGAAGAAGGTTTCTTTGCGACCTGGCTTCGTTGATTTGACTGCGTGAAAGAGAGATGATTTCTTTACGTTCCGGTTTCTTTTACGTTCTTGCTAACTAGGCATTTGAGCTGTTGTGTAGCGGAGTAGAGAAAGCTAGGTTCTTAGTGACACATCTTTGTTACTTCGACCATGGGAAATAAAGTTGATTTCTTTGTGTCCTGGTTTTACTTACACTATTTCCAAGTAGGCTTTTAAGGTGTTATGTAGTGGAGGAGAGAAAACTGGCTTCTCCCTTTTACGTCAGGTGCTCAGTAGAGCCTTTGAGTTGACTGGATAGAGAGTGGTGTTGTCCGGGGACTTGGTTTTTTGGGGAAGTGCCCCTTGGGAAGATGAGCGGCAAGAGTACTCCCTTTAGGAAGCGTGGTTACCTGGCCAGCCGGATGACGTGGATGCTTGTCCAAAGACTTTGGTTTTTTTAAAGGATAACACTTCTTAGCTTCGCTAATCCGCAAGAGTACTGATCCTTTTAGGAAGCGTGGTTACCTGGCCAGTTGAATAGCGCATGAGCTTGCCCAGGGACTTGGTTTGTGTGGAAACACTCTTGAGCCATGATGTGGGCCTCCCGTTAGGGGTATTTTTCCTTCAGGAAAGGTGGTTCCCTGGCCAGTTGGATGTTTTTTTTTAGATCTAACCCTAGGGAATTTAAGCGCGCGTTGTGAACACTGAAGTGTTATAATATGAGACTCGAGCGTCTCGTGGGTTCATATCAAAATGAGGTCAGGCTGACGGATCAAGCTGAGAGACTGATAGATCATGCTGAAAGAGAGATTAGGCTTATGGGTCAAGCTGAGAGATCAGACTGATAGACCTTGTTGTAAGATGCGATAATGATACCAAGCTGAGAGAACAACGGTTGAGACTGAGCTGTGAGGTAAACTTTAATTTTATTAATGGCGTTCGAGATGAATAGCAAAATAGTAATACAAATGTTTTGGTGTGTATGATTTCCTAATAGTAGAACTTATAGAGCCGTTCAGTGTGCCAAGAGTTTGAGATGACCCAACCATCTTGGTCAAGGAGTCGTTACGAAGTGGACCGGTCCGTTCGGAGATGACATATGGGCCGTCCCATTTGGGTTGTAGTTTAGAGGGGTCATCGATTGTTCGTAGGACTAAGTCCCCCTGTGCAAACTCCCTGGGCTTAACCTTTTTGTTGTAATACCGAGCCACCTGATGTTTTTTCGTGTTGTATTAGTATGAATGTGATATCGCGTGTCTCGTCTATGAGGTCGAGTTCAGCCTGGATTCAGTCGTTGTTGCTTTATTCATCATAGCTTTTTACTCACGCACTGGTGACCATGACTTGGGCTAGCATGACGGCTTCAGTGCCGAAAACTAGGTGAAGGGAGTTTCCCTGGTTGAATTTCGTTCGGTGATGCGGTAGACCAGAGCACTTGAGCCAGGAGCTTGACCCCAACGTCTTTGCTTCTTGAGAGTTACTTCTTCAGGTCACGCACGAGCTGGCCATTTCTGTTCTCAACTTGGTTGCTTGTGGGTGTGCAACGAAGGTGAACCTGAGGTCAATGGTTTAAGTTTCACAGAATTTGATAAAGGACTTACTATTGAATTATGAGCCATTGTCGGTGACAATAGTCCGGAGTACTTCAACGAGGCACTCTATGTTTATTCACACAAAGTTTTCATTGTGTTTTTCCATTATGGTAGGGAGCGGGGCAGCCTCTACAAGCTTGATATAGTAGTCGATTGCAATGACTACAAACCGAGTCAACCTGGGAATGCGGTTGGGTAAGGGGCCAACTATATTGTTTTTCCATTACGTGAAAAGGCACGGGTTAAGGATAGGTTAGAGCTCTGTGGATGGAGCACTTATGCTTTTGGCGTTGACCTGGCAGGCGGTGCATGTCTTTACGTGGCGTTCACACTTTCAGATGAGGGTTGGCCATTATTAGCCGGCACGGGTGATCTTCTTCGCTAGGGCCCAGTGTTCCAAGTGGTTTTCGCAAACTCCTGATAGATTTCCTCAATTAGGCGGATGCCTACTTCGAGTTTTATGCACCAGACAGCCAGATCGGAGAAACTTCTCTTATACAGTTTGCCCTGCAGTAGGAAAATGTTGTTAGCTCTGTTCTTGACCTTTTTTTCCTCGACTTTATTTTCCAGAAGTTTGTCGTTGATGAGGTAATCCATGATCGGGGTCATCCAGCTGTTGTGCCTGCTAGTCCCTTCAATGCTTAGAATTACCAACACGGCTATGCTTGAGGTATTCTTGATCTTAACTAGGACTTGGTTGGTCACGCCTCCGCATGAGCAAGATGTGGTTTATTTGAAAGGAGTGTAATTAATCCTTTAGTGTCGTGGCTTGGACCAGGTACTTCCGGATTTGTTTCTCTAGCCTCGAAGCCGCCAGATAGCTACTCCGTGACTAGTTTTGAATTGCTGAATACCTGGACATGGTTGGTGTTGAGGGTAAGGTATAGCTATAGGTCGGTGATGAGTACCTTGTACTCGGTGTGTGAAGGGTGATCTTTTTGGTTTGAGGGGGGGGGGGAATTTGGTTCTGACTGAAAAGCCTAGATCCTAGAATTGCCTTTCTGATAAGGGTGAAAACCCGTTATCCTTGGCATCCCTCAATTACCTACTTTATCGTCCGTCTTTTCCAGAAAGCTTAAAGGGAATGCTAGTGAGCACTACACCCGCTCTCAATAGGCTCCACGTGGACTTATGTCCTAAAGGAGGAAATGATTAGAGTCGCCACTTAGTTTGATCTAAGTTTAACACTAAAAGAAAGGGAAGAATTCTAAGAACCGTTAATTGACTCTGAGATTTAATGCCTATGGATAGGACCTTATCTGATCATACCGAGATTTTGTGTGGGTTCGTACTAGGTTACACCCCTTGGAAGTGGCAACAACCATGACTTCGGATGATGCGTGAGGAAACTTTGGTCTCCAAAATAAAACCTTTTTAGAGCGATTTATTTTAAGGGCCACATAGATAGGACATAATAGGAAGAGAGAATACGAGTGTTTGGTGAGGTGAGCTTTTCTGTCAAGCTAGCACCAAATGAGAGAATTATTGGGTTGAGAGAGTTTATTGAATATGGAAGGTGGGGCTAGCTTTTCTGTCAAGTTAGCGCCAAAGCGAGGATTGGTGCATACAAGGAATAGAATGAGTACAGGATGAAAGATGGGAAAAGTCTAAGCTTGAGTGAATGAAGAAGACCTGATGTCTAATGGTTGAGGGTTTGTGAGAGTAAAAAAAAAAGATCTGAAAAGTTCTTTGGTTTTTAGGTGCTTTAGGAGGTATAAGTGACACCTTCGAGTTGGAAAAGGATTTTTTTTTTACTAGAAAGGGGTCGCATCTGGGTCATACCTAGGTGTGTTGCCTACGTACTCAACTCTTTATTAAGATTAGACCTTACATAGTTCACGGCCTTTGGGCTTTTGGGAGTTTTTGGGCTTTTGAGAAATTTAGGGTTTTGACCTTTTGGGTTTTTGAAGGCTCTAAGAGGTTATGTGGTCATTTTTGTGGGGTTTGAGGGATTGTTGGGTTTGTTTTGAAGTTTGAGATTTGAGGTGCAAAAATTCTGTGAGACACTAAGGTCTGTGAGACATTTAGAATCTCGGATGACGAAGTTTGTGAAACACTTGGGTCTACGAGACATTCAAAAATCTTGAGGTAAAGAAGTCTATGAGACGCTCGGGTCTGTATGATGTTTCAAAATACAGACATCTTTAATTGTCTGTAGTAACTGAGCATGATCGAGGCTTTAAGAGCTCATGAAATGAATTTAATTGAAGATCTAAGAATGTTTGAATTTTGAGGTTTTCGAGGAAGGTTTGTGTGTGAGATGTATGAAAAAAAGGCTAAAATATGTGAGGTGTTGGTGTCTGTGAGACCTTTTGAGATGTGTGAATCTGTGAGATGTTTGAGTCTACGAGACATTCGAGAATTATAAGCATTTGGGGTCTTGATATTATGGAGGATTTGAGGTGGTTTGAATCTTTCGTTGTTTAAAATAATTTGAGGATAATTGTGGATTTAAGAGCTTATGGCGTGTTTGGAATCCCACATAGAGGTTCACGGTGAGTTTTAATCTTTCAAGAGTTGAGAGGACTTAGGAAAGCTGATGAGTTTGAAGTTTTCCAGAAGGTTTTATGAGCTGAAGGCATTGAGAAGTTCATAAAATTTGTAGAGGTCTACAAAATTTATGATTTTTTCCAGTCTTCGGTGAGTCTAAAAATGAGAAGGTATTTTGAAGGATTTTCAAAGCACTTTAGTTGCTCTTGTGTTTGGATGATGTTTGCAGGGTATTCGATGTTGCTCGTGAAGGTTGAACTTGAACCTAATATGGAGCAGTGACTGAAAGGAATAATTTGGCATGAGTGTGAATTTGTGAGATGTGTGGTGACGTTGGACTTGAGCTCAAGGGAATTTAATTGAAAGTTGGGCTGGAGGTGAAGTGGCCCGATTTGAATTGTTTCGGTTTTGAAGGAATGAAGATGGTTGGATTAGTGTTAGAGCAAGATTAACAAAGGATGGAACCAAATGAATTGGGTATTGAATGAATTGAGTTTGAGGTTGAAATCAAAATGAAATAATTGAATTCGATTAGGAGTTTATCTTAGAACTTTTTTAGTGATCTGAAAAGGAATTATTTTATTAAAGATTTGTTATTTGGTTTTGAATTTCTTTTTGGGCTTTAGGGATGTGTTTTAGGGGAAAAATGTGTCACCTTCACTAAGTAGAACCATGGCCACTTTCGGTGAAGACACCACCTCCCTCGAGCTGATAGGAATTTTGAGAAGACACCAACCATTACTTGTGTTTGAACTGGAGACTCTGGTAGTCCTAGCCAAAATGTTGCTTTCCTAGTCCTGCATTTCCAGCTTATCGATCATCGGTCATTATGTACATGTCATCGAACACAAAAAAGAGAGAAAATGAATCAGTAATGGCGTGAAAAGCAAGGAGGTTGGGATGTGTGCAATGGGATCATACGACCCCTCTCAATGGAAGGAAAAGAAGCAATCTAATCATCTCCCACACCCCAACCTATAACATAGAAAAGAGTTTCAAGCTGCCAAACGAGTGTTATGAATTGTAAGATAACTCATGTAAAGGGATTGAGACTCGGATTAATTCATCATCCTAGATTATGACTCAAACCAAAGTGTAGTATCAAAGAGATGGATTGGTGAGTTATGTGGGATCATATGTGGAAGGAATTTCATATCATCTCCTTCTAGGATGATAAGATTAATAAGCACATCCAACAAATGAATGATTTGGCTTAGCGATCATAACATTCGGGTAACTATCACTCGATTCATGTTCTTTTTTATCTAAGTGCAAAAGGGACAAGCTATGTGCTAGTTTCCAACTAGTTTCCAAACAGACATCAAAGCGCAAGGAGTAAGTCAAATATAATTGAATTATACTTATTGAAAACTGAATGAAATTCCAAACCCATAAGTAACAGGCGCCAAGCAAAAGTGTTGAGTAAAGTCCACAAGCTTGGTCAATAAGCAAAGTTCAGTCCACGTCTAAAAGCAAGTGTACCTCAGCAACAACGAGAAACCAAGATATGAGAAGCGCATTGCATCATAGTGCAAATGAAACTAAAATCCCAATTATATGGTAAATCCAGTAAGCCCATTATGTGCCTGCCCAAATCAGTTTATTGAAAACCCACAAAGATAACCACAAGGACTTCTATTCCCAAAGGCCGAATAGAGTAGAGGTCCAAAACATACAACTTCCAAACAAACATCCAGGCGTCTTTCAAATATATCAGCAACAACAAGGGTATACAACAATACTTACTAATTCCAAACTAAATTCATAATGTGTAGAAAGATCGAAAACACGAGAGGGCAAATGCAAAACTAATATCAAGTCGATTTCCAATGAACAACGGTAGCATTTTGCAAGGGAGGCCATCTTATGAGCAATGTTCTCAGGATCGCAATCCTACCGTAGGATCGTAATGGACCCCTAGGATCGGATCATGGGATTGAGTCGTAGGATCGAACGATCCTAAAAAATTTGATAAATATAATTTCATATTACATGTAATCCTGCATATTATGATATATCAATAAAAAAAGCACGAGCCATCCTTAAAAGCATATAAAGTTTTACAACTAATAAACCATGAACAAAGATAACATATACTCCCTCCGTCCTGAATTGACCGTCTTGTTTGCTATATGGCACATTTTTCCACCTCAATATTAAGCATATAAGATAGAACAATTTCATAAAACTAAATTTTGTAATATATAGTTTATCATGTAAGGAATCATTTGCACAACTAATTTTTTTAAAAAAAATTATCTTAGATGTTAAATATTGAAGTCAAATGACATATCCAAATAGTGAACAAGATGGTCAATTCAGGACGGAGGGAGTAGTTTCTTCAGCTTTAAAAATCCATAAGTAAGATAATACTCTTACAACATCAAAATATTAGTATGTGCAATCACAAATCCCATAATTTAGTTCTTAAACAAAAAAACAATGTTAGATTGGATAAATATCAATCAGGTGAGACTGTCGGACATGCTTCAACATCTATGTTGGTGCCAACGAGATGAAGTTTCATCCCATAAATACCCCTGCACACACAATGTTGCAATACCTACACTTTACTTTTTTCGGTAGCACGATGAACCTCAATACCTTGTTCCCGTCCCGAATTTTATCTATTACCAAGAGCATTTTTCATTTTACCTACTATACAACTTCTAGGTTCAGCTCTAGAACTTGACATTGCTACTTGCCTGCTTCAAAATTTAAAAGTCTCATAACATGCTCTATAATAGAAGATATTAAAAACAAATTAAGCAATTATCATCTAACCACTAGCTTTATCAGATTTCAAATTTTCATTTCAATCCATTATTTTGCCACTACGATTGACATACACTGTTGTAACACTAGTATCTTTGCATCATGATAGTCAAAAGATAAAACAAAATCATCAAAATGGAGCAGTAACACTAAATTATAATGAGATAGTAGCAAATAGATCTGATCAATTATGCCACTATCATGTGCTAGATATTGATTAACATTTAGTTTGATAAAAACCAATTGTTCAAAAAAAAACCAATTGTTCAGCATCTTTATCTCCGTGCTAACATGAAATACCCCTAACATTTAAATAATTAAATAATGGAAAATATATATTATTTGGGAATTATAACACCCTAAGAAAATATATAAACACTTAGGCGTTAAAACACACTAAAACCCTTAAGGTCAACAACTAGCGTTAAAGCCGGACCTTAAGCTAACCAAGGTATATGAACTATAAAACTCATACTAAGTCAACTAAGGATCATTATATGACCTTTAAAACACAGGTCCTCGGCTAGAACATAGTAGAAATGTAAAATGCCCGGGAGAGTCACACACCTCCCTTAAGGCCCGAAAGTCCCGGAAATACTTTATAAGATAAAAGAAAGCATTACACTTCATTCCAAATGCACCATAACACTTTATTAAACATATAAGATGAAGTCCTCATGCTAAATTCTCAAGTAAATACAAAGTGCTCGGAGGTACCCGTTGGGGGCCCCACAAACCCCCGGGAATGCCCCGGAGAGGTACCGAAGTGGCACGAACTCCTATATAATTCATTATTAGAGTTACTATCATCATTATTCATCATTATAAAGAGAATGCTTGAGCTACTTTTTCAAAAATACACAAAGTGCTCGGGGGAATTTCTTAGCGCTCTCATTTTGCTCGGGAGTGTCCCGGTAGCCCGGAAATTGTGTCATGAGATGATATAACCCCATATAACTCAATGTAACACCTTAATATACGATAATTGACCATAAAAATGTCTATAAACATTTATAACTCATTGGAACAATTTATTTTCCAAATTGTTCTTAGAGCACAAAAACGCACTTTTCGGGTACCGAAAAAATGCGTTTTACACATTTAACTTGTAGAATTGAATAACCACGAGTTGATATCGTTAAAAGGACCAAAGTTAAATATAATAATCAGGGGATAACAAGGGTGACTCACCCTCCCTATACCTGCCGATTTTGGCTACAAAAAGACATGCTTTTCATGTCTTTAAATCATTTTCTTATCTTATATCACCACTTTTGTCAAACTTGTTGGTATTCAAAAGTCATGGCCGGTTGATCCTTGTCCCATGGCCTCAGTTTTCAACCCAACATCCCACAAATTAAGGCTTAGACTTTGTTGCCACCCCTTTTTGACTAAAATGAACTATTTCACCTAACTTTGACAAGTAGCAAAACTTGTCTCTTTTTCCCCCTTCTAAGTGCCGATTCAGTTCCTTCCTCCTTCCCTTACTCACGCCATTTTCCTCTCCTTCCAGACTTGGTAAGTTCCATTGGTAAGAGCACTCATTTCCTAAGTAAATCTAGTTATATTTTTATGCCATTTTCAAGCTATTTTCGCTTCCTAGCACCAAGGGAGTTCTTCTAATTCATTCCATTGATCTAGATCAACCCCAATCACCATTCAAGCTAGGAATTTCGTGGCTAATCAAAGGAAATGCCTAAGAAAGGTTCTTGAAGGCTTAAGGTAAGAAAAATACCTTAAAACTCCATTTTCTTCCAAGACAAGTCCATGGCTGATTTTATTCTTGTTTCTTCCCTTCATTAACTTCAACTTCTTCATGGTTTGACAAGGTGTTCATCAAACCTCAATCTAGGCATGAGCTTATACCATTTTTCCTAAGGTAAATCTTTGATTTCAAGGTTTACAAGAGTTATTTCTAAGTTATAAGCTTAGATCTCTTCAAGAGCTAATTCATTCCTCTTCTCCTTGTCAAGGCTGAAAATATAAGTGTTCTTGAACACGACTTTGAAACATCAAGGTAAATCCTAATCTTTATTACAAACCTTATTTAATACCTAAGTAAATTTCTTAAGGTTTAGTTAGAAATTCAAGGTTTAACATAAGGTATCCTTGTTCTAATATTCAAGGCACCTACAAGGAGTATAGATCAAGGTTGTGTGACCCAAGATCCAAGGAGAAACCAAGGGAAAAATCATTTCACAAGAGGGTAAGTAATTTATCTAAGAATATATATATGTAGATCTATGGTTTAAACTATGTTTTATAACATTAAACCATTAATCACCCTTTTATTAAATTAAAGCCGAAATCATTAAGGTCTTAAATATGTGTTGCGATTAATTAAATATGGAGTTAAGGTTTAAAATTGATTAAAGGATTTTTAAGTTAATTATTTGCTTATAAAAATTATTGCCAAAAATATAAACTCCAATTTGGTATATTATAGCTTAATACTATATATTAATATGTTATAAAATATTTGGATAAGTTAATTAGGTATTTTAATACCTAAGATATTAAGTTTATAAGTCTAAGGGTAAAATATGTAATTTACCAAAACTTGGTGGCTAGATTAAATTGTAGCCGAGAATAAATAATTAAATTTGGTGAACTTTGATATAATATAGTGTATAAACTCATATTAAGAATTTTGGGTAAGTTTCTATAATTAAATTTATTAAGTTTAAGTTTGATTTAAGCTTCAAACTTTAGTACAAAAATTATGTATAACCCTTAGTAATATTAAGTCCGAAATACTATAGGTTATAATTTCAAGAAAATAATTTATAACATATAAGGTAAGATTATTACCTTAAGGTATACATTTGTGTCACAAAAATTAATTAGGATGCATAAATAGTCAAGCCGAATATTCTAGGAATAAAATGTTCTATTTTGAGCTTATAATCATTCTAAGTCATTAACATAATTTTTAGAAGTGTTATATGGCTTATATACATTTATTTATACTTATTATAAGGTATAAATCAAGTTTTAAAACTATATGGTAAATATTTGTTAAAGCCGAGAACATAATGGGTTATTTGGTGATTTATGAAGAATATAAGTATATTAACTTATATTATAAATTTTGGGAGTATTAAAAATAGCTACAAGTATTTAAATGGCTAGTTTATTAATTTATGTGGCTAAAGTGTAAATTTTGAAAAGTTTGGAGTACAAAAAAAAATAGCCGAGAGCTTAGGGGTTAATTTGGTATAGTTATGATATAATATAAGGTAGGAATTAATATTATGAATTTTGGTGAATTTAAATAAGTGTTTAAGTGTTAAAATAACATTTTATAAAGTTTTGGGGTTATTTTGTAATTTATGGAAAGTTTGGTGTATAACCGAATTACATATGATTTTCTGGGTATATTAAAGTATTAATTATGAAATTAAGTCTTGGTCAAAGTGTTGACCAAAAACTGTGGGTTAAAATGATTTATGACGTAAAATATTACGTTTATAAAAGTTTTGGGGTGAATATGTAATTTATAAAAGGTTATATGTAAATCTGAAAAATAAATAGGGGCGAATGCGAATTATTAAGAATATAGGTGTTCATTTCGGTATTTTAAGGAATTAAATATTAAAACTATAGGTTATAAAGTTAATATGTAACTTATATAAAGTTTTGGGGTTAAATTGTAAATAAAGGAAAACTATATGTTAAAACCAAGAATAATGTGGTCATTTAATAATTTATAAAAGTTGGTATATTAAATTTGTAATTATCGAAAGTTATGTGGTTATTTATGAATTTATAAAGGTTAATGTGTACATCTTGTAATTACCGAATTTATAAGGTTAGTTTTGTAATTTAATAAAGAAAGGAATTAAAACTAAGTAATATGGTATATTATGGAGTATAATGTAAAGTTTATAAAATAAAGGTGGTTATAATAAAATAACCAAATTGTATAATATAAAGAATGAGTGGAAACAATTATGAGTATATAATTAAAGAAATAGAAATATACTATAAGGTAGAAATTCATTATCACATGTGGTTATTACATAAAATAACGAACTGTTAAACTACCTCGAACCACTGTAAAATAATAGGGGAAAATAAAGAACATACGGGGTTAGTATACTACGAGTATTAGTTCTGTAGTGATAGTACTGTAATACTTAGTGAATAGTTGTATTAACGTTACTCGGTATAGCATGTAAATATAACAGCGTACGGGGAGAAACTACTAAAGCGTGAATTGTCAAGCTAGCAGTTATCACAGTGAACGGTATGTTAATTGTGTGGTCTGAATGTCCTAAGGATTTTCCCGAGGTCCAGACGTTGTGTGTTTAATTGCTAAGAGCGATATCTGTGATTTATGTATATTATTTTGTATGCTGTGTTGCTCAACACCATTGCGTTTTATTTTAAGCGAACGTCTTATGACTGGAAGTTTATACATCTACATTGGAACAAGACTGTCTGACCTTTGGGTATTACTAGAACCTAACTGATGGTCAACTGTTATAGTCTTAACTCAAGGATTGAATATTGTATCACTGACTAAAGGGCTAACTTATAAAGAGAGGTCCAAATTGTTTCGTCTTTCTGGTTGCGCATCGTGATCACTACGAGGGACTATATCAAGAGTCACTCAAGGGAATCCATTGTCCACATTTGACGATGGCAGAGGGCACTGCTGTTGGTGCACAGGTTTTGACCGGATCGGTCGCCTTCCAGGCAAATAAATTATCCAGGGCCATAAGGTCAGCTGGTAACGGTTCCTTTGGAACCCAGGGGACTACTGTCCATTAATAAGTTATTAAGGGTTATCCTAACATGACTCCCAAGGTGGAAATTAATTGGAAGGTTAAAGTGGTTGGTTTTAAAGGATAAGGGTCATGTGGCCAACTAACAAGTACAGTTAATTATTACGCGTATCTTGTTTGGTTATTGTTATTGGTTATTGGTTTTTGATTGTGTGATGATATTGATGTGAGCTATTATGTGTTTATTTAACATGTACAGTTGTTATTATTATCACTGTTATAAACCGGTATAGCATGTAATGAATCTAATATCAAGATGGCTAAAACGACTTAAGGAATCCAAATGATTTAGGACTACATTTAGCATACCAGCATATCGTTTGCTGAGCCCTTCAATGGGCAAAACATTTCAGGTTACTGATTGAAGATACAAGCCGGAGTGCGGGACACAGGGTAGCTGATGTGTTTTCAATAAACACTTTTAAGTTTATGTACTGTATTTTGGAGTTTGTTGTATTTGGTTTAGTTGCTCAGTTTGGATTTGGTTTGTAATATTAAAAGTGCTCAGTATCTTGTTCATCACAGTGGTGAGGAATTGAAGTTGATGGATGGAGTAAGGTTGTCTTGTTACTCACATGGGTGAGTAACGGCGTGTAACACCAACGTTAGATATTTTTTTTTCCGCTGCGAATTATATATTATTATGCTACGACTTGCGACGTTATTACAGGTTTAGGATTAGGAGTGTTACATAACAACCATGCAATACATTATTATCAACACCTAGAAAAACCAACAAATCCAAGACGAAGCAGAGAAACTGCAGCCCTATAATTATTTTCGACATTCATATTTAAAACTAGCACACCTAAACCACAAAAGTGAGACAAATAACATACTAAGAGGAAGATTAGTCTTCTTTGCTGATGAATAAAATATGGGAGGAAGATTGTTCGCTTTGCTAGGAGGAAGATTGTTCGTTATTGTGCTGTTGTTCCTGCTATTTTCTAGTCGAACTAAGAGAAATGTTGAAGTTGTTGTACTACTATTTGATGTAGGGTTAAAGTTGTTGTGCTGCTGTTTGATTTAGGGTTAAAGTTGTTGTGCTGCTGTTTGATTTAGGGTTAAAGTTGTTGTGCTGCTGTTCGATTTGGGATTAAAGAAGTTGTGCCTCTTTTTGCTTTGCTGGTTTAACGAAGAGGATTGAAGTTGCGGTGCTGCTTTGCTTTGCTGGTTGAACGAAGAGGATTGAAGCTGTTGTGTTCCTATTCACGTTGCTGGTTGAATGAAGAGGATTGAAGCTGTTGTGGTTAAATGAAGAGGAAGATTGAAGAAGTTAGGGTTATAATTTAAGAAATACGAGTTACGTCATTAGGTGAGGGCATGAGGTCATATCAGTGAATAAGATAAAGCTCATTTTGTGTTTTTTATATTTGTATGTGGTAAAATGTAAGGTGGTGGGATCGGTGCAGGATCACGATTCTGAACGATCCCACCGTCCCTACCCAATCCTACCAAATTCTGAGTTTAGCACCGATCCGGATTGAAATTATGAGGTGGGATCATAGGATCGTACGATCCGGATAGCGATTCTATGAACATTGCTTATGAGGGTCTAAATTAGATTAGTTTCAAGCCCACATGTCCAATCACTAAAAAAACAACATTCACCAGATCATTCATTTGTAGCCCATGATTTTGCCCATAATAGACCTACGGACTGGTCAACTACACATTAAGGCATTTCTACCCAATAGATTCCTTAGACTAATGATTAATACAACTCGACTGAACGAAATTAGATAGACCAGATATTAGAAATTAGGGGTAACGACAGATTTTCACAGAATAAGCGCCACCGATCATCTGGGTTGTGATAACCCGCCAAATGAGTCAGCGACTTAATACAAGCCACTAACAACAAGATTGACACCAGACAAACTTTCCCAAACCATGAATGAGACAACATTTAATCGGAGGCACAAAACTAAACGTGATGAACAAATTTCTCACACAGATCACTATGAGCAAACTTTTCTAGTAGGTCAAACCAAATCCATGATTAGAATTGGTTTTAATCTGGTGGAGCCCGGCATAATCAAGGAAGTCTCATTACTAAAAAACAATGATTTAGAGACAGAAATTGAGACGGAAAATTTTCCGAATTAGAGACAAAATAGAGATTAAAAAAACAGAGACGGAAAAATGGAGACGAATTAGTACAGGAATCAAGTGACGAGCTATAATCATAATTGACGTTGAATACAGAGACGGAATAAAGACGGACAAATTAATCTATATTAGATAAAAATACAGACGGAATTTTTACTGTATTTCCTCTCAAATAGAGACGGAAATTAATTCCGACTCACATTATGGGGTCGTTCGACCACAACTTCTAAAAGCTACTAATCCTAGCTTTTAGTTTGAGCTCACTGTGGTTAACATATCATGAGTTGACACCTCTATAGTGGGTTAAATTTTAACTAATAAAAAACTGACAGATGCAGAAAAATGAAATTAATCTCATAAAAGCTATGAAAGAACGCGACCTATAACCGTAACCTTTCTTAAACATTACCATCTTCATTCTCGGTAATTTTGCAATGTTCAACTGGCTAACTCGCCCGATATCTTCACTCACGGTAATTTCTTGCTCAACTGGCGAACTCACTCGCTCACCCATCTTCAGTCGCAGTATTTTTTTTCCAGTTGTATTGCTTATCCTCATTCTTCTTCACTCACGGTAATTTTGTTTTACTCTAACTTCTTCAGGCGAACAAGGCACCCCATTCTCTACGCCAGCCATTGAAGGAACATACATGCTCTGTCCTGACTGGAAATTGAATAACATTCACGGTAGTTTCAAGCCTAACTCTCTGCGCCAACCATTCTGCAATCCACTATAATTTTGCAACCCTTGACTGGAAAAGAACTCACGTAATTTTGCTACCCTAACTGCTAGCGATATCAGGAGCATACTCTCGTAATTGCTACATTCTGTATTCCACTGTAATTTTGCAACCCTCGACTGGCGAAAACTCACGGTAATTCTGCTACCCTAACTGCTGGTGATATCAGGAACATACTCTTGTAATTCTGTAAAAGTCGCAATCCACTGTGATGAGTCTGATATTTTGCAGTGAGGCCGTATCCAATTGAAGTTTTAGTATATCCCGGAAACATGCGGAATTTTGTGAATTCGAATATTGCATTTTTACTGATACCAGTAATGGCATCGCTTTTCCTGTTCAAGGATCGTGTGTTGCATCCGGTAATGGTTTTTACTTCATCTCGCATCATTTAATAAAATCCTGCATCTCTGTTGCGGACTACCTCCAATCTGAGCTGCAACCCTTGACTGGCGAAAACTCATGGTAATTCTGCTACCCTTTTTTTGTGATTTCAGGAACATACGGTAATTCTAACTGCAATCCACTGATCAATATCATTATTGGTTTTTCTGTTTATTATTATTACAGTGGATTGTAGAATGTAGCAGAAACATAGTCACGGTAATTCTAAATACTACTACTGTATATATCAATATCATTATTGGTTTTCCTGTTTATTATTATTACGAAAAATCGACTGTTAATATTTGCATTTTAATTTTGTGGTGCGTCGGTTTTTCTGGTTGTGGTATTGTAGGTATCATTACACTGCAAAGGTTGTGAAGGCAAACTTAAGAAACACCTCTCCAAAATGCAGTATATATCAGTCTCACTCACACACACATTTATGCACTCACCGTAATTTTGCAATTCTAACTGGCGAATTTGGTGACTACAGTATCATGTTGATTTCATTGACGCTATTTTGTAATTCTAACAGGCGAACAAGGCATACTATCATCTGCATTCTCACGGTAATTTTGCAATTCTGACTGGGGAGGTAGCCATCCTCACTCACGGTAATTCTGCTACCCTTGCTGATGATTACTGGAACATACATGCTTTGTGCCTTCTTCTTATAGAAACTCTTCACTTCCATTTTGTTCCATTTAAGAAATCTTCTTGCCGCAAGCAACTAGAATGCATAGTTTAGCATAACCTTTTGCTACGAGTCAATTCGTTTTAATAAACCCCTTTGAAATGTATATCACTAAAAGATGATGATTTCCTCTCATGCGGCAAAAGCTACACTATATTTACCTTTCTACCTATATGCTCTATATAGATCACCAAATTAATACCTGTATAAGATAATCGATACAATCCCCCACCCTCTCTTGCTGCTAGATAGAACATTCAAAATTAAGTCTGTTTTAACTTTTTTATTTTTCATTTAAAAACTGGTATACAAAATTATAAGTTAATGTCAATAATATAGAACAATAGTTCTAAATTAGTCGTTCTTTTCTAAAAACTTCTTCTAAAAGATATTTTAAGTAATTCTAAAATTATTTTAATTTACAAAATTTGTAATAAAAACTAAAAACACTTGTATTATGATAGTAGGGGTGCATGATTACTAAGAGTAACATAATAATCAGGTTTACTTTAGACTAGTTGCTAAAATAAAAATATTAAAAGTTTTCTTATCTACTATAGACTAAAAATGATTTTTTGCAATATAATTCTAGAACAAATATTACATATTAATAGAAATAAAATTGATAATGAATATAATTTGGTGATATCATAGTGATATTTTATAAAATGTTATGGGGGCGAACTAATATTTAATAATATAAATAAACTATATAACAATAAGCTAAAACTAATTTAAGTATGTACCCGAGCGAGTTGCCCCCCTGGCTCCGCCTCTGGCTTGTAGGTTAATGAGACTTGAAGGGTTAATTAATTTTATATTGTGTGATTTGAATCAAATAATTAAGAGGAAGCAGACAAATATAGGAGTAGGAGGACTCGACCATAAATAATTAACAACATTAATTAGCCATGTACAATAATATTTACATCTGAATATAAATCAACAAAAGAACATGGATATGATGATACAGAAGAAAGATTCTCCTGAACAGCTGGTTGTGCGGGACTGATGATGATACTTTAGATTTGTTGGGTATTTGTTTATCAATTTCAGCAATGAAAAGTTTGTCGCTTAGTTTTAGAAGAATATCATTACATACTATACCTGCATTGAAATCATGATTACAGCTCACACCATTAAGTAACCAGTTAATTTAAACAAGCAATCTGCCTTCAGCAATTATACACCACTTCCTACTGAAACAGCCTCAAAATTGACATGCTAGTTAATTAAAGAATTAGTGACTACACTTTACTAATTTGTTTTAGCTCACCATATTTAGAATATTTTATCAAATTGTAAGTTGTGTGTCTCATTCCCTACAATTCGTTAAAGATAGAATTATATCTCTAAATATAGATGGAATGGAGACGAAATACGAAATTCCAACATCATTTTGCTAGTAAATTACCTTTCCAAACTCGTAAACAACAACTAACAATTTGAGGTATTGTAGGTGTATAAGGCGTCCTTATGCAAACTTATATAGTTTGATATTGACTTCATTTCTATCTGAATTTGATTAGTTGTTGAAAGAGAATGATGGTTGGCTTTTATAGTTTGATATTGACATGATTATTTTAATTAGTCTAGATATGGAGTCTGGCAGAAAGTGGATGTATGAGGGAAGAGTGGAGAATGGTAAAGTAAGTCGTCAATGGTTGAGAAAGATGGAAGAGTTCGTTGATTTTTCCCTTCAACATTCAGAGTGCATAGTGAATGGCAAAATTAAGTGTCCTTGCACAATGAAGAAGTGCATGAATCAACAATATCTTGATCCAGGGATTGTTAAACTCCATCTTGCTCAAAAAGGATTCATGTAGAGGAAATCCATTGTTGTGAAGAACTTTGTATGATATACTGGGGTGAAGATAGTGAGCTTGATAAATGCGAGTTTTGTAACCACCCGAGATATAAACCGGTGCGTGAAGGGACAAAGCAAAGGAAATCTAATAAGCACAATGGTCTCATTTCTGTTAGGGAGAGTGTTCGGCAAAAAGGGTTGTGGTGCTGACGGTGACACAATGGAGGAATGTAAGTATTACACTGTTGGATTCCCTTTGTTGTGAGCTCATTGAATTTAATATGTTTTACCTCATAGTTAAATACGGAACTTCAGTTTTTATGAGCTGAACATTCTCTTGTTTCTTCAAGCCTTCATGTTTTTATAAATGTCGTTGATGTTTGATTTCTTTCCCAAAAATGCTTTAGTATGACTTAAAACTTCTGTGGGAAGACATAGATGAAGAAAGCCCCATGATGCTAGTCGTTTCTTCTTCAAAAATATTTATTCGTACACCGCTATTGCATATAGGCATGGAAGGTGAAAGATGACTTTGACTAAAAAAATGTTTCAGTGTAGATGAGCATCAACTGATGGTTTGATGTTTTAATATATTTTTGTCTTTCTTTGACAATACCATGTGTATCTTGAGTGTAATTTTCTTGCAATAAGTTAGAGACATGCTTATCTTAGATTTTTAGTGAGAGTGAAGACATTTGCAAATTGACTGATGGCTTGCACTAGAGTAAAAACTGATGCCTGTTCTAAGTTGTTCAAGGGATACAAATATGACTGGTCATAATGCTACTAACAATGGACTGCTATTCATTGTATCTTAATGCGAAAGCTTCCCTTTTGCATCCTTCTCGTTTGTGCTACTCTTATTTTCCACAGATATATGTTCGCGGTGCTTTTCTTAACAAATTATCTGCTACATTTCTGATCTCAGATTACTGTCCCTTCCTACCTAATACATGTGTCATGAGCTTTTGAGCTATTTTGTGAAACTAGATAGTCAAATGAAGAGTTATACTGATAGATAATGTGTGAATCTTGTATGAATTTAATGAATCTTTTTCTGCTCAATACTCGATACATTTTAGAAAGGCTTTTAGTTCATATTCTACCTATGATACTTGTATAATTCTTTCCTTCCAACTCCAAATAGCACTGCCCAGATTCATAATGTTCTGTGAAGGCTGTCATTTGTCGGTGCAAATTGTGGACACAGCACGCTAGTTTGAAGCCAAATGCTAATGTTGCTAATATTCCGAGTTCCCATCCAGGTGTGGATGAGTGCGACCAGATATGCTATAAGGATCCTGTACTCAAGGACCAAAAGTGGAGTGCATACATTGATCGCTCTCCTGGAGCTGCTACTTACTCAGAGGTCTTACTTTTTTTCCTTTATATTTTGCCGAGTGCAGTATGTTTGGGAAGAGTTATAGCTCTCTAACTTCATTCAAGCTCTACAGGACAATGATGATTTGGCTGTGGTGATGTAAGACTGCTCAATTTCCATTTGAAAAATCAACTGTCAATCCTGAAGTTCTAGTTTTAGGCTTAGCTTCTTATGCGGTATAACTACTATTTGATATTCAGTCAGCTCTGACTATATGCTTTTTTTTTAATAATTAACTGCATAAGCAGTGAAAGGCATAGTTCGCATCATGACGATGCACTTGCCAAAGTACAAAGCGTAACCAAAACGTGACTACTAGTACCTCTGACTATATGCTTTTGATGATAAGAAGATTACATATGCTGTTAATCCAACAGAAATGAGAATGATTGGCGTTGCCTAAGAAGTGAATGATCTTTGGGTCTATTCTTTTAATTGGTCCCTTTTATCCTTTCAGTGCCTGATAAGACAAAACATGTCTAGTCATTTGTGAAATTTGTGTGCTTCATCTAGTTTTTTTTTCTTCTTATTTTTCTTGTTGCAGGAATGCTTTCATGCTTGTGTGTCTGTCTGTGGCTTCAAGGTTGGTTATTGAAAGTCAAATCTTTCAATTCATGCTTGTTCAACAGTTGCTGGTCACAATGTGATACGGCATACAGGACATAAAAATGACCTGGTCGGACGAAATTCTTTTATTTCTAGGGATTGATTCTAGATAAGTTTTGGATTTCATCTCCATGATTAATAAATCTACCTTAATCCTGATGTCTGAGTTGCGTTTTACCTTTCTGCTTACTGGCTGATTTATTCATCTGGTTGTAGTTTGATGTTGCAGAAAAGGAAGTGGAAGAAGTTCATCCAAACCGGCCTATGGATTGGGTGACTGTGCTTCAGAGTATTATTCTGACTTTTGTAAAAACTCCGTTAAGAGTTGTACACGTGCTGTGGCGCTGATCAAGCAATGTATGAGAAGATGAAGTCTGAGATAGAGGCAGAGATGACTCAGAAATTTGATCAGGCTCGCCAGGACTATGAAGAGAAGATGATGGTGAATATGCAGAAAATGATTCAGGAGCAATTGGCACAGACGATGCATGGTGCGTCACGGGATGCAAGCTCGAGTAACTACAATCAAACACGGGATGAAAGCTCAGGTAGCTAGTCCTGTGTCATCTCACAAAACATGTCAATATAATTAGGTCGATGTTTTATTTTATTATCTTGCGGAACAAGATTTAAGACTTTAGTTTCATGTTTAAAAGTGTTTGAACAACAATTCTATGTTACCAATGATTGTGGTAATGTAACTTTTGTGCTTGTGTTTGAATTTGTGTAAGATTCTATAAGTTTGAATTTGTTATGCTATCTTATATTTCATTTTGGTATATATAAGTATAAAAAGTTATAAAATATCATATGTATTGATAATGGCTATAAGTAATAAGTTGAATGAGAATCATATCTATACAAAATGAAATAAATTTAATATATATGGAATTATTAATAATAATATAATAGAGACGGAATAGAGATGGAAATTATGTCTCTAATGTTGGTTTTGGATATAGGAATTGAGATGGAATTTATTCCTTCTTCAATTGAGATGGAATAGAGACGGAAATATCCGTCTTGAAATTCTGAACAGAGTTATTGATAAGTGTGATTTTTAGGGCTTTAATTCTTCTTATTTTAATAACAATTCATGTCATATTTCTCACTTATCGTATGTTTTTCCTTAGATTTATGTTTTGATATTAACTGATACATTTTATGTGTCTAATGTAGGAAAAAGTATAGAAAATGCATAGAATTTTTCATGAGGATTTTAACGTAGCAAACGGGGAGCAAAACGGAGCTAAAACGAAAAATCTAGACCCCGTCGAAGTTAGCAGAGACCGACACAAATTTTGGACACATCCGGACGACTGGGTCAGACATCACAAAAGGCGTCCAGGTTTCCCAGCCGGACGCAGAGTCGGACGCCACCAGAGGAAGAAACTCGCGCGACGCGAATAGAGACGTCCGGACTTGCTCAGCCGGACGCAAGTCCGGACGCGATGGTGAAGTCGGTCCTTCAGAAGGCGGAGACGAGGAAAAAGATAAATAAAATTTATTTATCTTTTCCACTGCAGATAAATCAACATACCATTATATAAGGGAGCCAGAGGATAAGAGATGGATTCACGCACCCACGCCAGGGGGCATACGCCTCTCTACACCGTCGCCATCACCGCTTCACCATACATACACCACCCCCATAGACATCATACCATTACCACAGTAATATCATCACCACGGTACTCCATGTACCACCAGCACACCACCATTCACGGTCACACCAGCACCATCGTCACGCTCCACCATCACCATACCTCTACCACTTCCATATATAATTTTTGTTACATATTAATGTCTTTCTCTTTTATTTTAGTTACTTTTATAATTATGTTTGAGTAGTTAGTTTAACTCCTTGGGTTGGGATAGCAGACCGAATCTTTACATTTATTTTGCAATCTTTTTTTAATTATAATTGTAGTAGTTTAATTCCTGTTCTTCATGCGCTTTAATTCTCTAGCTAATTATTAAAGCAATATTTGTAGTTTTCTAATCAACATGCGGCGCTGAGATTAGTTAACAAGACATAGAAAGTTAAACCGGATTAACGACTAGAAGCATGGTTTGTCTATAGGTTAATCTGTCTCCAATGGGAATTGTGTTTAATGTGATTAACTTGTTGTAACTTGGGCATGGTTTGCGGATTGTTATTTTAGTTAGTTAGGGTTCGTTGTACAGGGACCGGTCAACGAACTATTTATAATTCCTGAGTTTATTTCAGAATTAGGGACGAGTTTATTAATAGATTATGAAGTGAATGTTTGCAGAACAATCTGGGGTGCTTCCTTAGATTTTAGAGTTTCTGTAACACCTCATATGGGAAACTGTCCAACAACCTAGCTCCTAAGCCATTCCGGCTTGAAAACTAGCCACTTTAGGCCCTCAATCCTCACTTGGGCTTAAAAGTGGAAGGCATGTTGCTGTAGTCAACCCATATGTTTGCATATAAGGAACTCACAATACTACTCATATCCCGATGTGGGATGGGGGTATTACATACTCCCCTACTCAAAGAACGCGACATCCTCGTCGCAAGCCTAATATCCAAGTCCCATGGACCTCCTCGGTAGGTGTCGGGTAGCTCATCCCGGCACGGTCCCGAGTCATCTCTGATACCATTTGTAACACCTCATATGGGAAACTGTCCAACAACCTAGCTCCTAAGCCATTCCGGCTTGAAAACTAGCCACTTTAGGCCCTCAATCCTCACTTGGGCTTAAAAGTGGAAGGCTTGTTGCTGTAGTCAACCCATATGTTTGCATATAAGGAACTCACAATACTACTCATATCCCGATGTGGGATGGGGGTATTACAGTTTCAATCTTTATTTCTTTATTTATTTTATTTTTACTGTTTCATTATTTTGTTGTTTATCTTAGTTCGTTATTCTTTATATTAAATTAAGCAAAACTTGAAAAAGTGACATTTCCTGTTTTCTTAGTTTAGTTTTCTCAGTTAGTAAATAAATTGTCAATTAATTGAACGAGGTCCCTGAGATTGACAACCCCCACTCAATTCAGTATTCCGCAAAATGATAGGTACACTGCCTAGGTAGAGATAGTCACATATTTCTGCTAACAGTTATACAATTCCGACTCTATTGAAGATGGAATTATTCCGTCTCTATCCCGTCTCCGTTTAAAACATAGAGACAGAATATTTCGTCTTCATTCTGTCGCCGTTTAAGACGGACTGACGATTCCGTCTTCGCGACGAGCTGTATAGAGACGGAACAACGTCGTTCCGTCTCTAAATCCTGTTTTTTAGTAGTGTCTCATCTCAAAGCAAAAACAGGCGAAATATTACGTCGAAGAAGACGGAATAAATAAATTGTAGATGGATTCCATCAAATGTCAGCTCAAGGTGCATTAGAATCAAGAGATCACAAAGTAGACCGAATTGTACAGGGTCAAAGTAGTTCATCATAGAGAAGGAATGACTCGCCCACATTTCCTTATAATTTACCAGCAAATAAAAGAGGCGTCAGGATAGAAAATTAGATATTCCCTTTCACTTCGAACCAAATGGGCAATAATAAGTAGAAAACAAGTAGTAAGGATCGAAATGGATCCACAACAAATCTAGCTTCTACATTTCACTTTCATTGAAAGGAAGGTGAACTTCTGAGCGCAAGTATCATCCAGAGCTATGAGAAGGTAAGGACTCCATTTTAACTCGTGGTGACGGTGATATAAGAGGGTAATAGTGCACAATCTTCATTTTTGGTCACAGAGTCGAGAGATGTAGAAGCTACCATGATGATTTAGAGTCTAGAAAATGACGGGGATGATTTTTAGAATTTTCTTTCTGATTTCGAGTAGAATGGATGAGAAAGATGAGGTAGTGGCGAGAGAGGATGATTTGGGATTTTCGATGATGAGATTCACCGGTAAAAAGGGATCAATTGAAGGAGAAAGGAATGCCAGGAGACTGGCACGACGGTTGAAAGAGAAAGGAGATGAGTTATTCAAAGGCATCGGCTTCAAGGGGGGAGAGGATGAATGAAGATGACCAATTGCGTTGGCTAGGTTGAGTACGTCAGAACAATAGTTTCCAGGATTTTTGTGTTAGTTTTTCTTGTGTGTTAAAGACAGAGAATGATTAATCGAGAGAGGCAAAAAAGATGGTGGTGGTGGCTGTAGTGTTTGTTTTTATTTCAAAAGAGTTTAGGGTTTTTCGGTTTTGGGCAAGGTAAGAAAAAAAAGGGAATGTCAAGGAAAAAAAATGCTTTACACACCTGCAATCATATTTGAACCGAAGACCTAGCGTCTCCCATGAAGACACTAACCGGTTAAGCTAATGACAAAACTCAATACTAAAGAGGGTCACTACGCGCAGTCGGAATTCCAATTCGCTCAGTCGGAAAATGACCATTATGCCCCTGCTTTGATTTTCTAAATTACCATATTTACCCACAATTTGTGACATATTACAAGGGGTACCCAAATTTCATTATATAAAGAAGTTGAATACGTTATGAAATCATATTTGAATTCAGAATTCTTATAGTTAGAGAGAAAAAGAGAGAAAATGATTTTGAAAGGTTTGAAAAAAAAATTCAGCAAAAAGAGCAAAAAAGGTGGAGGAAATACTAAAGGTGGTGATCCAGAGATCCACAATGAGTGCGCTGATGATATTAACACTGATGAGTACTCATGAGGGGCTCATTTTGAGGTATTTTTCACGGGTTTTTTTTTTGACAATTTAGGGGCATAATATAGGCAAAATTTGTTAAAAAACTATCCGAAAAGAGCAAAAAAGGATTCCAGTAACAGACGGTACACGGCACCGGCGCACCCCCTCTCTACCTGGCGCCGGCGCGCCCCCCTTGTTCCTGGCGCTCGCGCGGCCGCCTTTTTCACGGCGCCGGCGTGCCATCTTTCTTACCGACATCGGCGCCGCCCCCTTGTTACTGGCGTCGGCGCCAGTTCTTCTTTGTTGGCGTCTACTATAATACCCCCATCCCACATCGGGATATGAGTAGTAATGTGAATGGTTTATAAGGATACATATGGGTTGATTACCGCAACAAGGCCTTCCACTTTTAAGCCCAAGTGAGGATTGAGGGCCTAAAGTGGCTAGTTTTCAAGCCTGAATGGTTTGAGAGCTAGGTTGTTGGACAGTTACTCATATGGGGTGTTACAAATGGTATCAGAGCTGACTCGGGACTGTGTTGGGATGATCTACCCAACACCTACCGAGGAGGTCCATGGGACTTGGATGTTAGGCTTGCGATGAGGACGTCGCGTTCTTTGAGTGGGGGAGTATATAATACCCCCATCCCACATCGGGATAAGAGTAGTAATGTGAATGGTTTATAAGGATACATATGGGTTGACTACAGCAACAAGGCCTTCCACTTTTAAGCCCAAGTGAGGATTGAGGGCCTAAAGTGGCTAGTTTTCAAGCCTGAATGGTTTGAGAGCTAGGTTGTTGGACAGTTACTCATATGGGGTGTTACATCTACGCCGGGTTCCAGTATTAAAATCGCTATATCTTCTTAGTTATAGCCCCGTTTGTGGATTCGTTTGCACCGACACGTTCATCTTTTTGTGTACTTCGTTATGATCTACTTTCCTAATTATTTGTTTGATATATGTGTTATTTATTCTTAAGTATGTAGTATTCTCATTTACGAGTAGTATCACGTGACTAAATAAAAATGTTAATTGTTCCTGCTTAGGGTGAGAATGATGAATTGGACGACGAATCAGTTAATGTAGATACGGGTCATCTGTTTAATACGAGCCAAATATTTATGGATAGAAAGGAGGCTGCTACCCATGTGATTCGTATCGCCCGGAATAACAACATTTTTCTAATCAGACAGACTCTTAGGGACGACGGTGAACTAGTATTGATGTGTGAGAGGTACAGATAGAGTAGGCCGCAGAATAGCAGAGGCGAATCATCCGCATCCAGTCAAATGCGGCGCACCACGAAGAAATGCAACAGCCCGTTCCGCCTAAGCATTCGTAGTGCGGGGGCTGCAGGGTGGTCTGCTCTAGTAATACAGTCGATTCACAACCATGAGTTGGCAAGTAATCCGCTATCACACTTCGTCCGGCCTCGCTTTAGCATGGATGAAAGAGCAAGTATGAGAAGTCTGCACAGGAGCGGAGTTGTGCCAAGGCAGTTGTGGGCCCATCTACATGACAAGAACCCCGAAAGCACGACCGATAAAACATCAATTCATAATCTGGTTGCAAAATTCAGAAGGGAAGACCATGACGGGCGTACTGATGTAGCATCCTTCATGCACTCATTGGATGAACGTAATTAAGTTGGTGATCCGAGAATGTAACACCCTGACACCTAATCCCGTCATAACCGTCTAATCATCCCAAACTTCTATGCAAATGCAGCGGATAATCCATACACAACAACGGGTGATACAATGCCGTTAGTCACCCACGTGACTAACAAGGCCTACTACCAATACAACATCAGTCTGATGGACCGGAATAACCGAGTACAAACAATACAATCCAAACTCCAGGTCCAAAACAAATATACATGATTCTCCACTCAAACCGTACTTAAGTTTACAATCTGAGATATACCGAGTTTCTAAGATACAAATCAAAAATACAATACTTCTCACGAGCTTATACAAACTTATCAAAAGTCTAACCTCCTACCCATGTCCTCACAATTCTACATGTTCTCAAATACATAAGGGTGCACCACTCGGTACACCGGTAAATCAAATGGGCTACAAGCCCGTATACATCAATTCGCTATTCAAGGTAATCCCTAGCTAACTAAGCATGACAGTCCGATCTCACACTCGACTTCTCAGCTTTGTCGGGTACCTGAAATAAAAATTGTGCCCCAAGGGGCTCAGCAAAAGCTGCATATGACTTCCGCATACCCCGCGTACTAGCGAGGTACGCCAACTAATTGGTCGCCAACATGCGGTTCGTTTTATAATAACAACATGCTAATATACTTGAAAGCATAAGCAAGCAAGGCAACATACAACCGAGGCATATCAACCAAGCATAAGTCTCACAATCAACAACCAAGGTCCAATCCCAATCAAGCTTCACAAAGGGTTAGCCCAATTACCATCCGAGTTAATCGGATGTTATCACTTCTTTACTCAAGATCAACCACTCAACAAATCCAAGTCTTCCACAATCAATTTTCCTTCTCTTACCAATTCTCAATGTTAAGTCGGTATGACCTCCGGGCAGGGATAAGGCTATCCCACCACCGGGCTTAAGGTGGCCCACTTAACCAGGTTGCTACCCATTTAAGGGGTTTGGACCGTGGAAAAGATTATAGCCAGGAATCGATTAACAATCTCTCTTGTTACCTCGTCCTCACGCGTGGCCGAAACTATATCGAGCTTCTCAAATACTCCAAATTACTCAATTCCCAATTCTCAATGTTAAAGGGTTAGATGGTTAGGGAGTTAGTGAGAAGCCAACAACAAACAATCAAGCTTCCACAATCAATCAACAATTCAATCAAGGTCACCATAACCAATTAAAACAATACTTCACTTTCAATCACAACCTTCCAATTCAGCCACAAATCAACCAAGGCATCACACTCTCAACTAGCGAGAAGTGCACATTCAACATCCAAAACTTCATCCATAATCACATATATTCGTAAATTATACATCTTCACATCCCAATACAATCCAACAAGGTACTTGCATTACACACATAAGGAATTACAATAAATCCGATTCGTGCGTTTTATCTTGTTTAGGTGATAATACAAAGCACACAAACAAACAAGCCGAGGTAACCCCGTTAGGATACAGGGCATGAGGAAATCATACCGTTCACCGTAGTTGTTCGATCCCCGATTCTCCTTCGGAGTCCAATCATTCAAATCCTATAACATTCGTAGAACCGGGCGGTTAATTCTCTATAATTAACCTAACTCTTTAATCTTTAGAGTTCCCCGATTTGCAAGTACTTACTCCTTACTTTTCAAGCTTGTTTACATTTGTTACTTACTTCAGTTTAGTTTTCATGCTTGTTTATACCACTAATGACCTTTATATGTCATTAATTAAGTCTTAACAATGTTATAACATCATTACCTAACAAGCCCCTACGTTAATACACCATTTAAACACATTTCAAGGCAATTCTGGGCTGGTCCGGGACCTTGTCCGGGTCCCAAGTCCCGGACCAGTGTTGGAACAAACTCTCGGCCTGTTTTTATATATGGTCCGGGACCTTAGCAGTGACCTAAGTCCCGGACCAGGCACTGGAATGAAGTCTCGGCATTTTTTATAGGTTGGTCCGGGACTTGGTCCTGGACCTAAGTCCCGGACCACTACAGATTTTCATCAGATTTTCATTTTCCTTTGTTGTTCTTGACTCCTTTCATTGTCCAATCTTTTCCCACACTTTACACATGTAATCTAACATGTTTTAACGCTATTTGAACACTCTAAACCTCTCTAAATCATTCACTAATCTCATTACTCATTTCATACTAAATCACACATTTTTTTCCTAACTTTCATTTCAACACTTGTATTATTTCTTCCTAGTTCCTCTTATGCTACAGATTTTTGCTCTCACTTTAACCATCCAATACCTCCCCAACTAATGCCATTCCTAGAATTTAATTTGTATTATCTTCCAACCTAGTTCTACCCACTACTTAGCTCTCTTTCAAATATGTTTTCTAAGTGGTTTTCTACCCACATTAACCTCTCAAGTCATTTAGTTCCTAACTAAATTTGGACATAGTCTCCCCTAAAATTAATCATTCTCACCACATTGTTTTGCTCACTCATTACCACTCGGTACACCTGTTTATCCAAGACAACAATACACAACTTTCTAACACATTTAATTCAATATACCCACAAAATTTTCCTGCACAAACACCATCTGTTTCCCTTGGTTTCCAAGTTTTTAATCATCATCTAATCAACTCTAAAATAATCCAAATCCTTTCCTCATTATGCTGTAGCACAACCCATACTCAAACAATGTAAACTCCTCATTTCAAGCATTCAAAATCTGCTACAAAAGTCACACAAAAATCAGCTCAAGGTAAGTGCATTTACCTTATATTTCTAGAGTTCTTTTCTCTCTTCCTTTCTCCTTTATCCTTTCTTCTTCTTTTCTTTGTTCTTGTTCTTAGCTCCCAAAAACGGCCAGTGCTACAACCCATCCAAAACAACAACACTAATTCAAAAACTAACCCTTAATTACCTAGGACTTAGGAGTATATTCTTTATGGTTTTAAGAGGGCATTACCTTCAATCAATGAGTGGAGGTTCTTGGCTAGCAAGAGAGCAAAATTTCCAGCCCAAGAATGGAGCCAAAACCGGCTGAACAACAAGGAATAAGGGTGCTCAATTCCAGAAATTCTTATATTGCAAATGAGGGCTAGAAATGTTAGTTTTTCGAATATCTTTTTACCTCAAACCAACAAGATGAAGGAGGAGCTTCTAATGGTGGTCTCAATCTTCAAGAAGAGGAATACCCATGGAGATGAAAGTGGGTATTTTCGGATTTTGAACAGAAGGGAATGATCTCCTTGGCAAGGGGATTCCAATGGTATAATTTTTGTAATTTTTGGAGCGTGTTTGGGCCTTCAAAAATGGAGGAGAAGAGAGGAGTTGGATGTGCTTGTTCAAATCACCATTGTTGGCTTTGTGGAGAAAGAAAGAGTTCAGAGAAGGGGATGGGTACACGAGAGAGAAGAGGAATGGGAGGAGAAAGAGTTTACAACTTACTTTTGTATTTTATTTGTTTTTCTTCTTTCCTTAGGCTCTCTTAGCTGATTAAGGAAGGAAAAATTCTGGAAGGGAGGGGAGGTACACGTGAGACACAAGAAACGATAGGAGAGAGAGTGACAAGAGTTACTTTTGCACTCTTGTTACTTTTCCATTTCTTTATTTGTTCTTTTGGCTTTTAGTGAGTGTGAGAGAGGAAGTATTTAATTAATTGAGAGAGAGGGCTCCCAAAACGAGACACACACACATGGAGTAGAGTTTCAGATTTTTATTTGCAAATGGGACATATTAGTTTAGCTTATTTATGCTTTCACCCCACAACTTTCATTTTTTTGCACTATTCACTCCTGGAACCCGTTTTCCGGAATTTTCTCGTTTAATTAATTTTATTGGTTCTAGACCTTCATTATAGTTTAATAATGACTATTTGGTTGACCAAAATTATTACGGGTCTATTTAACCCGCTTAAAGTCACGTTTTCCCGGTTTCCTTGAAAAACGCGCTTTAAGGTTCGTTTGTGTTTTTAATCCGTTTTAAGGATCCTTTTTATTTGGGATTTGTTCCTTCACGATCATTTAGGTGTAATTAAGTTTCTAAATCGTAATTAGCCTAATTAATCACTGTTTTAAATTTTGGGGTATTTCAGAGAAAGACGCGAGTAAGTGTTCGCACATTTGTATATGGTGCTTGTTTATTTGGACGTTCATGTCATGGATGATTTGTATTTATTAACGTAATTTTTGCAGGGGATAACTCCTAGTTGGGCCTTGTCTTGTTCATGCACCCTTTTTCGCTCACGCTTACTCAGATGTTCCCGTATGTGATGCTGATTGATAGCACTTACAAGACGAACCTTTACAAGATGTCGCTAGTGGAGTTCATCGGAGTGACATCGTGCGGCAAGAACTTTAGTGTAGCATTTTGTTTTGCGGTCAGAGAGGACGAGTCTGCAGACACTTGGATGCTTCAGCAGCTGATGAAGTTGTTGACCTGCCCCCCTATGTGTTTTGTCAAGCAAAATGAAAAGGCGTTAGTGAAATCCCTTTCAGTGGTATTTCCTTCTGTACCGCATCTTCTATGTCGGTTATGTCGGTGACACATCTCCAGGAACGTGGCTGTGAAAGCGATAAAGATCTTGAAGGTTGACACAACTACTGCTGAAGCAGTAGTGTACTCCCCTACCGTTACACAGTTTGAAGAATTATACTGACGATTAATACAGTCGTACGAAGAAAATCATCCCTTCTTGGTGTATTTGGATACCACATGGCTAAGTTAACGCCAGAATTTTTGTGAGCCATGGGTCAAGAATGTTATGCATTTCAGCAACGCATCCACCAACAGGTTTGATTAAGTTAAATTATCATTATGTTTTGCGTTTATTTTTGCGATTGTCCCATTTCTTTGTAACTAATGACTTACTCATATGTAGGGTGGAGAGCGCTCTAAAGTGTTGGCTACAAACATCCACTGGATCTCTGGACACGACCTTCGACAGCATACACAAATTTATTGAAGGCCAACACTTTCACATAAAATAAGACTTTGAGTTTTCCCTTGACAGAAGAGTATTGGTAGACCAACAAGTCCCCTTTTTGCTTTTGATTGGTCAGGTGAGCCTTAAATGTATGGAATTACTCTAGAATGAGCTGAGAAGCAGCCACTACAATAATGATCACACACCTACATCTCAAGATGTTTGTACATTTACTTCGACGATGGGATTACTGTGCTTGTATCGTATGTATCAGTACGTTATGGCTTGTCAGTATCTACCAGTCGAAGAAGTGCACATCTTTGGACAGACACTTAGGTATGACCATCAACACTAGTTCACCGCCCCTCGCCAAGCGTGTGAAGAGTCATACACCACTAAGGAACAACTATCGTGTGTCGGTCAGTGGTATGAGGATCTGTCTGATCGGTTTGATCCCACATCAATCAAAAGAGCGTTCAATGCATGGAAGCCACTTTGGGAGCCCAGGGATGATTACACCGGTTTAGAGCCACCAGAGGTAAAGGTGCCTAAAGGAAGGCCTACAAAAAAGAATAAGAGGCCTAATACCAGGGACAAGTCCGAGCACGAATATTTTGATCTCGGGAACCGTGGCCCGCTGATGCGACGAAGCCAATCTCAGTGAAGCCTTCTTGCAATAGAAAGCCAAACTGAACGTGGGACGTCGATGCAACACAGCCAATCATAGTGATGGTCATCCGGGTGGCAGAGTCAAACTGGAGAAGGCCCAACAATGCAACAGAATCAGACACATCAACTGTCATCATTGTTCACACCCTGGAACTCCTCTCCGTATTGGGACAAGTTCAGTCAGTTATTTCTGGATTACATTACAGGTTATAGGTAGATACTGGGCGATGGAAACTATGGTTTTTGAGCTATTATCAATTTTGTGTACAACGATGAAAGTCAATGGGAAGTAGTTAGACGTGCATGCCTGGATGAGCTGACGTGTAGATCAGACTGGTGGTTGTCGCGAGCTGAAAAGGACGGGTACGACAGACAGTACGCACGGCTGAATTGGTTTGAAGACACGTTTGCACCCATAATGCATTGGATGGAATTTCTAGATCTTGGTCTTATCTTGTGCACGGTGTACAACATAGTTATTATTGGTTTTGCACCAAGAGACTGTCATATGGTGGGAGGCTTGTTCGGACTACTGCTACGCAATGATCAGTAGTTGAAGCGCCCAACACCAGAGGTCTGTATTGCTTTGGTCAACAATCAAACTCATTTTATCCGAGTATAGACAGTCGATGCTTGCCTTGTCTTGTGTCTAAATCCTATGTGGCGAAAATGGCATGATCCCGAGGTTACGCATTATGAAACTATATACAGAGCACAGAGTGAGCACTGGTTTCAGTTGTCTCCTCCGGTCGGCCGAACTAAACAATATTATACATACATTGACCATAAAGTTTAATCATCCATACAAGAAAACAATGTTCAAACAACAAAAAAACTAAACAATCTAATACCCATACCCACCCCCACCATCTCCACGACCCCCTCCCATCACCACGTCCCCCATCATCCCCACGTTGATGCGCAACATCCATGTGCCTACGGTGCATACCCTTTCTTCTAGGCCTAAGCCCTCTAGTGTGATGGCCCGCGACGTACCACTCCATGCTAGTATGAGCCTGGTTCTCGTTTCTATAACGAGTAGGCGATGCTGGGGTGGTACTGATATTAAACCGAACGAGGTCGAAGGCCATCTCTAACAAGGGGGCCACACCGTCAGGCCAGCTCTGGTAGTTCTCCGGTGCAAGGCTCAAGATAATCGAAGCGCACTCATCCCAATACTGTTGTAAAGTAGTAATTTCATGTTAGTAATTATAAACAAGTTGAAACAACAACACCATTCAATTAAAAAAATGTAAATACCTGGAGCGTCAAAGGAAACCGCCACTTGGTGGGAACACACATGAGGGTGGGAACGACACTGGAACCAGTGAATGTAGTCCCCCTCCATGTTCTATGGCATGCGTGCACGCGTCAAAGGAAACCGCCACTTGGTGGCCCAGTCGTGTTGTTCCACACGAATGTCTTGTAGTCATATGTGGCCTAGTAGTTCTTGCCGTGTCGGGTTCGATAGTGGGTGGACGGTCTGATAGGCTCAGGAGGGATGGTCTGCATGAATCCAAACTATCGCAGACACCGCTCGGGCATGCGGCTCGACAACGTCCAAGAACTGCAATGTGCCATACCACTGGGAGTGCCCCCTCGATACAGTAGTACCATCAAAGCTGAAAGGCAACCAATCAACCTATGTTTCACTTAAGGAAAACACAATTAAGAAATTTAAATTGTAAGTAATGTTTGACGATACGAAACAAAACAACTTCTTACGACTACAATTGCTAACTAACTCGTAACTCAGTGGAGGATATCGTGTCTAGCCGCCCGCTCACGTAACACAACATCTCATCATCTGTCACATTCCTCAAGTGACGGGGCCACTTCGCCCCCGAGCTGTCATCCCAATCTTCAAGTTGTTGCGGCCTGAACATGGGGAAGTACTCGTATATCCAGCACTGCAGTAATCATATGTAACTGTTAAACAACACCGCCAAACAATTACTTTAAAATAAGAACAAGACGCTCGTTATGAAGTTCTTACCTGAAACAACGTCAGACAACCTGCCAGCTAACGTGTCTCCGCCCGGGAAGCAATGTCGAGCTGTTGGTACATGTATGCCAGCGTCGCAGCTCCCTATGTGTACATGTGCACCGTACTCGGGTCGCAGAGGGGCCTGAAGGAGCAGGGCATGACATGATCCCCACCCTTGTCGATCATCAGCGTGTTGCCCACCAAGTACCACAGGTAGACCTTCTTCTCCTATAAATCGTCACAGTACGGACCCCCACAAGTGTCACGGAGGGCTCTGTACGGTACCTGGTTCTTCTCCAGGAACCTACAATTCAGTAACTCCTGCTTCGATGCCACCCCGAAAAGCTCTGTAAGGTAGGGGACAAGAATGTGCATCGGTGGGGCCGTATCACCTACCCAAGCGTTGGCCTCCTTTGGAATGTAGGAAATTTCCATGCCAGTGATGGGGATCTCCAAGATGTGGTAGACATCGTGGAGACTGGAGAGTAATAGTCATCTCCCCGAATGGCATGTGAAAGGAGTTCGTGTCAGGCTGACATCTCTCCACGAGCGCAGAAAGGAGCGCGATGCGGTAGACAACTATCCGCTATATCAGCCAGATGCCCAAGTTCACTCGCCTCGACCACCTCTTGAGCGTCCTCGTGCCTCAGCGTAGACGGAGTCCACAGATCCAACAACGTCACCTTAGACTTGAAGCTAAGACATTCCTTCTCCTCTCGAATATTTAAAATTGTCACAACTATATGACATTTCCTAAACGAACTAAAAAGTTTAATAAAATTAATTATAAAATGGGAAACATACCACTCCCCGCCACACGTCGAGCGCGATGTGACCATCGAAGCTGGGGATCAAACACGTAATCTGGGGGCCTCTTGGCACAGGAGTCCGCCCTAGCAACCAAACCTTTGGCGCTGGGATCTGCGCCGCATCCTCTGCCACATCCTCTCGAGGGGACCTGCGTCAAGAGGGTCCGGGAGGGCATAGGTCTACCTTCATCCTCATTTAGGTCCTCGTCCTCGTCATCAGGGTCATGTGTGCCAACCATCCCGCTCTGTATGGGTGCAGGCCAAGAAGGACTATCGGCCCATACGACGAGCGTCCCATCGCCGACCAACAAGTCGACATCCACCACCTGCTGCTCTGGTCCCTCCTCCTCCTCCAGAGTCACGCGCCGCCCCCTCTCTTCTAGCTCGTGCACATGCTCGTCGCCCCTATGCCTCTTCGTCGAATCATTGGCATACTGTGTACGCCTCCTCTCTGCAGCAGCCGGGTCAGGTGGGGCCATAGGGGTCTGCGATGAACTCTCGCCACGCTCAGATGAGCCCCTACGCTACCCCCACCAAACATACCTGGGATACCCTTGTCCTTTCCCGCCATCCGCTATTTACCATAAAAGTTAGTTAAACTACGTTTAAAGTTAGTCAAGACCGGTCATACGAATACTTATATGGTAGTTCAATGTCAATAACATTCAAACATTCATAAACATAGAGGAACTGATTAAACCATGCAAAATAGGTCAAAAAACATGCCAATAGACTTACAAAACGTCTCAAACGGGTAATTAAGTCGAAAAAAGTCAAAAAATGTGTCCCGCCAGTTGAAGCCCACGCCCGCGCCCAGATGAAGTTGCCCGCGCCGGCGCCCGGTTGAAGTCGCTCGCGCCCGCGCCCGGTTGAAGTCGCTCGCGCCCGCGCCCGCTTAAAGACGCCTGTGCCCATGCCGTCTAAACTTGGTCCGCGTTCCCGTAGGGTTGAAGTGAGCGGCGCCAGCGCCCGCAAAAATGACACCCTGGGCCGGTTTTTTTTTTTGACAAAATTCGCTAATTTTGCTCCTATATTGTGCTACAAAACTACAAATTATGACAGAAAAGAACCTGATTTAGCAAATATTGACAAAAATCTTTGACTCACGCACCGGCTATCCTCTCGCTTCGATTACAGTTTCTATAGAGATGTCAGAGAGAATTTTAGAGAGATGAAGAGTTTTGAGAATTTGAAATATTGTGGAGAGATAGTAGAGTGTAAGGGTGTATATATATAGAAGAAATTGAGGGAAAGATAAAATTATAAAGTTTTTAGATTCCGACTACGCAAAGTAAAAACACAAGTGAATGTATGAGTATAAAACTTTTTTAAATTCTGACTCGAGATATGAGTTAACAATAAAAATTAGATGTCCTATAATTCGTCGGTTACCGATTACTTTCCCTTCTTCGGCCCTTCCTCCCCGCTTCCAAAATTTTTCCAATTCTAATGGGTTGGGTTAACTTGTGGGACTTTTGGTGCCCATTGACCAAAAATCCAAAATAAAATATATTGGGCTAATGTCCGAGAACAAAATATTGGATTTTTTAGAAGACAATTTGAATTTTGAAAATAGGAGCCGTTGAGCAACGACTGGGAGACGCTCGCCGACAGCAGTTATATATACATGAGGGGGTCTAGTTCGGTAGAGTTATATACAGCGCCCCCTTCGCTTAATTTCAGGAAGAGAGAACGAAAAGATACTTGAGGTAATCAATTTCCGAGTTGATGATGGACAGCGAAGAAATCGTGCCGCCATCGGCCATGGAAGCATTCGAGAAGCTGGAGAAGGTGGGAGAGGGAACATATGGGAAGGTCTACAGAGCAAGGGAGAAGGCGACGGGGAAGATTGTGGCTCTCAAAAAGACTCGTCTCCACGAAGACGAAGAAGGCGTCCCTCCCACCACTCTTCGTGAGGTCTCTTTGCTCCGTATGCTATCCCGTGATCCTCATGTTGTCAGGTTGAAAGATCTTAACGCAATTTTCTTTCTATCTTTTTTTTGGGGTTAATTTCGTTCACATTTTTGGTATGTTCCATGAATTTCTAGACGCATATGATTCAAGTAGTTCTCTAGATATACATCCGTTGGAGCTTCTTTTTTGTCATTGATGCACTGGATACGATTGCTTTTGCCCCCCCCCCCCCCCCCCCCCCCCCCCCCCCCCCCCCCCCCGCGCACGAAAACCGAAATCCCTGTGTTGTAACGAAAACCGAAACCCCTGTGTTGTAGACTGATGGACGTAAATTCCTAGCGCTTAGATTCTACTAATTCTCTTGATTTAGATCCATTCAAGCTCATTTGTTGTCATTGAGAATTTCCACACTGGGTACGTACGAATGTTTTGAGTTATAACTAAAAATCCCATTGATTTAGTTTGATGGACGTGAAGCAAGGTCAGAATAAAGAAGGAAAGACAGTGCTCTATCTGGTGTTCGAGTATATGGACACTGATCTGAAGAAATTCATTAGGAGCTTTCGCCAGACTGGAGATAACATTCCTGCTTCCACAGTCAAGGTACTTACTAGGATTTTTTGAGCCGGTTAATCCCCCTGACCAAGGTGTCTCGTTATTTGATCCGGTTTCGTCACTGACGTTGCTTTCCTATATTTTGGATGGCAGAAGCTGATGTATCAGCTGTGCAAGGGTGTTGCTTTCTGCCACTGTCATGGAGTGATTCACAGGGACCTTAAACCTCACAATCTCTTGATGGATCGCAAGACTTTGGCACTGAAAATTGCTGATCTAGGACTCGCCCGAGCGTTCAAAGTTCCCATTAAGAAATACACTCACGAGGTATATACTTATTGTTTACTGCTTAGGCACCTTATTCTACTGTTGCCAAAACAAGCCTAATGTTCAGTGAATTAATACATTCATTCAGATATTGACCTTATGGTATCGCGCTCCAGAAGTTCTCTTGGGCACTACTCATTACTCAACTGGGGTGGACATGTGGTCTGTTGGATGTATATTTGGTAACTGGGAAAATTCCTTTGCAAATCTGATGTTTTTCCTTAGATAAAATCTAACAATTTTTTAAAAATTTTGTATACGTTTTGTTTGTTTGAAAATGATGATAGCTGAACTTATCACGAAGCAAGCTCTCTTCGCTGGGGACTCAGAACTGCAACAGCTTCTGCACATTTTCAGGTAGGTTTGATTGTCGAAGGAATGACATTCTCTGTTTTTGCATAATAAAGAAAGGACTAGTTTAATCCCTAAGTGAAATATAATTGGCAGGCTATTGGGAACTCCTAGTGAAGAGGTGTGGCCTGGTGTAACCAAACTGAAGGATTGGCATGAATATCCACAATGGATGCCCCAGAATCTTTCCATTGCTGTTCCTGGTTTGGATGAGAAGGGAATAGATTTGTTATCGGTAAAACAACAGTAACTCTCTTTTTTCCCCGAAAATTTCCCATATTTGAACTAGTGTAGGTTGCTTTGCTTAATTGAGTTGAGCGTTGTTCATGTATTTACAAAATCTTATAGATTCAATGTTTTCTTGGGCAGAAAATGTTGGAGTATGAGCCTTCCCGAAGAATATCAGCCAAGCAAGCTATGGAGCATCCCTATTTCAACGATTTGGTCAAGACTGGCCTTTAAGTCTATACATGGCTTCTGCATTTGCTGCTGCTGACAACTGAATTGTTTGATTAGGCGGGGAGTGGAGTTAAATTTCAAGACTACTGTTAGCTTTCCTCAAGCTCACAACCAATCCTATATTCTTCTTTTATCATAGAGTATCTCTCTATTAGGCTAAAAGATAAAGCACACAAATCTTCTCATTTTGTCTAGAACGTGTATGAAAATGTTCTTTTCCACACTTGATTGTTTTTAATTGCTCTGATCAGTCTGGACAATTAGGAGAAAATGCATTTATCCGAAAATGACAGTCCAGTATTTGCTTTCAAAAATTCAATGTTCCTAGCAATCGGTGGAACCATAACAATCCAACCCAACCTAAATAACCCTAAAACAAACCTAATGCTTTTAATTATTACACCTTGCCTTTTAAATTCTACTAAAAATTCAATTAGTTAAATTGGACCGCCTCTCAACTGACACATTAGCTATAATATTATTTCTAGTCTTAGTTTCAAATACTAAATACTATCTATTACTGATGTAGAATTGTTCAAAGAGAAATGTTATGAAATACTAATCGGATACTAATCATATATACTCATCATGCTATAACACAAATACTTAAAATGCTACATTTGTATATTGTATAATCACTATTGCTAGCTAAAATTTTGAAAAAGTCAATAGTAGAGAGATACAATATTATGTTAGAACACTAAAAACAACAAAAACTATAAGTAACGGCACTTGAAATACTATATTAGTACTAGATCAAGTATCAGATACTCCCTCCGTCCCACGTTGACCGTCCTATTTACTATTTGGACATGTCGTTTGACTTCAATTTTTAACATATAAGATAAATTAATTTTGAAAATTTAAGTTTTGCATATGATTCCTTACATGATAAACTATATAATACAAAATTTAGTTTTATAAAATTATTTTACCTTATATATTTAATATTGAGGTGGAAAAACGTGCCAAAAAGTAAACAGGACACTTATGACGGGACGGAGGTAGTATTAAGCTACCCATAATTATTACTTTTGCTATATTAGAAAATGTGAAAATTTTAAATATAATAAATAACTTTCTAGTTTTCCAAAACATACACACGTGAAATATTTAATCAGTACTAGACCAAGTACTAATAACAGTATATTAAAGCAGTAACGTGTCCTACACTATATGAGTGCATATTAAGCTATCCCATAATTATTACATTCGTTATATTAGAAAATTGAAAATTTTAAATATAATAAATTTTTTATGAGAAATAACTTTCTAGTTTTCCAAAACATACACACGCGAAATCACGGGCGGACCCAGAGATTGAAAGTTGAGGGGTCATTGACAAATAAAATGTATTATAGTTATTTTTTTTCTAAAATTCATGAGGTCACGTGACCTCGGGTCCCCTTGGGTCCGCCAGTATTAGATTAAGTACTGATAACAGTATATTGAAGTACTAACATGTCATACACTCATATGTCATATATCGTGTGACTATTAAGCTCACCATAATTATTAATTCTGTTATATCGGAAAGTGTGAAAAGATTTAAATATGATACAAAAGTAACTTTTTAGTTTCCAAAAAATACACACCTCAAATACCGAATCAGTAGTAGATCAAGTACTCATAATAGTATATTGAAGCACTAACGTAACCTACACTCATATACCAAATATCACGTGACTATTAAGATGCTCATAATTATTACTTTTGCTATATTGGAAAACGTGAAAAAAAATTAAATATGATACTATAAGTTTTATGACAAAGTAACTTTTTAGTTTCCCAAAAATACACACCTTAAATACCAAATCAATACTTAATCAAGTACTCATAACATTATATTGAAGCACTAAAGTGTCCTACACTCATATACCAAATATCGTATGACTATTAAGCTCACTATAATGATTAATTCTGTTATATTGGAAAATGTGAAAAGATTTAAATATGATACAAAAACAACTTTTTAGTTTCCCAAATACACACCTCAAATATCAAATCAGTACTTGATCAAGTACTTATAACATTATATTGAAGCACAACATGTCCTACAAGTTTTATGACAGAACAAAATTTAAGTTTCTCAAAAATATTAATCATTATCAATCAACTTAAACAACTAATCATTTATATAATAAAAAATCCAATTAACCAATCACATTAAGTCCCCCAAATAAATCTGGATTGCTCGGGTCTCAAGCCAAGCTCAGTACACTTGTGTGCAAAAATTTCTTTAAAACTCTCATCTTGGAAAACAACATACTCCAATGAAATCTCTCCCTTAAGTTGATAGTTTTTGTCATGTTTGCTGCTTGAGAAATGTCTCAGAGTGCAAGAGATTCATCATCACTATGTTGTAACATAGATAATAATCATAATAAGAAAATTAATTTATGCTATTTAATTATTCCTTCTAAAGTTTGAGTTTGTTATTTTATACTCCCCGGTCCCTATTTGACTTGGTTAGTTGGTTGCCTTGTTTACTATTTGGGTGTGATTTTTAACTTTAATGTTATATAATACAATTATTTATTGGGAAAATTCACAATATACCCCTGTTTTCTTTCGTAATTCACAATATACCCCTTTTTTGAAACTTTGTCACAAGATACCCCTGTTTTCTTTGCTAATTCACAAAATACCCCTTTTTAAAAACGGCGTCAAATATTCTGTTAACTTCCCTTGGAAAATGACTATTTTGCCCCTGACTCGTTTTTTTCTTTTTTTGAAAAATTCGCAGTTTTTTTGGCTACTTTTTTTTGAAAATTTTTAAATTTTATAATATACCCCTATTTAAGTTTGTTGTTCACGAAATACCCCTGTTTATGTTTTGAAGTTCACAAGATACCCCTGTTTATGTTTTATAGTTCACGAAATACCCTTATCACCCTGATGCCTTGGTAAAGCATCGCCTAGTTTTCTCTTGTTTTTCAAGTGCCTTCAGGCTCTTCATAATCCTAGGACAAATGTTGTTTGCATTCCAGTTCTCTAAGGTTTCGGGGGGGGCTTCCCCCCTTTGCGGCCATTAGGGAGCTGGATTTTGGTGCATTCAAATATCTGAGTGATATCCCATTAGAGTGCTTGGCACAACTCAAGTTTGACCAGGGGCAGACACAAAGGGGGGAAGGGCCGCCCCCCCCCCCCCCCCGAAACCTCAGAGAACTGGAATGCAACAACATTTGTCTTGGGATATGAAGAGGCTGAGGCACTTGAAAAACAAGAGAAAACTAGGCGATGCTTTACCAAGGCATCAGGGTGATAAGGGTATTTCGTGAACTACAAAACATAAACAGGGGTATCTTGTGAACTTCAAAACATAAACAGGGTTATTTCGTGAACAACAAACTTAAATAGGGGTATTTTATAAATTTTAAAAATTTCAAAAAAAAAGTAGCCAAAAAAACTGTGAATTTTTCAAAAAAAGAAAAAACGGGTCAGGGGCAAAATAGTCATTTTCCAGGGGAGGTTAACGGAATATTTGACGCCGTTTTTAAAAAGGGTATTTTGTGAATTAGAAAAGAAAACAGGGGTATCTTGTGACAAAGTTTCAAAAAGGGGTATATTGTGAATTACGAAAGAAAACAGGGGTATATTGTGAATTTTCCCTTATTTATTTGATATGTTTTTGAAGTGAAAAAACATGCCAAAAAACAAAAAAGCCGGTCAAAGAAGTATGGAGGTGTCTTTCACCCTATATTTTCCTTGGATTCTTAAGTCTATGGCTCTGTTCGGCATGGCTGTTTTGGCAGCATAAATGCAGCATATTTGACAGCAGGAATGCGCTGGCATAATGCAGCATATTTGCTGGAATGTGCTAGCAGCATTTTGAAAACTGCTGTTTGGCAGTGCAGCATATATGCAGCATGTTTGGTTAAGTTAGTTATATGTAGTGCGTTTACCGTTTACGTATTACAATTATAATTTATTATATTACACTACGTAACTTTATTTTGTTAGTAAAAAAAAATTACAAACAATAAATTTTTATTTCTATTATTTAAGCAAAACTTGTAACTCCTAAATAATATATTTTTATTATCTAAATATTATAATTCTTACAAATATAAAAGCGTAAAAAAAGAGAAAAAGCGTTTCAAATTTTCTGATAATGTTATGTGAATTTATTTAGTGAAATTATAACTTTTAATAATATATAATTTTTGTAACTTTTGTATGTTAATAAATTTATATGCATTCATATTTCTATATACTATTTTAATTTTAATTTATATATCAACAAGTGTGTATATTTATTCGTTTTTTTAATTTTATTAATCTATGTGGTATTTACAAATAATATATTATAGATTTGTATTATAAATGTGATTTTTTGTAAATTTGGCTAAAGATGTAGTACTATTTTTTATAAATTATTTAAAGCATTATGTAATTTGTAATAAATAAAGTAACTTGTAAAATTTCTTTTTTTTAAATCAATAGTCACAATAATTACATTATGAAGTGAGCAAAGAAACGGAAGTGAAAGCACAAAATGAAAAAGTAGCACTTGTTGCGGGCATTTATGCTGACATTTATGCTGTCATTTATGCTGACATTTATGTTGTTTTAGGCGAACAGCAAAACAAATAAATGAGTCCAAACAGCATATGCTGTACATTTATGCTGTCAAAAATGCGCATTTATGCTATGGCGAACGCGCCGTGTTTCTATTATGTATATATCATAAAAAAGAGATAAGTAAGTAAAGATAATAAACTAAATTTTAAAATATATGTATCAACTTTTCAAATACTTGCTAAAGAAGTGAAACTTATATTTTATAATTCTTTGCATTTCTTGTTAAAAACTAATAGTTAATTTGAAATTGTCAACTTATAGTATAAATTTTATATTTGAGGTGAGGGTTCGGATGATATGGAAGTTATTTAGTTTTAGTGTATAAAGATAGCTTAAAAATTGTCAAATATGATACAAACTATATAATTTTAATAAATAATAGTATATGTTTATTAAATATAGTGAATTTAAATGTATATGGCCATATTTTTCAACTATTTTTGTGAACCCCTCAGTCACCCTACTTTGTGTCCTTAGGCTAGGCTATCTTCTTTTTTCTTCTAAATGAGGCTAGGTTATCGAAGTTAACACCCACAGCAGGGTGATTCCACTCCACTCTTCAAGGTCAAACGACGTCCTAGCACTTATTATCAGAATAAAATCAATTAGACATATAGGAAAAAATAACTTGCCCGTTCATACTGATTAAGGGCAAACTATCTATTGGCAGCTGAAATAGACATTGATTGACCAAATCAAGCTATGATTATAGTTTCTATACGACAACCAATGAGTAAAACGAAGAAGATAAATTCCTATATAACATAATATCAGTGTGAATTGACTAATACTATACATTACCTAGAATGAGAAGAACCCCGCGCCTGGAGATAAGAGATGAAAATGAGGAAGATGAGAGATAGTCAAAGGAACGAACTTCAGCAGCTCCCTGGCGGAGTAACTCAGAGCAGAGCGACGACCTACCAGCCTCAACCCACCAGTGACCACAAACATCTTCCCTTCAATTCCCCCCGATGCATCCTTTGTCAACCTAATTAAGTCAATTGAGGACTTTTCACATCACATCCATCCAGAGATAGTTGGATACAAAACCTAACCTTTATCGATTTCTAATGACAAGCGCGTCCTAGTAGTAGAGCTATCAAAATTTGACCCAACCCAAAAACCCGCCCGTTTTGATCCGAACCTGACCAAAACCTGAAAATATTTAAATATAATAAACCCGAAACCTGATTAGGTAAACCCAAAATGACCCGAACCCGAAATGACCCGAAATAATAGTAATTAAATATTACTCAAACTTGAACAACATGAAATAATAGTGACTATAAATTGTTCCCAACCTGAATGACCTAAATAAATATGATAAAAAAACTTGAGTCAAACTTAGTATATCTGAATAAAATTAAGAATATGAATTGTATTGACTTTTTATAATCTATATGTAATATATTCTTTTAGAAATTAGGTATATAGTTATTCAATAATTTTTTAGAAAATATTCATAAAAACCCGAAATAACCAAAACCCAATTCTATTTGACACTATTACAACCCAAACCCAAAATGACCCGAACCTGAATGACCAAAACACGAAATGACCCAAAAATTTAATGACCCGAACGGATATTGACCAAAAACATATGATCCAAAACCCGAACGGATAACCCGTTTGCCAGGTCTATCTAGTAGCAGTCGCACTTTGTTAGGTTCTCCCATTTTTTTTCTTTTTTTTGGGAGGAAAACCACTTGTGATTACAAATAAGAGGGTTACATATACACCTAGTAATTCGGGTCACTTGTTTGGGCTCGACTCGTTTCGGTTTGGTTCGGGTCAATTTGTAGATATTTACTATTCGATTCGGTTCAGATCGGGTCAGTTCATCTGGTTTAAATTAGATTCGGGTGACTTCGGTTTGGTTGAGTTCGGGTGATTTCAGTTCGGGTTAGCTTCTGCATCATTTGGTTTTTTCGACTTATAGGTCGAACTTGAGTGACTTATCCGGAGTAGGTTAGATTGACAAAAATTTAAAAGTACGAATTTTAAGCAACCTTTGTAACTTGTATCTGTTTTCATATGCGGCTCCCAAATTCTTTTAATATAGTGTTACTCTTGATCAGAACACATTGTGTTTTGGTTAGACAAAATCAAATTGGATGACAATTTTTGTATATGAATTTTTAACTATACATTTATTAATTGTATTGACCAAGTATAAATTAAATTTTTGTGAATTAGTGGTCAATATTCGGCACTCGACGCCCAGTCTATCCCGCCCACGCTCGACACCGTGCCTCCCATCATCCTGCGCCTGTCACACCTTGCGCTCATCACCGCCGCAAGCGTCTCGCGCCTGCCCCCATCCATCCTCGCGCAAGCGTCGCGCAAGCGTCGCGCAACTAGGGGTGAGCAAACAGGGTGGTTATTTCGGTTATCCGAAATGAACGTTCTTTTTTTCGGATTCGATCACCGCATTTTTTAACCGTTTTTACAAAAGTTCGGTTATTTTAGTTAAAACGGTTATCCGTAATATAGTACAGTTCGGTTAACGGATATTGAAATTCAAACTTTGGTTATCCGTAATAACCGAACTTTTATAAAAATATTTTTATAAATTTTATTTTTTTCCCTAGCCTAATACTTTTATCTAATATTTTACTACTCACTCAATTAGGTTTAGGTTTTGATTATTTCGGTTAATTCAGAAATTTGATTTTTTTCGGTTATTTTAGGAAGTTCGGTTATTTTGGTTATTTCAGGAACTTCGGTTATCGGGCGGTTAACGATTATTAGTGAAACATAAAACGGTTATGGTTAAAACGAATATTAGTATTAAATTCGGTTATAACCGAAATAACCGAGCTCCATACTTTATTTTAAATTTCGGTTAACGGATATCCGTTTTGATCGTTTGCACACCCTAGCGCCCACGCCCATCCTTCACATTCAAACCATTATAAGTCCTAAAGATAAAGAACATAAGTTTATAAATATAGAGTAATATAAAATAGTAATGATACACATTACTCTGTCTTATAAAATATTTTAGGTTATGTTGTCAAGGTAGATGATATAATCTGGCGGAGATTATTTATCCTTCATAATGCTAGTCTACCCACCCTTCACAACAGTCTACCATTGAGAATTTTTTTTTCCTCATTTTATTGAGTAATTTTCTTTAGGCATATACACATCAATCTTGGTTAGCATATGTCTCAATTGAAAAGTTGAGGTTTTATAATTAAACTTTATCAACATTTAAACCATTCACAAGCTCATGTCCTAAACGTAAAAATACCTAACTTGATTAAAAGGTATTTGTTAGCTTCATCCAAATGTAGCTATAGATGACTACATACATGTACATGTTTTCTATAAAATTGTACAGTCAGTAAATAAAATTGTATGATATTACTGAAATTTTACTAGATGTACATACTAACTTCTTAAACTGTACAATAAGCTTACAACCTGTACTTGTACACCGTATAAACCGTACAATTTTAAATGTAGCCAAAGATAGCTACATATACTTGTAGTCAAGAATAATTGTTATTAAAATGAAAATTAGTAGAGTATTATAAAATCATAATGATACACATTAAATTGTATTATAAAATTTTTAAAGCAAAACATCTATAGTTTGTAGCAAAACATTTATGTGTGGAAATGAAACAACACAGTTTATGAATGTTTTAATACAACAAGGCTTGCGATGTGTGAAGATGTCCAATATTATATATATCATTTGTGAGCAATGAACACTTATTGGATGTCTAAATCTCCATTATGTGTTTTTGGTTTCAAGAGTATTGGTATGGTTGGAAGAGCTATAGTAGATTTAGATTTAACAAAGCATTCAGGTGGGATTCAGCTCGGGTGAAGTCGGTTTGGGTGAATTCGGTTCGGGTGGATTCGGGCCGTACCAAATTTCGGTTTGATTCGGTTTTGTAACATAGATAATAATCATAATAAGAAAATTAATTTATGTTATTTAATTATTCCTTCTAAAGTTTGAGTTTGTTATTTTATACTCCCCGGTCCCTATTTGACTTGGTTACTTGGTTGCCTTGTTTACTATTTGGGTGTGATTTTTAACTTTATGTTATATAATACAATTATTTATTTGATATGTTTTTGAAGTGAAAAAACATGCCAAAAAACAAAAAGGCGGTCAAAGAAGTATGGAGGTGTCTTTCACCCTATATTTCCTTGGATTCTTAAGTCTATGGCTCTATTCGGCATGACTGTTTTGGCAGCATAAATGCAGCATATTTGACAGCAGGAATGCGCTGGCATAAATGCAGCATATTTGCTGGCAGGAATGTGCTGGCATAAATGCAGCAGTTTTGAAAACTGCTGTTTGGCAGTGCAGCATATATGCAGCATGTTTGGTTAAGTTAGTTATATGTAGTGCGTTTACCGTTTACGTATTACAATTATAATTTATTATATTACACTACGTAACTTTATTTTGTTAGTAAAAAAAATTACAAACAATAAAATTTTTATTTCTATTATTATTTAAGCAAACTTGTAACTCCTAAATAATATATTTTTATTATCTAAATTTTATAATTCTTACAAATATAAAAGCGTAAAAAAAGAGAAAAAGCGTTTCAAATTTTCTGATAATGTTATGTGAATTTATTTAGTGAAATTATAACTTTTAATATATATAATATTTTTGTAACTTTTGTATGTTAATAAATTTATATGCATTCATATTTCTATATACTATTTTAATATTTTAATTTATATATCAACAAGTGTGTATATTTATTCGTTTTTTTAATTTTATTAATCTATGTGGTATTACAAATAATATATTATAGATTTGTATTATAAATGTGATTTTTTGTAAATTTGGCTAAAGATGTAGTACTATTTTTTATAAATTATTTAAAGCATTATGTAATTTGTAATAAATAAAGTAACATGTAAAAAATTCTTTTTTTTTTTAAATCAATAGTCACAGTAATTGCATTATGAAGTGAGTAAAGAACGGAAGTGAAAGCACGAAAATAAAAAAGTAGCACTTGCTGCGGGCATGTTATGCTGACATTTATGTTTTTTTAGGCGAACAGCAAAAACAAATAAATGAGTCCAAAACAGCATATGCTGTACATTTATGCTGTCAAAAAATGCGCATTTATGCTATGGCGAACGTGCCCTATTTCTATTATGTATATATCATAAAAAAGAGATAAGTAAGTAAAGATAATAAACTAAATTTTAAAATATATGTATCAACTTTTCAAATACTTGCTAAAGAAGTGAAACTTATATTTTATAATTCTTTGCATTTCTTGTTAAAAACTAATAGTTAATTTGAAATTGTCAACTTATAGTATAAATTTATATTTGAGGTGAGGGTTCGGATGATATGGAAGTTATTTAGTTTTAGTGTATAAAGATAGCTTAAAAATTGTCAAATATGATACAAACTATATAATTTTAATAAATAATAGTATATGTTTATTAAATCTAGTGAATTTAAATGTATATGGCCATATTTTTCAACTAAATGAGGCTAGGTTATCGAAGTTAACACCCACAGCAGGGTGGATTCCACTCTTCAAGGTCAAACGACGTCCTAGCACTTATTATCAGAATAAAATCAATTAGACATATAGGAAAAATAACTTGCCCGTTCATACGATTAAGGGCAAACTATCTATTGGCAGCTGAAATAGACATTGATTGACCAAATCAAGCTATGATTATAGTTTCTATACGACAACCAATGAGTAAAACGAAGAAGATAAATTCCTATATAACATAATATCAGTGTGAATTGACTAATACTATACATTACCTAGAATGAGAAGAACCCCGCGCCTGGAGATAAGAGATGAAAATGAGGAAGATGAGAGATAGTCAAAGGAACGAACTTCAGCAGCTCCCTGGCGGAGTAACTCAGAGCAGAGCGACGAACCTACCAGCCTCAACCCACCAGTGACCACAAACATCTTCCCTTCAATTCCCCCCGATGCATCCTTTGTCAACCTTATTTAAGTCAATTGAGGACTTTTCACATCACATCCATCCAGAGATAGTTGGATACAAAACCTAACCTTTATCTATTTCTAATGACAAGTGCGTCCTAGTAGTAGAGCTATCAAAATTTGACTCAACCCAAAAAAACCCGCCCGTTTGATCCGAACCTGACCAAAACCTGAAAATATTTAAATATAATAAACCCGAAACCTGATTAGGTAAAACCCAAAATGACCCGAACCCGAAATGACCCGAAATAATAGTAATTAAATATTACTCAAACTTGAACAACATGAAATAATAGTGACTATAAATTATTCCCAACCTGAATGACCTAAATAAATATGATAAAAAAACTTGAGTCAAACTTAGTATATCTGAATAAAATTCAGAATATGAATTGTATTGACTTTTTATAATCTATATGTAATATATTCTTTTAGAAATTAGGTATATAGTTATTCAATAATTTTTTAGAAAATATTCATAAAAACCCGAAATAACCAAAACCCAATTCTATTTGACACTATTACAACCCAAACCCAAAATGACCCGAACCTGAATGACCCAAACACGAAATGACCCAAAATTTAATGACCCGAACGGATATTGACCAAAAACATATGATCCAAAACCCGAACGGATAACCCGTTTGCCAGGTCTATCTAGTAGCAGTCGCACTTCGTTAGGTTCTCCCATTTTTTTTCTTTTTTTGGGAGGAAAACCACTTGTGATTACAAATAAGAGGGTTACATATACACCTAGTAATTCGGGTCACTTGTTTGGTGCTCGACTCGGTTCGGTTTGGTTCGGGTCAATTTGTAGATATTTACTATTCGATTCGGTTCAGATCGGGTCAGGTTCATCTGGTTTAAATTAGATTCGGGTGACTTCGGTTTGGTTGAGTTCGGGTGATTTCAGTTCGGGTTAGCTTCTGCATCATTTGGTTTTTTCGACTTATAGGTCGAACTTGAGTGACTTATCCGGAGTAGGTTTGATTGACAAAAAATTAAAAGTACGAATTTTAAGCAACCTTTGTAACTTGTATCTGTTTTCATATGCGGCTCCCAAATTCTTTTAATATAGTGTTACTCTTGATCAAGAACACATTGTGTTTTGGTTAGACAAAATCAAATTGGATGACAATTTTGTATATGAATTTTTAACTATACATTTATTAATTGTATTGACCAAGTATAAATTAAATTTTTGTGGCATTACGCCCATCTATCGGCCCTCGACTCCCTCCCTTATCCACGCCTCCGCCTCATCGCTCTCACCAGATCATCTGCGCCTGTCACACCTTGCGCTCATCACCCGCGCAAGCGTCTCGCGCCTGCACCCATCCATCCTCGCCTCGCGCAAGCGTCATGCGCAACTAGGGGTGAGCAAACAGGGTGGTTATTTCGGTTATCCGAAATGAACGTTCTTTTTTTCGGATTCGATCACCGCATTTTTTAACCGTTTTACAAAAGTTCGGTTATTTTAGTTAAAACGGTTATCCGTAATATAGTACAGTTCGGTTAACGGATATTGAAATTCAAACTTTGGTTATCCGTAATAACCGAACTTTTATAAAAATATTTTTATAATTTTATTTTTTTCCCTAGCCTAATACTTTTATCTAATATTTTACTACTCACTCAATTAGGTTTAGGTTTTGATTATTTCGGTTAATTCAGAAATTTGATTTTTTTCGGTTATTTTGGTTATTTCAGGAACTTCGGTTATCGGGCGGTTAACGATTATTAGTGAAACATAAAAAACGGTTATTGGTTAAAACGAATATTAGTATTAAATTCGGTTATAACCGAAATAACCGAGCTCCAAACTTTATTTTAAATTTCGGTTAACGGATATCCGTTTTGATCGTTTGCACACCTAGCGCCCACGCCCATCCTTCAACATTCAAACCATTCATAAGTCCTAAAGATAAAGAAACATAAGTTTATAAATATAGAGTAATATAAAATAGTAATGATACACATTACTCTGTCTTATAAAATATTTTAGGTTATGTTGTCAAGGTAGATGATATAATCTGGCGGAGATTATTTATCCTTCATAATGCTAGTCTACCCACCCTTCACAACAGTCTACCATTGAGAATTTTTTTTTCCCTCATTTTATTGAGTAATTTCTTTAGGCATATACACATCAATCTTGGTTAGCATATGTCTCAATTGAAAAGTTGAGGTTTTTAATTAAACTTTATCAACATTTAAACCATTCACACGCCTCATGTCCTAAACGTAAAAAATACCTAACTTGATTAAAAGGTATTTGTTAGCTTCATCCAAATGTAGCTATAGATGACTACATACATGTACATGTTTTCTATAAAATTGTACAGTCAGTAAATAAAATTGTATGATATTACTGAAATTTTACTAGATGTACATACTAACTTCTTAAACTAACTTCTTAAACTGTACAATAAGCTTACAAAACCTGTACTTGTACACCGTATAAACCGTACAATTTTAAATGTAGCCAAAGATAGCTACATATACTTGTAGTCAAGAATAATTGTTATTAAAATGAAAATTAGTAGAGTATTATAAAATCATAATGATACACATTAAATTGTATTATAAAACATTTTAAAGCAAAACATCTATAGTTTGTAGCAAAACATTTATGTGTGGGAAATGAAACAACACAGTTTATGAATGTTTTAATACAACAAGGCTTGCGATGCGTGAAGATGTCCAATATTATATATATCATTTGTGAGCAATGAACACTTATTGGATGTCTAAATCTCCATTATGTGTTTTTGGTTTCAAGAGTATTGGTATGGTTGGAAGAGCTATAGTAGATTTAGATTTAACAAAGCATTCAGGTGGGATTCAGCTCGGGTGAAGTCGGTTTGGGTGAATTCGGTTCGGGTGGATTCGGGCCGTACCAAATTCGGTTTGATTCGGTTTTGGTTCGGTTCGAATTTTCGAGTCACACTATTCGGGTCAAAATCAAGTTCAGATCGGTTCGGTTTTACTGGTTTGGGTCACCTTTGCCAGGTCTAGTTACATATTAGTATCCATTATATGGGGAGATAAAACCAAGAGTCGTCCCACAAGATGGCACGACCAATCAAAAACGCATTATAGGAGATCCACATCTATTCAGGAAAACAGGGTATTTTGTGAACATAAAACTCAAACAGTGGCATGTTGTAAACTACTAAACTTAGATAGTGGCATATTGTAAACTATAAAACCAAACAAGGGTGTTTTGTGTACTTTTAAAATTTTTTTTTTTAAAAAAACCGTTGCATAGTCGAACCAGCGCAATTAAATAAAAATTTATAAAAAAAAAAATTCTAACTTTCCGTCATGGGCATTTTGGCCATTGTCTAGGGAGGGTTAATGACGAAATTAACATCTTTTACCGGACAGTGGTATTTTGTAAATTAAAACTCAAATAGAAGTGTATGGTGAATTACAAACTAAAATTTGAGAATTTTCAAAAAAAAAAAAACAAAAGGCCTACCACCCCTTCTGGTGCACTTTTACTACCAAACCGTCCGCATCGAGCCACCCTTTACAACCCTCAACACCGGCCGATATCCGCTGATTGAATACAGCTGTAAGAAGAAAGAAATGGCGCTGATGAGAGGGGAACCATTGCTGTCGAAGCTGGCTTATCTGGCGAAGTACGTTGTGTTTCCTGGAGCAATGGCCGCTTCTTTGCTTTACTCTCCCCCCGATTACAACAAACCGAAGAAAAACCTCGATCCCGCTCACTAGTGTTTTCCGATTCACCCCGCTTTCCGATCGACGGTGAGTTCTCTCTAGTTTCGTCAAAATATAGGGTTCTACATCGTATCTCAGGTTAGCGTAGTTGCAATTGAAACCCCCTTCCTCCAACCAGTCCCTATTGAATTATTGATCTTGATTGGATTCCTCGTCTCCGATGTTCTCTTGGTATGACAGAGCATGACCTCTGATTTGGATTTTGTGAATCATCGCCTGTGAACTTCTAATCTTTATTATTCTGACGTGGTTATTTTGGATTGTTTCAAAATCAACGGTATGGTAAATTTGCACTTAGTTATTTGTTAGTCTGTACCATGATGACATTATTATAGTATTATATACAGCGCTAATGAGTGGTAACGACGATTGAACTCGGAATCAACGTTTTCTCCGATTGCACATGAGCGTCTCCATCAGATAGGCTTAAGCGAAGGATAGAGATAGATGCCAATATGGCTTCAAACTTGATAACTGGTTCCAAGTCGTAAGCCTTTTTTTCTTAGACTGCTTACTTTTACACAAGAAGTAGATTCTATGCCAATCTGTCACTGGTCCTGACTCTACCAAGTTCAATTGTGTGGTATGTTAATTGAGGTTCTTGAACGTCCTATTCATCTTATCTAATTAGACTCTGTTTTTTAACAATGTGAGTATACACCCTCCTTCATTGTAACCTTTCTATGATAGACCCATTACAGTCTCTCCTTTCAGTCTGGTTCTAAAGGATAGGGTAGCTCTCTATTTAAATCAATTTTCTACTGCGTTTGCCTACTTTTCCTGTAGATAAGATGGAGTTGTACTCTTTAGTCACCCCTGTTTATGACAAGGCTTCTTTGTGGTTTTTTTCAGGGATATGGTGAAAGTCTGCAAAGTCGTGGTCTAGACATCTGACGTGTTTGGAATTTACAATAATGTTTGTTGTGTTTTTGTTGACAAATTCACGGATTGGTATATGCGTTGCTCCAGTTCAAGCGTGGATGTGTTTGGATGGCGACTTGTTAAAGTTGTAGTACTTTCCAAACATTACTTTCTTTCAATGGATTCTATTATGAGATAATTTCATCTGCTCATCTTTTATTCCTCTTTCTATCTTTCTTCCCTTTGCTTTTGTGTTCTTGTATTATGAATATGAGTTTTATGAGGGCACATGCTATGAGTGAGAAGTACGATACATCTTTGATGTAGGTTCTATTCCGTAGAATTGATTAGTATGGTAGCTAAAAGATTAGTGTTGATTAGGAGAGATTTTGAAATGGCATGGAATATTTTATTGACAGTGGTTGTAGGTAGAGTTAATACCCTTGGTGAGTTGCATTAAGTTGATTGAGGTTGTAGAGATAATATTTGGTTTGTGGCAGTAGAAGACTGGTGACCACTGACCAGTAGGCTCTGGAATCTTCACGAGTGAACTCAGTGTGGGCAGATATGGATGTAGAAGAGACAGTACCTCATTTCTTCCAGGAAAATCAGAGTTGTAATGCTATCTAAAACGTAACTTAAACCATGGGGAAAAGACAATGATAATGAGGATGTGTGACATCCAATTCAATCTCATTTTCTCTATCTATTTATGCAGAAGGGACAAGTGAATTTCTGTTGTTAAAGAACTGATTGAACTATGTGGTGTTGGCGGCAGAAAGAGCTATCCCATAATTTTCTTTTCCTGTTGACATTTGGTGACAGGAGCCGGAAAAGCACCTTCAATACATGTGTAAGAGAAGAGACATCTCTATTCAAGTGGCTAGACGGCTATTTTATAAAAATACAAGCTCCCTTGTCTGTGAATATAAGTATGTTTATGCTCTGTGAAGCTAGATTGACCATTATCTCTGCCGCTGACGCGCGAATGAGATCCTAGCTGAGACTATCAGCGCTGGACAGATATTGAGACGAGGATGCTCAAGCTTGGGTAGGTATGTAGGTAGTATCGTTGCTGTATTATTACAGGATGTTCTTCTGCTAGTTTGAAGCCAAATTGTTTCTTATCAAGAAACTAGTAGTAGGGCTGTTTACGTTTTGGAGATTATCAGGTAAATGTAGGCGGTGATGTCACTGGAGGTTCAGAACGGTGGACTTTCTCTTGCACCTCTTTGGAATCATAGGAGCTCTCCTGTTGCTTCTTTCACCAATTATTGTTACTATTGCAAGCACGGCAATGTGGGGATGATCTCAACGTGCCTCATCATCCTCTCCCCGCTCTCTGACAGTTGGTATATCTTGATCTAGTTTTGTAATAATGATGTGAGCGGGGGTTATTACAGTGTGGTAAGAAGAAGACAAGAGATTGTCTTCATTGCAGAGAGGAAGCGGTGATGTTAAAGAGGGATCAAATGGCAAGTGAGTAGCTGAGCAGGATGAATGTGCTAGGTTATTTGCATTGTAACCATTTGTGTTGTTAAGTGGTAGAACTTTGCCATTAGTCCAGTTACCAGGAAAACCTGGCGAGTGGTGGAGAAGAGAGCTAAGCTGATCAGGTAGTAGTTGTTGTAGGTGGTGGTTCTGGTTGTGGTGGAGGAGAATAAATGGCTGGTTGGTGGTCAGATTGATATTAGAATCAGGTTGAAGAGAAAGAAGAGATGAACTGCTGGGATCTACATGTTCCAGTTCTGCAGCTTGCTGTTGAAGTTGAGGGTTAGGGAGATGGAGTGGTAGTAGAGGAGGGGTAATGCGGTCTGGAAGGGGAGGCAAGGGGGAGGAGGAGAAAAAGTTTTTTCCAGCAGCAGGATCAGAGGACGAGGGACTGCCACTGTGATTAACCAGGCCACCTTCTCCATCTTGGAGTATATAGCTGCTGCAAGGGCTTGGATTTCTGCAGCGTGAACCTTTTTTCTCCGTAAGTTTATAGAAAATTCTGCACATGACCCATTCTTCCTGTGGTAATAATAAAACGAGCATGCATGCTTGCTGTCAGCTCAGGACATCACAAGGGTTGCGGTTTTTTATTTGACTCAGTACAGTGCAGTAGTAGAGAGTAATTATTATTTGAGAGAATTCACCTTCGAGGAATGGGGGAATGGGAAGGAGAAAGGGCCATCAAGGCGATATTCGGCATAGGATCCTTTTTTGATGCCTCTGGGGCTCTTCCTCTGAAGCCAACATCACCATATCCTCTGGGGCTAAGAAGAGGCTTCATCTGCCGACTATTATTGTTGGGGTAGTTGGTAGGTGCAAAAGCCGAAGCGGAGGCATAAACTTCCCTGTCTTTGCCAGTGGCTTTCCAGTAGCCAGCTCTGGTGGCTCTGTTGGTTCTGAGTCCGGTGGGATACTTTCTGTCTCTGGCGCTGTAAAAGTACCACTCTCTTTCGCCCATCTTGGCCCTTTCTGCATGCGTGTTAATTAATGAAATTAGTAGGGGTATTATAGTGAGATGATGATAGTGGTATGTAGAATGATGTTGGTATGGTACATGCCTGGGAGATCCCAAGGCTCACAATGGTTGAGATCGATCTCGGCAATCTCGACAACTGGTCCGATACCATTATTTGAATTAGCTGAAGAAGAGCGGCGGTCGTGAGAGGATTTGTTGTTGATGTTGTTGCTGTTAGGATTCCAAAAAACCTTTGATGCGAGGTAGCATGCTATGAGCTCTTCATCTGTGGGGTGAAATCTGAAACCTGGCGGTAGTGAGGCAGCTGCTTCGTGGCCACCATCTGCTAGGATATTTTTTCCCAAGCTCGCGTAGGACTTCTTCCAGTACATTAACTGCCTTCATTTCTTGTCCAGTAACAGATAGGGATTGGGTTTGGGAAGGAGCAGTAGCGTGCAAGAGGGAGGGAGAATGAATGGAGCAGTAAGAGAACGGAAACGCGAGATAGTAGTGTTTGTATAGCAGTATTTATGAATGGAGGGATGAAGTTGAAGTCACAGGTGAGGAGAGGAAGCAGGAAGGAGCACTGAAATCCAAGGCAAAGACAACGATGTACACCCACAATTCTCAGGAAGAGATTAGTGAATGGCTCTTTTGCCCCTTCGAACTGATTGATTGGTCATTTTGATAATAGGGAACTCTGACGGGCCGCTTTTTTATATACCACTACTACTATGACTGTGGAGCTGACCCGTGGTCTTGTGACATTTATTGCTTCTGCTACTACTACTATTATTACTATTTGGTATGGGACGGATGGAGATGGTTCAAACTTGAAAGGATGAAAGGTATCCCAACAGAAAAGAAACTAAACAGAGTGAGAGCTTTCCATATGACATTTAAGTGGGGGGCTGGGTATGTCTCAAGTGACAGTAATGTTGCTAGTTAGTAAACATGAGGTGCGAGGTTAGAGGTGGAGGAAGATGACTATGCGTGTCTCTGTGAAGATCAATAAATTTATCACCTGTTTTGGCATGAACTCTCTCTCTCTCTCCCCCTCGCACTTGCACCTTACCTTCCTTTTTATACGGTCCTAAAAAAGTACCTCCTCTTTACATGGATATGTTGCCCTCGACAGTATGCATATTACATGATTCAGATATGTTGAGTGTTTATGCAAAATGCAGGCTAGATTATTGCTACAAAATGAAATGCCTAGCTAACTCAACTTAAGGGAAAAGCACATTTTCCCATCATTTGAGTGAAGATAAGTTGGATGAGAATAAGAACATACTCCCAATCCCACCTTAAACAAAGAGCATCAATTCCTAGTCTCAGAATCCAAATTCACCTAATCATAATGTAAATATAGTCAATTATAGAAAAAGAGTAAATAAGGCTAGCCCTAAACTTAATACCATGAAATCTACGATATGGAACTACTTTCCAAATTTGTAGTTTTTTTTTTTTTTTGTCATTATCAATTAGAGTCTTCTTGACCAACTCAGGAGCTAAATCATAACAAATGTTATGCTCCGAAGCAATTGAACATGTTTTGAAACTAGCTAAAAGCATTTTGATAGTGCTGAACATGAGATTGTTATAAGCCATCTAAAGTAAGACTCGTGTGCCGACAAAACTAACCATGATGTAGCATTCGTTCCAAAAGGCCTGAACCATATAATAGTCTAGGCTAAAAAGACCAAGTCTAGTGATAATTGTCATCAAAATCCTTCCTTCGTGCATCAAGTCACCAGAGAGAATCTTTCTGCAGAACTTAGGGACTAGTTCATAACACATGCTATGACTACTCACCAAAAAGGTTTGCTCCAAAGCAATTTGACGTATTATGGTACTAGATAAAGACACTTTGACTGTGCTGAACCAGAGATTGTTGTAAGTCGACCACGAAGTGTCATGCGCATAAAGGAAACCAATGCCGAGGTAGTAAACTTCCCCAAAAGTTTGGACCATAAAGAGGTCGAGACTGTAGTAGCAGTTATTCCAAAAATTCCACGCATAACGATTGCCTCTGTCAAACAACTTAGCGAAATCTTTGATGAAGACATCAAGGATCATATCAAGACATAAGCAGAAGCAACCCACCAAAACAATAAGCTCCAATGCAGTTTGACATGACTTGAGGATCAATTTCACCTTAATAATGGTTTTAGCCAATAAGGAACAACTTGCGCAAAAGAGGAGCCAATGTTGTAGTAATCTTCCTAAAAAGCTTGGACCATAGGAAGGTCAAAGCTCAAGCAACCTGAACTAGCTAAAAGCACCTTGACCATGTTGGAATAGAGCCCATTGGAAACCAACATTAGGGTAACTTGTGCAATGGAGGAAACACCAGCATAAAGAAACTCCTCCCAACCATACTGGATCCTCCTAGAACTGAAACTTATAAAACCTGAGAAATCAAGAGCATCTAATACCAGGGGGTAAAGTAAAGCTGTAAGCCAAAATCCCAAAAGTAAAGTAATTTTCACAAAAGGCCCAATATAACACACGTGCACATGCACCATACACCATTTGATCTTGGTAATTGAGAAATATATCAAACTTGAAAACTCTAGCATCCCTCTTGAAAACAACCCATCAAAGAGTAAACAGATTATTCACAATCATAGAAACATAAGATCAAAAACCCACCCCTTCACAGAATTAGAGGTTATAGAAAAATTTCAACACAATCAAACTTAGGTTTCCAGACAAATTCAACCAGATGAGTATAAGAGAAGACATACAAAGGATATACCCAAAACTTCACCGCAAACAACAACAATTAGGACAAACAGCTTTTTAAATGCTTGTGAAAAAAGCACCAAGCCATGCCCAAATGTTCTGAGGATGACGCCACAATGACTACAACACCAACACCGAACTGACAAAATAAAAAACTGAGAACGGAACACCCCATCTCTCCCTCCTCCTCTCTCTCTCTCTCTCTCTCTCTCTCTCTCTCTCCCTTGTGTAGAGATTCTAGTTATGTAGCAAGGGGAACCTCTGAATCAACTACTTGACCCTTCCATCTAAAAAATGGCCCGAGAAAATAGCACCTCCTAAGAGTAAATGCAAGGAAGCAAACCCTATTGACTGAATCACACTTGAAATCGAAGTCGATCGAAGAGGGAGACACCGTTGGAGAAGTCTGATAAGATTTAGAGAAGAGTAGAAGAACACCATGAGATTAGCTTAGTCTCAATTCGAGACCGGTAGAGAAAAAGAGTTTTGAGAAAAGAGAGAGCAGCAAAACTTTTCTCTCGTTACCACCCTCACTCTAACGAACCCTAGACTATATTAGAAGGGATAAGACAGATTGACTATGTTACCCCTCAATAACTAAGACTAACAGTAGTAACACTTAACCAAATAAAAACTAGTAGACAAAAATAAATACAGGAATATACAGTCTCTCAACAGCCCCCCTTAAAGCATGCATATAATGTATGTTTTGGATCTTCAGGCTTCAAACTTCAATGTCATTCTAGGACTTTAAACCTGTCCTTTTAATCTAAAATGGATAATGCCTCCTAAAAAGTGTCTTACTCACTAAGTCAGGTAGCTGTTGCTTAGAAGACGCATATTCAAGCGCTATTATCCCTTCCTGTAACTTATGAAGGACGAAATGAACATCCAGGTCGATATGTTTGGTCCTCTCAAGCATCAATGGATTCCTAGTGATGTGGATCGCTGCTTGACTGTCGGATTTGACTGAAATAGGTTGTATATTCTCCACACCTAGCTCATGGACCAACCTTGTTATCCAGCTCAACTCAGCTATAACTTGCCTCATTGCATGGTATTCAGATTTGACTGAGGATAAAGCCACCGTGGACTGCTTCTTGCACTTCTAAGATAATGGACTTCCTCTAAGACTGATGTAATACCCATTGATAGATCGTCTGGTATTGGGACAACCTGCCAATCAGCATCACAGTAAGCAACTAAATCGAATTACCTATTGTTATTAAAAAGTAACCCATATCCCAAATTCCCTTTAACATATCTCAGATTGTGTAAATAAGCTTTATAATGAAAATCTGTGGGAAAATCAAGGAATTGACTAAGAACTTGGTTAGATAAACAAAGGTTAGGTCTAGTATGCGATAAGAAATTCAACTTGCCAACAAGACGCCTATAAAGACTATGATTTAACATTTCCTTTCCCACATTTATTCTTAATTTTGCATTGAGATCTAAAAGGCTGACAGTAGGTCTCTTGTCTTGACAATCAACTCTCCTATAAGATTCTCACTATACCCTTTCTACAACATAATGATGCCTTCGGTTGTATGTAGAAACTGCATTTCTAAGAAGAGATTCAACCTTCTCATATCTTTAATCCTAAACATTTTATCCAAATCATGTTTAATGCTTATAATCAAGCCCAAATAATCACCAATTAACTAAATGTCATCGACATAAACAATAAAAACATACTTTTCCATCAGAAACTTTGGTAGATAAAGAGTAATTATTTAAGGAATGTTTGAAACCAAGAGCTTTCAGGAAGACACTTAGCTTATGATGTGCCTAGAAGCTTGTTTCAGACCTTAAAGAGACTTCTTTAATTTACACACCTTTCCTGAATTTTCTAACTTATGTCCTTTGGGGATGTCCATGTAGACAACTTCCTCCAAATCACCATAGAGGAAGGCATGATTAACATCCAATTTGCTCAAAAAACCAATTCCTTTTAGCTGTTATTAAAACTAAGGCCTCGATGGTGGTAAACTTGACAACTTGTGATAGGGTTTCCGTGTAGTCTATACCTAGCCTTTGAGTGAACCCCTTTGTAACATTTCTTTCCTTGCACCTTTTCAAAGTGTCATCAGCCCTATGTTTGAATTTATAAACCCATTTGCACCTTATGATTTCTTTCCTAAGGGAAAGTCTACTATGTCCCAAGTTTTATTCCTATCAAGGGCCTCAAATTCTTCTATCATGGCCTGTTTCCATCTAGGATCTTTGATTTATATCATCTTCATAATAAACAGGTTATGTTCCTTATCGAGTACAATATGCAAACAGGCAAGAGAACCAACATTTTCAGTCAAGGAATAAAAGGTACCTAGGCAACATGGACCCAACAATACTATCACTTTTATCCCAAATTTCAATGTTATTATCAGTAGCAGCAGGGGAATAAAAAACAAGATCCGTGTCAATGATAATGACATGTGCAACATTTGAAATACGATCATTGAGAATTTGAGAGAAAAGGTCCAAAGAAGACTTATCTATGTTTGAATCACTCGAGTGCCCTACAATGTAATCCTCTAGATATTTAGACTGCTTCCTCTCTCTCTGTGACCGTCTAACAGTCTGATCCTCATGTTCCAGTATTTTTGTCTCATCCTGACACTACCGGAAATCAATGACACTTGATGGATCATTTATAATATCAAAAATCCCAGGGGTACTGACAGGTTAATAATAATTGTGACCTTCATCATCTTCACTTGCTGTAATGAGCTAATTATGAGTATTTTAAGGACCTGTAACACTTTCAACAGTCTCATTAGGACACAAATTTTGAAACTAAGGAAAACAAGATCATTCTTATCATAAGACCTGTCAACTTTTCTAAACGGATAAAGATATATTTTCATGAAAAATGACATATGTACTAAAGATAACCTTGTTATTATCAAGGTCAAGTAGTTTATAACCTTTCTTACCTTGTTCATAACCCAGGAACACAGCCTTGACCGATCTGGAGGCAAACTTGTCATGAAGATCTTTATTAATATTAGCAAAAAAAGACAACCAAAACATTTCAAGGATTTATAATAAGGTTTGACATTATAAATAATTTCAAAGGGGCTCTTATTATCTGCACTCCACAAGGGCATTCTATTTATGAGGAACACAACAGTTAAGACACTTTCCCCCAAAAACACATTAGGCAAACCAGAAAGGAACATGAGAGCCTTAGCAATTTCTAAGATATGCCGATGCTTGCGCTCCACAACCCCACTTTGTTGTGGGGTATGAGGGCATGTCACTTGGTACTGAATTCCATTATTTTCTAAGAAATTAGCAACAACCCTAGAACTACCCAATTCATAACCATTATCGGTTCTTATAGCTTTAACTTTCCTATTAACTGAGTCTCAATCATCGTTGAGATAAATCAGCGATTATACTGAAAGAATTAGGCTTTGAAGCACAAAGATGAACCCAGGTAGCCCTACTTATATCATCAACAAGAGTGAGGAAATATGAGAAACCATTGTATATCTTAACCTTTTATGGAACCCACAAGTCAATATGCACCAAATCAAAGATCTCACTGCATTTAGTAGAAATATTGTTGAAAGGAAGTCTATGACTTTTAGCACAAGCACAAGCACAAGATTAGCATACAAACTGCCTACCTTTCAAAGTATCCCTAAAAAGATCCGGCTTAATCAATGTTTCCTTAGGATTATGCCTCAAATGGTGCCAAAGGCTGAAAACATCTTTACAATCAAAGCCTAGACCTATAATTTCATTATTACAAGCCAAGATGTTGGAATTCTGATTTAAATCCTTGCTATTGTTCTGATTTAAGATGTACTAGCCTCTGTAGTTCCTCCCAATGTGAACCAGATATTATTGATTCCTTTCCTAACAATCCTGATAATCAGAACCAAAAACAAATTTACCATTCATGTGTTCACACTACTTACTGATAGAAATCAGTTTAAATTTAAAGATAGGGACGAACAGAACATCATCTAAAGTGATCAGAGAATTGATCTTAATTTTTCCTATTATTTTAACATATTAGGGGTGCCCATTTGGCATATAATGTGATTATCAAATAGGGAGAGGTCACCACACATATGATCAGAGGCACCACTATCCAATATCCAGTCACTTTGACTCAAAAGATTGTCATAATTAGCATTCATTAGTAGCTTGAAATTGTTTAAACAAAAGAAGGTGAAAGAAGTTTTACCGACGAAACCACAATTAGTTTGGTTGGGTTGCATCCTTATTACTGCGCTGCGACTTACTTATGTAGTCCAGCAATTTGCTAATTTGCTCCTTTGAAAGCACACCACCAATAGGATCCTTGGGCATAGTTTCCCTTTCTTCTACACAGCTTAACGCTGGTGTCTCATCTTCTTATCTTATTGTTACGCCAGTTTGGAGGAAACCCATTCTTGTGAAAACATTTGTCCTCACCGTGACCAAGCTTGTGGCAATAAGTGCAAATGATGGTAGTGTGCTTCTGGTTTAAACCCTTGCTGGCAATCTTCCTTCCCTAATTTACGACAAAGGACAGGGAAGACTCGTCTCCTCCTTTGTTCTCATAGACATGTTTTTGTCTCTCTTCTTGGAGTAGGATGACAAAAACTTGGTCCATAGATGGAAGTTTAGACATCATTAAGATATTCCCTCAGACAACAGAGAATTTTTTATTTAACTCTATAAGGAAATGAATCACCCTTCTTTCTCTTATATATTCCATGAAATGATTTGGGTCTTCGCAAGAACAAGTTAGGCGGGTTGGGGTTGGCCTCGTTGCGTCAATTTCGTCCCACAGACTCTTAATCTTTGTGAAATATTGATAAACTTCATTTGTACCTTGGACAATAGTTTAGAGGTGATGCTCTAAGTCGTAAATCCTCGTAGCATCTGAATGATTGTAGCAGGGGCAAAGTTGTTTCTAGACAAGAGCCATTGTGAAAGCAAACTTTACACTTTCGGTTATCGATTTCTTGAGCGTCATCAGTAACCAGGTTTTGACCATAAAGTCATATCTAGACCACACATGGGCTCTAGCCATTGAATCTGTCAGTTTAGGGAGGGAAACGTCCACAAATCCAAGCTTGCTCTTTGCCCCTAACGCTATACTCATCACCATCTTCCAGCAAAGGAAACCAACTTCTTCGAACTTTCTTGTGAGAATGAGACCAGGGTGGTCTGAATTACTCAAGAACAGAAGGGTCGCTGGACTCTAACATGGGCCCTGGTGTCTTAGCGCTCCTAACATCTCCACCAATTTGGGATTTGACATCTTTCTTTCCCATTTCAGAAGACATTCATATGCAAGAGAGATGGAAGAAAAATAGGAAGGAAGGGTTCGGTGGTGGAAGAACGACGCAAAATTAGAAGCTCCAGAAATTTCTTGAAGGAATAGATACAAAACCGCATCGAAGAATCAAATTACCAAGAGGAAGAACATATAACAGAAGATCCAAGGAACTTCTGCTCTGATACCATAATAAGATTTAGAGAAGAACAGAAGAACACCATGAGATTCGCTCAGTCTCAATTTGAGACTCACGGAGAAGAAGATTTCAGAGGAGAGAGAGCATCAAAATTGTTCTCTTGTTACCATCACACTAAAACCCTAGACTGTATTAAAAGGAAGATAAGATAGAAAGACTATGTTACCCCATAAAAACTAAGACTAACAGTAGTAACATTTAACCAAACAAAAACTAGTAGACATAAATAAATACAGGAATAAATAGTCTCTCAACAAAGTCACACACAACCAAGAGCGACGCAACAAGGCAGCGAGGAGAAGAAGCTACTAATTTCTCAAATCGGTAATGCGTTGAAGAGGACGATGACACGTTTTCTTCAAACTATTTGATTACTCACCACAAACTTGGATCAGTTTGTTATCATTTTGTGTATAGCTATTTTGGATGTGATATTAATGTCATTGCTATCACTGAATGAAAACTCTAAGAGGTTGTCAAAAGACTAAGGTAGTTATTGTGGTACTAATGTCTATAGGCAGGGCAATATGTAGGTTTATGATGGTTGTTTACATAAGCCTAGGATGGTATTGGTATTTCTCCGCTTAATCTTTGTGTAAGTAGAAAAAAAGAGTTTGTTTGCTTTTAATAATAACTACCAACTTCATGACATACATCCAAAGAGATTACAACTTAATCACCTACATCTTATAGTTCTAGAGATCAAGTTCTCGTCCTTATTCTTAGGGGAATTATAGTCCCTTCAAATAAGAACCTCCCTATAAGATGGATTAAACATCTTGCCTACCAAAATAGTAGGAAACAAATCAACTTAGTTGTTCACTACAAACAAAGTTTTCAAAAGATCTAATAAGATTTGTAATCTTAGCACACTTTAACTTCTTCACTGGATCAAATATTTGACCTTCCTTGGAAACAATTCGGAGGAATTTACCTTTCACATTATCACAATAGTTGCTTTGACTACCAGCACACAGTGCAAGCTCTAAGGAAATTCGACCTACTACTATATGTGCCATCTGCTCTTTGCTAGAGAAAACCATTTGTTTGTTGTAAGCAATGATTAGGATGCCCTTCTCATCTTTAACTAATCCTACAATCTGAAAACCACTCCCCGCCTTATAGAAAATAGACCAACTTGCATAGTTTATCTTCAAACGGATATCTATTGGGTAGACTGGATTTCAAACCACTTGATTTTTAACATCAAAACACGTCTGGTAAGCTTCATGGGATCTGTTTTGATCAACATTGTCCACCAAGCTAGCTCTGAATTATGCATGCACTTGTTTTGAGCATCATAATGATCCACATAATATTAGCCACATAGATAGCATTTCCCTACTCCATCTTGAAGCTTTTAAGATAAAACAATCAATCACAGCTTCATTGTCATCTTTAGGATGGTCATGGTCTCTTATCAGATTATTCCACATTTCTTTCACAACACAATAGTGAGAAAAATAGTGGGAGTGAAAGTCTGGTTTTCCAAAAAACAATAATCAGTACTGCTCCCTATTCTTTTGCCAATATTCCCTTGACAAGGAGATATGTTATCCAAGAATTTCCATAGATTGAGCTTTACTCTAGGAGAACTTACTTTGGTAAGAGATGGTTCAAACTTCAAAGATCAAATTGGAACCAGAAGAGTTCCCCTTCTATTGCAGACTCAATAAGTAAATGTAACCAGACTTGACTACGTAGAGATTATCATAAGAAAAGTGCTAGGTCCACCTGTATAACTCCGAATGATTGATTAGAAAAGAAGCTATAACATCAGTATCATGTTGAGATAGAAAGTGCCTCAATTAAACAGTACCCCATTTTGTCTAGGAATAATTAAGATAGTTAGCAACTTTCATAGATCTGTTGTTGTCATATGAGCTGTTGTTCGACAAAGAGAAACTTCCCTCTTTTGGAATCTAGGGGAAATCCAAGAAAGGGGTTGAGTCACCTCTTTCTATCTGCTTCCTAATACCCACATTGAGATGAATGATATTTAAACAAATTGACTTCCAAATGGGACTAGAATTTTTAACTAAGGTGGCTTTGGTTATGCAATGGTTTGGGTAGTAAAGGATCTTCATGACTGTGGCTATTAAAGAGTTAGGAAACATAAAAAATCTTCAGAGTTGTTTTAAGATCATAGCTTTGTTGAACAAATCTATGTCTTAAAAACTCATGCCTCCCTCTTGAGAATTTGAACAAATCTTATTTTATTTGACCAGTGCATAACCTTAGTCCCTTTGTTACCCCCCTGCCCCCAACAGAAGCCAGAAATAGCTGAGTTTAATTTGGAGATAATGCCTTTGGGAAGTTGAAATATATACATTGTGAAAAAGAAGAACTTGAAGAACACTTGAAATCATGATATATCTCGTTGCCTGAGACATGGGCTTAATCCGTGAGGCTATTCTTTTTTGTACAAAACTGAATAAGTAGAAGTACATTTTAGTTTTTTCCTACCCACCTTGAGAGGAAGACCCAAGTACTTGGAGAGCCGGGGAACCTCTTGAACACCAAGGGATTTCACTAGGTGAGTTTTTGTGGAGGGAAGCAACTTGACACTAAATTTGATTTCAGATTTATCAAAATTGATTTGGTGTGCAGAAGAGGTAAAAAAGATTTTGAGAATATTTTTTAGATTTGAGACATTTTGGATCAGTGCCAAAGAAAATTATATCATTCATGAAGGCAGGGTGAGTGATAGAAGGACTTCCAAATAAGAGCTTAATCCCTTTGAAATCACCTTCTCTGTTAGCTTGATCAATACAACTGGAAAAAGCTTCTTCAACTAGGACAAAAAGTAAAGGGGATAGTGGGCCCCCTTGCCTTATTCCCCTAATTTTCTTAACGAATCCTCGTGGAGCTCCATTGGCTATAACAACCCAATTCACAGAAGAGATATAGTTCTGAACAATAGTTAGCCAGTTTGAGGGAAACCCCACAACTTTTAGAATCTTTATAATAAAGTTTCACTCAAGTCTATCATAAGCCTTGCTAGTTGCTTGACTAGGAAATGATGAAGCTTACCAGCCAGATCCACATTATCAGTTAACAATCTTCCCTTTACAAAACCATCTTGATTGTCAGAAATAAAGCATGAGACAATATCTTGAACTCTATTTCCTAACACTTTAGAGACAATTTTGTAAATAAAATCACAGAGAGCAATTGGTCTAACTTGCTGATTTTAGTAGCACCTTGATTTTTGGAATAAGAGCAATAAAATAATCATTGAAGTGGGCATGCATCTCACCCCCACCCAAGATATTCAACATAACATCAGTAACATATGAACCAATAATAGACCAGTAGCTTTCAATAAATTTACCATTGAAAACATTTGGGCCTGGTGACTTAGCTGCTCCCATTTCCTTAACCGCCTAGATAATCTCACTCACAACATAAGGTAGGGTTAGCTCTTGGATATTATCAGAAGAAATTCTATCATTAACTGCCTTTTCAAATAGCTGGTCAATAACTGGATTAGAAGAGGAGAACAAGCCCTCAAGATAATTCCTAATAACTTTTTCAATTTGAGGAACCATACTGCATTTGAAGAAGGACGTGTCTTAGCTACAACAGGATGTTGCAATTCTGGCTACATCCGCTGATGTGGCAAGGTTTTTTTTTTTTACAGAAAAGTATAATTGATGCTAAGAAAACTTGTACTGATGGTCATACAAACCTGTACAAATATTCATTAAAACATGTACATTCTCACGTAAAAACATGTACATCCTCGCATTAAAAACATACTAATGATCACATAAACCTGTACGAATCATTAAATATGTACATCCTCAGATTAAAATAAGTACATATAAGGGAGAAAACATGTACATATGGCCATACAAACATGTACAGATGTTCATTAAAAACATGTACATTCTCACATTTGAACATGCACATTGTCATATTAAAACATGCATATTCTCACATTGAAATATGTACATACATCCTCACATTAAAATATCATCTTATACATGTAAAAATAATTTTTTTAAAAGTTGTCAAAACATATCCATGACTGGTCTTGTTTTGAAGAGCTTGAATTTAGATGAACAATGATATAATTTTTTTTCATTTTGGACTTATATATTAAAAGTTACAACCATTTAAATTATTGTTGTTGTGATAAAGATAAAGAAAAAAAAAAGAAAAAAAATACTAAGTAAAAGCATGCCTGAATACGGAAGTTCCAGTTTTCTAATTACAAAACCACCCCTTCCCCTATTTTCTAAATTACAAAATTATCCCTGGATGTAGCCATCCTAGCTACAAGCACATGTAGCCAAGAAATTGGGTTTGAAGAAAGGAGTCTTTCAGCCCAAAAATGTTGTTAACCCTCTTAGACAAAGTTGCCTTATAGTGGAAGAAACCAATATATTCTTATCCCCAACTTTGATTCTGGAGTCCTTAGATCTTTGTTTCCAATACACCTCTTCTTCGTACACCAACAATTCAATTTCAGTGAGCAATCTCTTCCTATTCGTATCAGCCCTTGAGTAAGAGGAGAAAATTTTCGCCGAAATACTATTTGTAAAAAAAAATTACAAGAGGTGGCTTTTTTTCAGAAAAATTACGCGGGAGTGCTAAAACAATGCAAAGAAACCGCATCGGGACGATGCATCTTGCGGAAAACCGCATTGGAGCAATGCAATTTCTAGTTTTTTTTCAGAAACCGCATGCGCCAAACACGACTTTGCCAGAAACCGCATCAGAGCAGTGCGGTTTCTTTGCAAACCGTACGATCTGAAAAAAATTTCAAATTTAATCTGAGCCATCCGTCTCCGCGGTTTCTGCGATTATGTTGGATAAGATTATCAAAATAGGTGTATAAGTTAGCTACAAAATATGTAGACATGTAGGTAATGGTTTAAATTTATTTTTTAAAATAATTTAGTCTTTAATATGTTCATTAAATTAGTAATTAATTATGGTCATTACTTTATAGCTTGTTATTCTTCAAATTAGGTGTATAAATTAGTTAAAATAATATGTAGACATCTAGTTAATGGCTTACATTAATTTTTGTAAGTTTTAGTTGCTTAATATTATATATAATCATAATAAATTTGTGTTGTTAAATTTATTATGTTTAGATCTTGTAAATTGGTTTGTAGTTAGTTAAAATATGTTTGGACTTGTTGTTATAAGTCAATATTAGATTTTTTTGCATCTATGTGTACATATTTTTTTAGCCGACTTATACAACTTTTTTAATGAGAAATAACTTGTATATTAATGGTCCTAATTAGTTACGAATTATATAGTTAATTAAACAACTAAAACTTACAAAAAAAATTTAAACAATTAACTACATGTATACATATTTTTTAGCCAACTTATACAACTTTTTTTGATGAAAAATAACTTATAAATTAATGGTCATAATTAATTACGAATTATATACTTAATTTAAACAACTAATACTTCAAAAATTGATTTTTACCTATAACAATATGTGTACATATTTTTTTAGCCAACATATTCTTCTATCTTGATGGAAAACATATTATTAATGGTCATAATTAACTACGAATTTTATAGTTAATTAAACAACTAAAACAAACAAAAAATAATTTAAACAATTAACTACATATGTACTTATTTTTTTAGTCAACTTATACAACTTTTTTGATAAAAAATAACTTATATATTAATGGTCATAATTAATTGCAAATTATATAGTTAATTAAACAACCAAAAATTAAAAAAATAATTTAAACAATTAACTACATGTGTACATATTTTTTTAGCCAACTTATACAACTTTTTTTGATGAAAAATAACTTATAAATTAATGGTCATAATTAATTACGAATTTTATACTTAATTAAACAACTAATACTTCAAAAATTGATTTTTACCCATAACCATATGTGTACATATTTTTTTAGCCAACCTATTCTTCTATCTTGATGGAAAACATATTATACATTAATGGTCATAATTAATTACGAATTTTATAGTTAATTAAACCACTAAAACTTACCCAAATTATTTAAAAAATTAACTACATTATTTTTTAGCCAACTTATACAACTTTTTTTTGATGAAAAATAAATTATAAATTAATGGCCATAATTAATTAAAATTAATATATAATTTAACAACTACAACTTCAATGATCAACTTTACATATAACATTATACCTACTTACTTTTTATATTAATTTATACACCTTTTTGAATTAACAAGTTATAAAATAGTGCATTAATTACTTATGAATTAAAATAATAATTAAACAATAAAGTAAATGAAAAAAAATATTGAGCTATAACAACAAATCCACATAATTTTAAGCTAACTAAAATTCAATCTACACGCCTACACATTATAATTAGTTGCACAAATTAATTAACTAATTAAACTATCACGGAGCACGGATGGCTCAGATTAAATCCAAATTTTTTTTCAGATCATACGGTTTGCAAAGAAACCGCACTGCTCCGATGCGGTTTCTGGCAAAGTCGCGTTTGGCCGATACGGTTTCTGGAAAAAAACTAGAAACTGTGTTGCTCCGATGCGGTTTTCCGCAAGATGCATCGACCCGATGCGGTTTCTTTGCATCGTTTTGGTACTTCCGCGTAATTTTTTTGAAACCACTACAAGTAATTTTTATACAAATGGGATTTCAACGAAATTTTTCCAGATATGATATTAAGCTCTTTCTTTCTGGTTGAAATTTTCCATCTGATCTTACTTCTTGACCACCCTCTTCAATCTTGAAGCTTCTTATAGCACAACTTGCCAATTTCTGATCAATGGTGAAAGCTTCATTTCCCCACATCTCCCAGAAAATATCTCTACATTTGGCTTCCAAACACCAATTATTTATGTATATATATTAACAGTTACCGTAGTGGTTGATTACAACACAATAAAGTCCGGTACGGTGACGATGTTGCATCCTGGTGATGATTTTGGAATTACTGTGTCGTTATTGTCATCATATGTCATGACAGCTAACTAATTACACTCCTTAATTAGAGCAAATCCACCTATCTTCTCTTTTCTCGTTGCTTATCTAATAAACGTATGGAAATTAATTACGATTGGTTGTATCGCTGCATCAACTGACAATAATAAATATTTACAATTTTTCTTTTTTGGTTTCCCACCGGTTCACCACATTGGGCTACATCTGGTTTGGGGATCGGCACTGGGTAGCCTAAGCAAGGTCAGTCCCCTCCCAATGGACGTTGTGGGGGATTGAACCGTGGTTCTCCCTACCAAGTGCAGCCCCAAACACCACTGCACCAACGCGTCATTGGTTTTATAATTTTTCTTTTACTTATACTAGAGGAGGGGAGAGAAAAAGATGGGAGAAGTGAGAAAGTTAAGAAACCCCTATTATAGAATGAATAAATAGGTGAGGTTGCTCACATAATTAAAATAATATTTTCTGATGATATGATATATAGGAATATGTTAAGAAACCTATAACCATTGTGGATGCCCTTAATTACAGACTTACAGTATTCCGCTAATTTTGTAGCGGGTATAGTTCAGCCCCTAAGATTATTAATAGCATGAATAAGGTTAAAGTCCTTAAGATATGAATTGAGATAGGGGACGGGACCTCTTTGTATCCTCCCTGCTTCTCCACTAGATCCTCTGCCCCACCCGACGATTATTTGACCTGAGATCTGCCACGGTCTGCAGGCTAGCAACTGCGAGAACAAGCAACGGGCTGTTATAAATGCGGCATTCTTGCCATTACTGCTGCTCCTGGTACTGGGTATACCTAAAATAACATTTTGAGGTAGGGGCCTGGTCGTTTTTGGTTCTATACATATGAAACGCACACGATGACACATATAGTAATAATAAGCAGCAAGATGTCAGAGGCGGGCATGAACAGTATCTTGTGGCTGTTCTCTTGCGTTGATGCACACACGTGTGGTGGAATCATGTGAAAACCATAAACAAAAAGTGGCATTAAAGGTCATGTATCCTAGCAGTAGCTTGTACATTTATATTACTGTAAGAATAATGGAAGGTGATCTCAGAACTTTTTTGGCCTGCAGCGATGTCACAGCCCTTTTTTTTTCTCATTTTCTTCATTTTTCCTTTCTGGTGAAGAACAAGACAAAGAGGCTGTACTCTCGAGCGCTTCGCTTCTCTCTATTTCAACTGTTTTGACGGCGACTTTATTTCATGTCATTTATTATCATCTTATTAAAAGGGAGCTCCATATTGTTTTTGAAAAAAAAACCATTGCCTTATTTAAAAAAAAAAAAACTATTGCCATCATTTTACTATTACAAAGTGTCAATATATAACTAATAAACTACAGGGGTGAGTAAATCCATCGGTCATTTTGGTTTATGAATTTCGAACATAGTATTTTTTAACCGTTTTATAAAAGTTTGGTTATTTCAATTAAAACGGTTAAAGTACAGTTCGATTATTGGACATTAAAATTCAAACTTCGGTTAACCGTAATAACCTAACTTATATAATAATATTTTTGATAAATTTTATTATTTTCTTAACCCAACAATTTTATTTAATATTTCACTACTCACTCAATTAGGTTTAGGTTTTGATTATTTCGATTAATTCAAAAAGTTAGATTATTTTAAAAAATTCGATTATTTCGGTTATTTTATGGAACTTCGGTTATTGGTTAATTGTTATTAGTGTAATATAAAAATCGATTATCGGTTATAATGGTTAGCGGTTAAAACGGATATTAATATTGAATTCATTTATAATCAAAATAACTAAACACCGTACTTTATTTTAAATTAAAAATATAATGAATATTTGTTTTAACCGTTTGCTCACACCTACTAAACCATATACAAAACACTTATCTAATCATAATCAAAGCAACTCGAGATTTTGAACACAACCTTCCTTACCGACTCCTTCCTGACTAACTTCCAGAAACAAAAACCACCATTATATATTCAGTCTTATTCCCCTTGCTTCCCAACATACATTACAAGCTCTTTGGCCTCTGCACTACTATCCAAGATAATATAATCCTTTGGCACCGCGTAGCATTCATAAACTTACCATTCCAAATCGTGTATACAAATCACGAGTGCAAGGAAATACACTAAAGGACATGGGTATCAACTCAGGCAATCTGATGTGAGCACTACACACAACAAACAAAAAGTGGCACTGATGAATTCACAGTAGTATAGAGTGGTGCCATTCATAAAAAATTCATCGTATAGACAAGCAATACCGCAAGCTTAGGCACTTTTCTTGGGACAAGAGTGTATAACCGACTAATTGCAAAGAGAGTACCCAAACCCTAGCAGTTAGCAACCAAAACTCATTTATGTCGGCTAACTTCAAGTCTCCCCCGAAGCCGCCGTTGACCAATTCTTATTAATCTGATTAGGCACAATGTTGGAGTAATGGGCTGCCCACTGGAAAGCCCAAACAAAAGCCCAAACAATGATACTCTTCTAGCCTAATTTATCTAGTTTCTGTCTATCAAGTTTATTAGTTAAGATATTAATTGGCGGGGATGGGTATGGTTGGGGGTATTAGATAGATATGACATTTGACTTTGTTAGCTTGAATTATGTCTGTATCAAATTCGACTGCACTACTTCATATTTTGTGTTGATTGAACATTTATTTTTTGTTTGCTTGTGGGATTAATAAGTACAACTCTTTATGGTATTGCATATTAAAGGTGGATATGAATAAAATGTATTATATGTCAACATTTATAGGTGAAAATATTTCTACAAATTAAAATATTAAATATTTTTTTAAAAATGAAGGCAGTTTAGCAACGGAATAGCGACAAACATTCCGTCGCTAAATATTAATCTGAAAATACCAAATTTCCGTCGCCAAATTAGCGACGGCCTTTTCCATCTCTAATCCGTCGCTAATATATTTCACGACGGAGAAATCCGTCGCTATTTGGCGACGGAAGACGGCGTCCAACGCAATATTGAATTAGCGACGAAGGAATTAGTGACGGACAATTCCGTCTCTAATCCGTCACTAACAAGATTTAGCGACGGATTAGCGATGGAATTGTCCGTTGCTAAATACGTATTTTCTAGTAGTGAAATGCTCAGGTAACGTGATTGGAAAGGGCAGTAGCACATATATGGTCTATATGCTTGATTGCGTATCAATTTCATATCTAATGACAGCTACAATGTGTAACAAGAGAACAAAGCTTTTTTTTTTGAAAAACAACAATTTCATTAATAGAGTAGATATTGTAAGTCTTTCGGGAGATCACCCGTACAAATCAGCGCCTTCAACCTTCGTGTACCTTCTCTCGCCAAAACATGGGCTTTGATATTTTTATCTCTCGAGGTAAAGAGCCACCTAACCTCAACAAAATTAGCACTCAACCAAAATCGATCAGAAAGAATGTGTGAGGCCTGTGAGTCTAATTCCACTTCTTCTTGGAGGAATTTTACAACATTAAGACAGTCTGAATAGAGATTAACTTTCCTTGCCCGAAGAGATCTCGCCAGCTTGAGACCGAGAATGACTGTGCGTGCTTCAGCCAGAACAGGACTTTGCAATTCTCTACCACCATCATGAGCAATACCTGCAACTTCACCATCATGATTTAAGGCGACTGCGCCAACACCAAAGCCACCATCAGAGGATCTGCTTCCGTCAACCCAAATCAACACCGCCTCTCGATTAACTACATCGGCTTCCTCTCCACCAACAACCGGGCCGCTAGGAGCAGCATGCAAGCCTTTCGCCGCCGCCAGGAAGCTCCATGCCTGGTCGCGCCCCCATTCGATTGTCGGAGTGTGCCCATGAATCAGCTGGGAACGAGCAAACCAACCCGACCACAAATCTGTAATTAAATCATTCACCTTGTCTTTTTGATCCTGCAAAATTTTGTAAAGCAACCAGTCAAAAACTTCTGAATCAGACATATAATTTCCAGGCCGTTCCCATGTCGAGCATTTCCACAATTTGGCCATTTCAGAGCAGAAAAAAAGAGCATGGTAAAGGGAGTCCCAACATCCGCATAAATCACAACGATCATTAGTACCACCACATCTCCGAGAGATCACCGCGTTACAGGGTAATATCTTATGGATCAATTTCCAAGCAAAAATTTCAATTCTTGGATGTAGTTTTAACCGTCTGATCTTATTCATGGCTGAGACACCAAGGCTGGGCTTCGAGCCGAACGGCTGGCCGGCCACAATCTTTGCCATAAACAAGTGAAATGCTGACTTAACTGTGAAACACCCCGATTTATTTAGACCCCAAATCCATTTATCTTTACTTGGTAACTGGGGGAGAGGAATGCCGAGGATAAGCCCAGCATCCTGATCTGTAAATAAGTTTCGAACATTGTTCTCGATCCATTTTCTGAAGCCCCCGTCAATCAACCAGCTCACTTTCCCGTTCAATTTCTGATCCTCTGTTAATTTCCAACACCACGGCTTGCCATCTTGCTTCGACGGAATCCAAGGGCTGGTAAGAGGGGTGTTCATACCGTCTCCAATCTGTACCCTCGCACCATCTTTAACAAGCGGTAGAACACCGATTAGGGATCTCCATATTTGGCTTGGTCTTGATCCCAACTTTGCGTCAAAAAGAGAGCAATCCTTAAAGTATTTAACTTTAAGAATCCGGGAGACCAGCAGGGTGGGGTTATCCAAGAATCTCCAAACCTGACGGGCAAGTAGTGCATCATTGAAACATTCCAAAGAGCGAAAGCCAAGCCCACCCTCAGTTCTCTTTTGGCAAACCTTCTCCCACTTTAACCATGCCAAACCTCTAGCACCATGAGAGCCTTTCCACCAGAATCTCCTTATAAGCCCTTGCATTTCTTTAACTAATGAGATAGGGATTTTAATAACCGACATAACGTGGCTAGGGATGGCTTGAAGGATACTCTTTATCCGAATGAGCCTCCCAGCTTGAGACACCTTATTGGACCAGAATTGGATTTTCCTTAGCATACGTTCTTTAATATAGCCCAAAATGTCTCTTTTGTTTCTGCCCTTTTTGCTTGGGAGCCCAAGATACGTACCCAGATTATCCACCTCCTTTATCTCCAATTATTAGACAAATCCCTTTGTAGATGATGCGGAACACCTGGGGAGAAGAGTAAACTGGATTTATCCACATTAATAGCTTGCCCTGATGCATCAGAAAAATCCTGGAGAATATACTTGAGGACCTTCACATTTCCATGGTTTGCCTCTCCAAAAATTACACAATCGTCGGCGAAGCAGAGATTTGCCACTTCTGGAGCGTGCCTGTTTACCCTCAGCCCACGGAAAACATCAGCTTGCATAACAACTTTCAGGCTCGAAGTAAGAGACTCCATAACCAAGAGAAACAGATAGGGGGAAAGCGGATCTCCCTGCCTGAGACCTCTCTGTGGAAAGAAGCACTTCCCTGGGTAGCCGTTAATCAGAACAACCATGGAGGCTGAGGTCACGCATTTTTTCACTGCTTAAAACCACCTACCTTGAAAGCCCAAACTCTTCATAACATCAAACAGAAAATCCCATTCAACCCGGTCGAAGGCTTTCGCCATGTCAATCTTGACTGCAAATTTACCATTCACCTTTGCTTTTGAGAGCATCATGAAATGAATCATCTCGTGCGCAAGAATGATGTTATCCGAGATGAGTCTTCCAGGGACGAAAGCAGCTTGCTCCGGAGAAATAATGTCAATCATGATATTCTTCACTCTATTTGCTAGAATATTAGCAGCCACCCGGTAGATGTAATTGCAAAGAGAGATGGGCCGAAAATCTTTCATCGTCTTGGCATCTTTGGATTTAGGAATTAAGACAAGATGTGTGTGATTTAAACCTTCCGGGATGATTCCATTGTTCAGCATCTGCAGAATTGTAGATACAAAATCATTGCATATAATATTCCAGTAGGTGCAAATGAATTTACCCTTTAGTCCGTCGGGTCCCGGGGCTTTGTGGGTGTTGATGTGCTTTACTGCTTCATGAACCTCCTCTGGGGTAAATTCTTTATTCAGCATCTCCAACATATCATTCGTGACCCTACCCTCCATGCACACAAGGATGTGATGATTCTTGTCAGGGGTGGAGGATCGAAACAGATCGGTGAAGTAAGATCTAGCAGTATGCTCAATTTCCTCCCAAGAACTCACCGTGATGCCCCTCATTAACCATCATAGAGATCTCATTTTCTTTGCCCTAGCATTAGTTTTGGCAAAGAAGAACTTTGTGTTCTTGTCACCCGAACTCAACCAAGCCTGTCGTGACCTTTGCGCCCATCTTATCTCATCTTTAACCAACAGGTTATCAATCTCCTTAATAATGGTACGGCGAGAACAACCCTCCTTATCGGCCTCAGGATCATCAGTCATGCATTGAAGCAGTTGCTTCTTTTCAGCTATCACCCTTTTCTCCAAGTGGTACATCTGTCTACCCCAGGATTTTAACCGATGCCCACAAATTAGACTGTGAGTCACTAGCAAAACCCGGATCCTGCTCCCAAACCTCCTTTACAATCTTTCTGCACTCCTCCCGGTCAGCCCAACAGTTTTCGAATTTAAAGGGTTTGGGTCCACGACCAATCTGGTGGTTAAGCACCACCTTAATCGGCCTATGATCAGAAGACTCCAGTTTAGGTGCAGCACCTTAGCTTTGGGAAAACGGGCAACCCAATCTGAGTTTGCTACACCCCTATCAATCCTGCTTTATGTGTTTTCCTCCCCCCATCTAAGATTGGTAAAGGTGAATTTACCTCCTGAGAAACCCCCAGTCCTCCAGATCACAGTCTTCTAAGCAACTTCTAAAGTCTTCCATCAGTTTGTTATTCCTTCTCCCCTTTCCTTTCTGCTCAGAAGCAAACATAATTTCATTGAAATCTCCGAATACCATCCAAGGCTTATCCATCATATTTTTTAACTCATGCAGCAACCTCCAAGAGGGAAATATATCCGATTGATCACACCACCCGTAGAATCCTGTGCATCTCCAATCCTTCCCCAGAGAGCCACCCTGAACTAAGCCGTCAATATGGTGGTTCGAGTAAGAAGTAATCTTGAGACAAATGCTTGTCTTCCAAAACATAGCAATACCTCCGCCTCTACCGATACAATCAACCGCAAGCCCCTGATAACCTTTCATTCTTTGTTCAATATTTTTCATCTCGAACCTTGTGAGTTTAGTTTCCGATAAGAAAACTAAACTGGGAGCTTCTTCCCGGACTAAGTCCAGGAGCCATCGAACTGCCAAGGGATCTCCCAACCCTCGACACTTCACAGCGAGGCAACTCATCTTGATAGGAAGCCCTGGGCACTTCCCAAGGCCGCCTCTGAATATGCAATACTATCCTGATTTTGTGTAGCAGCAGCTGGAACAGCAGGATCAACAACTTTAGCCTTACATTTCCCCTTTTTTCTCTCCTCTTCATCCTTTCCCTTTTGCCTCCCTTCCTCAAAAGACCTCTCCTCCTCGATACTGTCCATTTTCCTCTTCTTTCTAGCCGTAACTTGCACCTCTGGCTGCAAATCAATCACTATTGCCATGTTCTCACCCTCCTTCTGAGCAATGCCTTTCCTTGATTCCTGGGTGACTGAACTCCCAGAAACTTTCGCAAAGCTTTCTGCCCCATCATCGAGGGACACTTGGTTCGCATGCGCTGTATATAAACCTTTCCTTAGCTCTTCTTCCCACCTATTGCGGTCTTGCTTGATACCACTTGCTCTAAGCCATGGACCATAGGGGTAGCAACCATTATCTATAACCTTCTTATCTGTGCATTCTCTGGTTCCATGGAGTAGGGAACCGCACTTAAAACAGATAGCAGGGAGTTTCTCATAAGTGATCTTGAGAATGGTCTCAACTCCCCCCATCACCACTGTAACACATCTTTTGATGGGCTTGCCAATATCGATAGCGACTTTCAGCCTCAAATATTCTCCACATATTCTACCATCATTCTCCACATATTCGTAGCAAATTCTTTCTGAAAGAAAATAAAAGGTACCTCGTAGACTCTAATCCAGAAGGAAGTCCACTGAAAAACATGCTCTTTTGGGGTCTTCCTTAAGTCCAAGGGTTGGATAGCCATAAGGGAGGAGTCAAAGGACCATGGTCCTTTTGCAAGCACTTTGTCCAGATCATTTGCGGCTTCAAACATGAACAGATATAGACCCGCACCTACCATCTTTATTTTAAGGGAGTCCTGAAGTTGCCATACCTTCATCAAAGTGCTCACCATAGCTTTGGGGTCGACAAGCTTTGTGGAGCAGTGCTTCCCAAGCAGGCAGAGGTTTGTGGGAAAAACACTGGTCTCCTCAGTGATGTCGTCAACCGTGATCCGCTTTCCTTCCTCTTTTGTGAGAGAGAGATTGGCGTACTTCTTGGTCATCTCATCAATAGGAGATTTCCCTTCCATTTGCGTAGTGGCAGTGTAACTTGCTTGATTGAAAAACTTTGCTAACTCACTTTGCTTTAGAATCTCTCTCCAGGAGAACTTACACGGGTGAGGGTTTGGATGTTTCAAAGCTTTCAAGTGTGATTTCCGAAGAAGAAATCAGATAGAAAACACTGGAAGATAATCTGGAATTTGGGCGGGCACATTGGAAATCATGTTCCTACGAATTCGAAAGGTTTCCCGACCGTGCATAGCCACAGGCGGCGTACATCAGGGGAGAATACGAAACGACCCTCGCCAAAGAGGGAACTTCTACGAGAGTTTGGTTTTCAGTTTCATCCTACCGACTGGGTTTTCTGTTTTCTATAACAAGAGAACAAAGCTATATACAAGCTAACTGCTAATTAACTCAAAATGGTCAGCTCATTAAGATAGAGCTTATACGGGGCTCGTCTTACGCTACATGTGAGCCAAGGATAAATCCTGGTGGAGTTGCTTCGGTGCAGAGATACTGTTTGAGCTCGAAAAACAAAGATGGTTGTAAGAGTAAAGAGGAATAAGATGTTGAAGATTTCCGTAAATTGAAGAAGAAGGTGGGAAACTAAACATGCACTGGAAAGTGAAAAAACGTTGTATCAAGGACATTTCGGTACCACGGCCCAAATACTCTCGGTCACCTTCATTTGGGTCTTTCCCTCTTTGATTGATGTCTGATTAAAGTGGGCGAATTTTGGGCTTCCGAGGCGAACGACAACATAACATTGATTTAAAATTAAATGACATTTAACAGTTCATGCCAAGTTGCCAACAAAATAAAAGTAAGATGGTGGAGTGTTTTACTGTGAAGGGTTGATACTTTATTTTTTTGAAAAGAAATACTTGATACTTATACTTGAGTTGTGTACGGATATTTTGAATTTTTTTAAAAAAATCATTTTCTAGCACGTTTTTAATTTTTGTGCGCGTGTGCAAGTTGAGTAAGTTGGGTTGCGAATGATTATTTGCAACAGCAAAAATGAAAAAGAGCAGAAAATAATAATGTCATCTAACAGACAATGATTTTTTTTCTTTTATGAATAGAACTAAAGATAAAGATTCTGCTTATCCAAAATCTTGCAAAAAGAGAGATAAATAATCTGCTCGTTTTATCGGCTTGCCACCGCTTAGGAGGCCACTTATGTTCTCACTCTTTGTGGTGGAATCAAGGTTGTAAAAAAGGTAGGAGAGTTTAATATGGATAATTGAGATGACGTGATATGGAAGTATCGGTACGGATAAAATAGAAAATCAGTACAAATTAAATATTAATATTTAAAAAATAATATATTTATAATAAAAATTTGCAAGTATATATAATATCAGTATGGATAAAATATTAATATTTAAGTAATAAAAAGCTTATAATAAATATTTACCAGTATGAATTATGATCTATTTTGTACATAATATTTTTATTTTGTTATTAATACCTTCAAACTGTATATATATAAATTATAAACTTATCAGTAGAAGTTTTGTTGAGTGATATAATAAGTTACATAAGAGAATTTTAGAAAAAGTTACACTATACTTAAGTAGAAAAAAAAAAGCAAAAAATAGTAGGATTGGAAAAGTTATTGATATAATTGTAATTTTTTCTTACAAATATTTAATTTACAGTTAATGGTGGTGGTACTTATATCATATATTTTTCTAAAGTAAAACATTATATAAGGCCAATGTTATTCTCATTTAGGATTTAATTGAAAAAATTAGTCTCTTTTTACTCCCATCAAATCGTTGTCTTCAATAGTTTATACCATATTTTATGAAAATACGATAAATACAGAAATACAGATGATTATACAACCGTACATCACCACAAGACATGGTATTCAATAAGACGAATTTCATACGACCATGTCAATACATTTTATGGTAACCATGAGTGGAATAAACTCGACACAGGAATAGTTCTCAATTAGACCACCACCATCCGTGATTTTTTACACAATTTCATAGGTCAAGACTAATACAGAAAATGATCAATTGTGAATTTGTGATATTGAAAGGAGAGTATAAGAGTGAGTCCCTTACTTAAAACTTTGGAGAGATAATAAAGACAATGTGAAAAAAAAACATTATTAAAATATTTAAAGTGAATGAAATTCAATTTGCTTATTGTTATCAAACTCATGAAGCAGCCGCCGCAGAAGCAGCAGCCAGCCTGCAGCACTATCAATTAAATGCGGCTACTTTTAAAAATACTATCTTTTTTGTTTTTGCGATTTTTTTTGGCATAGTTTCTTTTTCTTTTTCTAAGAAATATCTCTTACTTTATCGTGTCATTCTATGGATGTTTTCCGTTTATGGGCATTGGATCATGAACTAGATTCATACTGCAAACCAAGTTTTCACCCTTTCACTGATCTCTCTCACTCTGATTCCGGAAATAATGTTTTTTTTAACAAAGATCCGTCAAATTAAGTAGAGTAAAGTTTCAGTAAGAGTGTCCGGACACCATGAACAACGTTGTTGTGTACAACGAGCATGGTTAACCAACGAATGAGCTGCTAAGTTACTGACACATGAAAGATAAAACCATTTAACTTCATTGAAATGTGTTTGGAGAATTGAAATGCGGTCCAGAATCGCCAGTGAAGATTGATGCATAGCTGTGTTTCCTCCTGAAGTCATGTATTCCACAACTGGCTTACAATCTGTGATCAGTCGAAGCTGTGTGTCATTAAACTCCACTGCAGCTTGCACTCCGGCCTCGTCTATGTTGGGTTGATGTCTCCCTGCTGTCACTGTAAAATTTCCGGCCACTCACCCCCCTCCCCCCCTTAATTTTTCTCGGCTTCTTCTTTAGCGTGACCATCCCCATCTGCCTCATTTTTCCCTCCCCCACTATATTTCTCCAAAATTCTCTCCTCCCGTTTACTCTCTATTAAAATCCTCTCTTTTCCTAGAGCAATATGAGTATAGTTGGAGACCAATACCAGATCGGTGAATAAGATCCTTTAGAATCGGAGCCTTTCAGCTTGCAGATGACTCACATATCTACGGCGTACGCCTCTGACGATCCGATTAGTATTTAGTAATTTTTTTTACATTATTAATGTATCTATGTTATAATAGGTTAACGCATTAACATTAGTCGTAGTTGTATAACACCAATAGTTAGTTTAATTAGTAATTTGATGTAGTTAAATTAAATGTTAGCTTTTCTAGCATAATTTTTAATTGTAGAATAATTAGTTAAATTAAGTGTTAGTTTTTGTAAAATGAATCTTAGTAATTATTTTATTCACTTCAGATTAGTTAATTATATATGGTTTATTTATAATACATAGTTTATGTATATTACTTAGTTAATAGTTGATTAACTAAATGTTATTTTTTGTATCATCTTTTTTAATTGTAGAATAAGTAATTACACTAAAACAATCAATGAATTTTAGTAACTAAAGTAATGTATAGTTTAGTTAATTATATATTGTTTATATTATCTATCTACGTAATAGTTGTTAAACTAACGTTTAGTTTAATTGTTAATTCTATGTAGTAGTTTAGTTTAATTGTTAATTCCATGTAGTAGTTTAGTTTATTCACCGTATGATTTAATTGTAAATTAAGTAATAATTCAAAAATGATTTAGTATAATGTACCCTATTAATTTATTTAAATTATACTTTAGTTAATTATATATTGCTTAGTAAAATACACATACTATATGTAGTAGTTTAGTTTAATTAATTGTCCGAAACAGTTTAAATGAATGTTAGTTTTTAAATTGTATAATCAATTGCTAATTTAAGATGTAGATGATTTTACTGCACTTAATCTATTATCAGAACTATTTATATGTGATTGATATTTCTTAGTGGTTGAATGATTAATTTAATAGGATTAGTATTAGTAAGTACTTATAAATGAAACCGATTGTTGTTCTGATTGGCATATAAAAATTATTCTGTAGTAGATGTCAATTTTACAGCTGTAATTGAGTTACTTAATTCCAGTAATAGTAATTGTAATTCGTATGGAATGTATAGATATGCACAGTACAAAAACAAGACATTGAAAACCAGGTCTTATTGGAAGGGTGCTACAGCCCCACATGATGCTATCTTACCCTACATTGCTAGAGTTGGTTTTTTTGGGCTAGCGAATATGAGGCTGAACAATTGCACAGGTATCGTTAATGCTATGATTGATAGATGGCATACATAGACGCACACTTTTTTATGCCATTTGGGGAGGTCAACATAACCCTAGAGGATATGAATGTCTTGTTTGGGCTTGCTACTGAGGGGTTACCCATTTGTTTCTCTACTAGTGTTGTGGATGTCAATGTTGAATGTCTGTGGCTTCTGGTGATGTCCCCCTTCTCACAAGGGGAATCAGATACCTCTTACTTGGCTGGCTAAGAGATTTATGGAGACTGATGCTGATTTTGGTCAGCGTGATGATATCACTCATCAGCAGCATGCTAGAGCCTACATTCTTAGACTTATTGGGGGGCTGGTGTTCCCCAACTCTAATGGGGATAAAGTTGATGTCAGTTATTTGAGGCTACTAGAGGATTTTGACTACAGTGGTAGCCTGAGCTGGGGGTCCGCGCTTCTTGCATATTTCTACAAGGAGATGTGCAATGCGACCGAGTTCGACACGAAATATTTGAATGGCTGTAGCAAGCTACTCACCGTCTGGGCGTATGATCGTATTCCTACATTCAAGCCACGACTCAGCGTTGATCGAATACATCTTTCACCTCACCTTTCTCTTGCCCACAGGTAACAAAATATGTATCATATGATTGTTAATATAAAACTTAGTTGAACTATGGTAAAACCCTCACACAAATTGTGTTACAGATACAATGGTAAGCTGAATACTATTACTGTTGCTATGGCTCGACAAACTCTGGGGTCATTTAGGGTTCCACCTAGTGAAGGTGAGGTAATATACAACTAAACATTATTATAGTACAACTTGATTTGTCATAAGTTTTTTGCATGATTTTAATATTTATTTGGATATTTTGTAGTGGATCTGGCAACCATATGGTGACAGATCACCACACCCAGAGCAGTTTGCTGTAGTGGTATTTCTAATCCACTACAATGTCATCGAGGGTCATCAACCAGACCTGGTACTTCACTAGTTCGGGATTGACCAGCCCATTCCTGTTCCCCCACTCGACTGTGACATGCTTCACGTAGTCACAAGGACAGGCAGAATAGATGTAGTGTGGTGGGATATTTTTCGAGACCACATTCAGATGTGGAACAACAGGCATCAATACCGGGTGGCGACCTCACAATTTCCAAGAAGCGTCCCTCTAGACATGATGATCGCTTATATGGTCTGGTACCTCCAGCATGCCGTGTCTTGGTATACTAAGGAGAGTAAGAGGAATGTCATTGTGGTAAACATCTTTTTGTATTTTTTCTCTATTTTTTTTATAAGCAATATTTTCTAACATTATATAATTCCTTGTTTTATTTGGTTTATCAGGCGTCTGCAGTGGAGCAGCTTTAGAGGATTCCCGATGATCATAGTGTTAGAGAATACGCCGCCCAACTTTCTCTTAGAATTCTGTATATAGGAACACATATGTAATGTAGTATACTGAAGTATGATGTATATAGTATACAAAAGTATGATGTATGAGAGATTGAATCGGTATATTCTTTATCGAGTTGAATGAATGAGTACAAGCCTGTCTATCTGATTTTATACACCAAGAGCAAAGATAAAACTACTTAGAAGATAAAAACTGTTTAAGTAATAAAATCCCTAAATTGTAGAGAATCTAAACTACCAAATCAGAACTAACTTAATAATGGGTTAATACAAGCAAACGGGCTGTGATGAAGAAAAGAAGGATGGGCTAGTAGCCCAACTCCAATACCCCCCCTCCCCCGCAAGCTGTAGGTAAACTTGATTAGCAAGGCTTGTCATGAGAAGCAGCCCGCATGCCCATGCGTGGTAGCTGTTGCTGATATCTTTTCCCTAGTAAAACTTTTGTCAACATGTCTGCAAACTGAGTGGAAGAATGTGTGTAAAGAATGTCAACCAGACCCCGTTGTATCTGTTCACGGACAAAGTGACAATCTATTTCGATATGCTTAGTTCTTTCATGAAATACTGGATTGCGGGCAATATGAATTGCTTACTGATTATCACACTTGATTGGTATTAGCTCAATGCCCTCAACACAAAGTTCAGACAATAATTGAGTGGGCCAAGTGAGCTCTACTGTAACGCGTCGGAGAGAGCGATATTCTGCTTCTGCACTGGAGAGTGAGACAGAACCTTGTTTCTTGGTTTTCCAAGAGATAGGACTGTGCCCCAGAAAAATATAATAACCGGACATTGATTTCCTGGTATTTGGACAAGTGGCCCAATCGGAATCATAATAAGCAACAAGCTTAAATGGTGAAGACACCTGGTGGGCAAGAACTAGTTCATAATTAATAGTCCCTCGGATGTAACAAAGTGCATGTAACGCAGCCTCCATGTGAACATCAGTTGGTGTTTGCATGAACTGACTCAGATTCTGCACCGTAAAACTAATATCTGGACGGGTGTTAGAAAGGTAATTGAGTGTGCCGACAAGTCTCCTATAGATAGTAGGATCAGGAAGATAATTACCCTCATCTGCTAATAAAGGCTTCCCAACTATCATAGGCCCCTGCGCAATGCGCCGCTTGTGACAATCAAATTCCTCTATGAGGTCCATGCGGTATTGTTGTTGAGATAAAATGTACCCTCCTTCAGTAGGAAGAAATTCAATACCCAAGAAAAAATGTAAAGATCCCAAATATTTGATCTTGAAGTTGAGATCTAAAGCGCCTTTGATATGATCAACCTCTTCTTGACATGCTCCCACAACAAGTATATCATCCACATAAACAACAATGAATATCCTGCCTTCTGACATGTCTTTGTAGAACAGGGAATAATCATTCTTAGACTGTTGAAAATTGAGAGTATGGAGAAAACCTGCCAATTTGGAGAACCACTGTCTAGAAGCTTGCTTAAGACCGTACAAAGACTTATTCAAGACACAAGCTTTATTCATCCCTTCCACGTCAAGTCCATCAGGGAGGCGCATGTAAACCTCCTCATCCAAATCCCCATGTAAGAAAGCATTGTTCACATCTAACTGGTTGATCACCCATCCTTTACTAAGAGCAACAACGATGAGAGCACGTATTGTGGTAAGCTTAACAACAGGTGAAAAGGTTTCCGTGTAATCCAGTCCATGACGCTGTGTGAAACCCTTGGCCACTAATCGTGCTTTATATCTCTCGAGAGTACCATCAGACTTAAGCTTCACCTTGTAAACCCATTTACACCCTACCACCTTTTTTCCACATGGCAAATCAACAACCTTCCATGTCGCATTATGTTCTAGAGCTTGTAACTCTTCATTAATAGCCTTTCGCCAATGTGCATGTTTGGATGCCTCTTTATAACATGAAGGCTCCTTCATGTCCAAGTGTGTACCCATCTGAGAACTGGACAATAAGGCTATACTAGTATCTGGTGTAAGCTGAGTAAGAGTCTCACAATCGTGTATAAGATTGCCAGAAAAATCATCATTTCTGTAAACTCTGTCATCAATCAGCTCTTGAAAAACATTGTGACAAACATAGTCTTTCAGGTAGCTGGGTTTGTGAGTTTCTCCGCTAGACTGACGAATCTGTATTTCTTGTTCCGCGTTGTTACTTTGTGTGGGCGTGACATTTGGTGACACGGACTCTCGTGTGTCCTCATCAAAAACAATAGGAGATTCATCATGAGAAGGAAGATCATGTGAAGAAAACTTAGTATGCGTATCTATGGTATAAGGAAAATCATCTGCATGAAACCTCACGTCTCTGCAAACTTCTACAACCTGAGATTGTAGACTTAAAACCTTGTGCCCCTTCTTCCTAGGAGCTTCTCGAAGATAAACACATGCCTCTCCTCTGGGCTGAACTTACTCTCTTTGTGATGCACAAACGTTTTGTAACATAAACAACCGAAAGGCTTGATGTCATCATAAACTACCTTGCTTCCATGTAGAGTTTCAAAAGGTGTTTTCCCTCCGAGTACCTTGGAAGGTAGTCTATTGATCAAATAGGCAGCATGCAATATACATTCTCCCCAAAAGGGAAGAGGAATATTGGATTGAAAATATAGAGCTCTTGCAGTTTCAAGCAGATACCTGTGTTTTCTTTCTAGCACTACATTCTGTCGGGGTGTGTGAGCACAAGTTGTCTGATGTAAAATTCCTTTCGCACAAAAATAGGAATTCCCCTCATTAGAGCTACCGAGCTCTTTTGTATTATCTGATCGGACAACTTTGATTTTAGTTTCAAACTGCCGCTCCACCGTAGTGATAAAACTAACTTTCGCTTCCCATGCCATACCCTTTTGTCTTATAAGATGCACCCAAGTTGTTCTTGTAAAATCATCTACAAAGCAGACGAAATATCTGTACACATTGTAGGTCTCAACCTTGAAAGGACCCCAAACATCAACATGGATCATCTCGAAAGCTCTTTCAGTTTTAATAAACGAATCATCAAACGGCAATCTCCGAGCTCGACTCTTATAACACACATCACAGGCATAATCGGAATGGAAATCTGACTGTTTTATTAGTCCCATTGAAACAAGTTTTCTGTAGGGTACATGACCAATTTTAAAATGTAAAGCTTTAGCTTTAGAAGAAACAAAAAAACTGTGGCCGACATCTAAACCTACGGCCTTATTACAAGCCAAATACTGGCCCAACGTCTCGTGGCCCAACATCTTCCGGCTATCCATCTACTCTGTCTTTGAGTTGACATGTCCCAAATCTGTCGCGGCCCTGGTCGCATGCAAATCCAGAATGTATAGCCCGTGTCGTCCCCGCCCAAAGACCTCAGTCGTCCCCGTCGACGGGACCTGGAGAAAACAAACCTCACCATGAAAAATCAAAATGCAATCACGATTTTCTGTCAACTTTTTCACAGAGAGCAAATTGAACTTAAACTCGGGCACGAATAGGACATCCGCCAACAATAATCGCTTCGAAACCCTAACATTTCCTACCTGATTCACGCTATGAGGTCTGCCATCCAGTAAGATTATGTTTTTCAAAGTTCGTAAGGATTTTAGGGTTTCAAAATTGGTTTTGTTTCCAGAAATATGATCCATAGATCCCGAATCTATTATCCAACTTCCGTCAAATAAGCTACGAGAACTGGTAAGACAAATCTTTTCACGATAAATTTGGTTACCTGAAAAGTTGCTATAGCTCAGTTCTTTCGATTTTGTTGAGGAAGTTGCGTTGTGAATCATCTCTGATAGCTGCTTGATCTGCTTAGCTGTAAACCTGATGTCTGTGGTAGACTGTTCCCCTTGTTCTTCTGACTTGGCATTGTTCGTAAAGACTTTTTTCCTGTGAGAAAGGACATTCTCCTTTCCATGGAGATGGAAACAGTCAGCTTCAAGATGCCCATTCTTCTTGCAATACCCGCAAAACAATTTCTGGTAACAATTCTCACTCAAGTGTCCGCCTTTTTTACAGTAAGTACAAACTACTCTTTCTACCCTTTTCTTGTCTGCATCAATTCTAGGGTTTTTAGTACTTACTGTCTGCGATAATTTATGACTGTAAAAGGACGTGGCATCTTCATTTGAGATTTGCCTTCCTCTCTGTTCTTCCTCTTGCATTACCAAGGAGAAAGTTTTCTCCAAATCTGATGGGTTTTCCATTGCTAAAATCTGTCCTCTGATTGATAAGTATCGCCTGTTGAGACCCATCAAAAAATGAACGAGTTTGTCTTCTTCAATTGCCTTTCGAATTGACTTGTTAACATTGCAAGTGCAATTGCTGCAAGAACACTGTTGCACTGGCCTTGCTTGATCTAGCTCACCCCATATTGTTTTTAACTTGTTAAAATATTCTGAAACTAATAAATCGTTCTGTTTGACTTCTACCAAATCCCTTTTTAATGCATGAACAACCGCAAGATTAGAATGTTGATACCTACGACAAAGAGTATCCCATATCTCCTTGGGATCATCCAGATACCTAACGCTTTGCAGCACGGTGCCTCCAAGTGAGTTCTTGATCCATGAAACAACTAGTGAATTAGCTCTTTCCCAAGAAGCATACCGAATACTATCTGTTTCTTCTGGCTTCTTTATTTTTCCTGTAACGAAACTGTATTTGTTCTTGGTTTTCAGAGCTATGACCATGTCGAACCTCTATCCAAGAAATCCCGTGCCTTCAAACTTCTGAATGAGACTTAATGCTGGGTTTTCTGCCGCATCAACAAAGATGGGATCATTGACGTTAGTGGAAGAACTCCCAGCTCCTGTAGAAGGATTTATCTCATTCTTCCCTTTCCCAGCATCTTCGGCCATTGCCACAAATGCTGTAAAATCTCCCTAAAGCTCTAATACCATCTTAGAATTCGGTATATAGGAACACATATGTAATGTAGTATACAAAAGTATGATGTATATAGTATACGGAAGTATGATGTATGAGAGATTGAATCTGTATATTCTTTATCGAGTTGAATGAATGAGTACAAGCTTGTCTATCTGATTTTATACACCAAGAGCAAAGATAAAACTACTTAGAAGATAAGAACTGTTTAAGTAATAAAATCCCTAAATTATAGAGAATCTAAACTACCAAATCAGAACTAACTTAATAATGGGTTAATACAAGCAAACGGGCTGTGATGAAGAAAAGAAGGATGGGCTAGTAGCCCAACTCCAATACTTTCTCATACGATCGATGTTGATCACTATCATCGATATGGGCATTTCTCCTAAGAGTTCTCACAATAGGCGCCAGCTAGGGTAGAGCTGTAGTACCCTGCATATATAATCAATGACAACCCTGCTCCCAGAGCTGCCTAAAACCGGCCATACAATTAGAGATGAAGAGGGCCGCGTGACTGTGCACCACCACCGCCACCACCACCAAATCAGCCTTAATCGTAGTCGCACCTTGCCATAGTTTATGCTACTATACCAGACCAAGATGGGTATCAACCATCATTTGATCCACAAACATCTTCTTCAGTTCCTGTGGTCCAGCACACGGTCATTGGTCAGGTACCGCATTACTTTGGAGCGTAGTTCAATGTCAGTTCCGGTTCCTCGAACCCTCCACCTGCTGGACCTTCTTCACCTGGTAGACCTCCTTCACCTGGTAGACCTCTTTCCCCTCTGACTAATCAGGAGTTGCTCAGTATATGCGATCATATAGTCTATGATGATGGTCTCATTGGACGGTTGAATTGGGGAATGCTAGCTGTAGTGACCCGCAGCAGATTGAAGCGGTTACTGCCTCTACAGCCGATCCCTCATATTCGATCCAGGCTACTCCTTCAGCTACGTTGCAGCATGATTCCCCGGCACCACTTCCATCATTAGATCCTATTAGTCCTTCTACAGAGCCACAAAATGAGAAAGTGAGGAGGATATGGTTAAGGAGCATGCAATCCAGACAAAATAACACTAGAATTTTCAACCCGGATTTCACTAGTCCTTAGATTATGAACTGTTGTTATATTTTTGTAGTTGGTTTTATGTTATGTTTTTTGGTTTTTGAACTATTCTACTAAGTCAAGTACTTACTCCGTAAACATGTTGGCCTTATGCTATGTTGGATGTCATTTGTTCCGCATGCAGTTTTTTAATATTCAATGATAGTGTATGTTAGGCATTATGGGTATTTTTTTGAAGCACTTTTTGAAGTCGGATGGATCTAATTTTGTGCCAAGAAGTTGTGGTTATATTGTACTACACATACACATATTTACAAAGGTAACGGATGTCATTTGGTACTTCGAACACTATGCCAAATGTAGCACCAGCATGCAGTTTTTTACAACTCAATTATAGTACATGTTAGGCATTTTGGGCATTTTTTTGAAGCACTTGTAGAAGTCGGATAGATCTAATTTTTTTCCATGATATTGTGGTCATATAGTACTACACATAAGCAGATTTACAAGGGTAATGGATATCATTTGGTACTTCAAACACTATGCCAAACGTAGCACTAGCATGCAGTTTTTTACAATTCAATTATAGTGCATGTTAGGCACTTTGGGCATTTGTTTGAAGCACTTTTCGAAGTCGGATGGATCTAATTTTTTGCCACAATGTTGTGGTCATATAGTACTACACATACACAGATTTACAAGGGTAACATGTGTCATTTGGTACTTTGAACACTATGCCAAACATAGCACCAACATGCAGTTTTTTACAATTCAGTTAGGGAAAATTCACGATATACCCCTGTTTTCTTTCGTAATTCACAATATACCCCTGTGGTTTTTATAATTCAACTTTAAACATGCTTAAATATTGTCCAAAATTGATGAAACTTTAAATGGACGATGCTAAAGTGTTATATTTTGGTCCAATTTCAAATTTGAAGTTTTTTAAGCTCACATGTGACCTGTGGGACCCAATGAACATGTGTCATATTCATTGGGTCCCACAGGTCACATGTGAGCTTAAAAAACTTCATATTTGATATTGGACAAAATATAACACTTTAAGCATGTTTAAAGTTAAATTACGAAAAATACAGGGGTATATTGTGAATTACGAAAGAAAACAGGGGTATATCGTGAATTTTCCCATTTAATTATAGTGCATGTTAGGCACTTTGGGCATTTTTTTGAAGCACTGTCGATGTCGAATAGATCTAATTTTTTGCCACGATGTTATGGTCATATAGTACTACACATACGCAGATTTACAAGGGTAACGGATGTCATTTGGTACTTCGAACACTATGCCAAACGTAGCATCAACATGTAGTTTTAAAACATACAAAGCCAATTTCATCACCATCTACTAATTTGAACGTCCACAAAAAATTTTGAAACATACCAAGCCAAGTTAAGATAATCACCACAGCTTCGTCGCTATCTTTCAGACTGATGTCATTGATCAAGTAGACATTATGAAAGTGGTTGAGGTTAACTTCTTCCCCAAAGTAAGTCAGGGAACGGTAAGTAGGCTTCCTAATCACCACAACTTCGACACCATCTCTTAGAGTGATATCACTGAGCAAGTAGACATTAAGAAATTGGTTGAGGATAACTTCTACTCCATCGTACAAAGCCATCCACATGTTGATCGGGGAGTTTAGCATGGAAGGGTGAGACGAGGTTGCATGCAATGAAAAATGGTTTCAGAGCACTCCTTTTATAGGTGAAATATGTTGTGCTCAATTATTGTGGTATCTAATTCCTTCTTTACCTCATAATGATTGACCTTATCTTGGAATATGTTTTTCAGGCACTTGTCGGTATGGATCTTGTATGTTTATTGGTACTTCAAATCTGATGCACTTATGGCACCAGCATATCACCTTTAGAAAGTTAGGGAACTAGCATTTTATATGTGGATAGAAGTGAATAGTGAACAATATGTTTTACTTTTGCAATATATATACTTATATGTTTAAATCATGTTTTATTAGTTAGGGGTATTTCAGCCACCCTACAGGTAAAAACCAGTTAAAGTAATTGTATCTATACAAACCCGAATGAGTTACTAACACTTATGAATGCACAGGAGTGTTACCATGTCACCACTAAGGTGGAGATTACCGTCCATTAGAGGGACGTGGACCAGGCGCAGAAGAAAAAAGCCGCTGGTGCGGGCTCTGACGACCAGGGGCAGTGTGGGACTCATAAGAAGAGGAAGCAGTTCCACATGAACCAGAAGCGCCCCCAGAGTCAGGAGAGCAAGCCTATTGAGGCTCACGAGCTAACATTCCATGCTTTGGCAGCTAAGCCATTACGTTCTCGCCCACCTAAGGGTAAGACGCCTTGCCTCGGTTATGATTTTTTCTTGCCTTAAGAACATCATTTATTTATCATACTGATAATACCTTCATTAATTCCTTCAATAAACCAAGTTCAGGCTCTAGCACGAGTAAGGAGGATAAGCGCTACTATTACTGCAAGTTGTGCAACAAGGATAACCTCGGAGTCAACTATTAGGGAGATCGAGTACAGTGTCACTACTGTAAGAGGTGGGGCCATCGATCCTTTGAGTGCTTCTCGAACCTAGAAAGCAAGGCCTACCGCCCTAGGACGAAGCCTAGTGGAGATTAGAGGACGGGATCCAGCAGTCCAAGTACTACACCGGCAACCCAGCCTACAGCAAGCCAGGGAGCTCGAGGTCATCAAATGGGATTGGGAGTAGGGCAGCCCGCCCTGAATGTGGTAGATCGCACTGATGAGGCTGGTCCTACATCTAGGCTAGGTAATTCTGAACCCTAGTAGTCATTGAAATCCATGCCTACAGTATTGAGTCAATGTTTGATTCAGCATGAAATTAGTAAGTTAATTAGAACTCATGCAACATAGAACTTTCTACCACCTTGGGAAACTTTGATATTTGATTCCCTATACCTCCAACACCAAACCTAGAGGATCTCATCATCGAGACTCGTGAAATTCCAAGTGAGAAGTGTTAGATTATCCAACCAGGTATGATCTTGCTCAAAGGATACCTGACACCCGGCGCACAAATTGCCATCATCAAGCGATGCCGGAACTGGGAGTAGAACCAGAAGGATTCTACACACCTGAGTACCTAAGAGGTTCCAAGATGAGACTAAAGATGATGTGTCTTGGGAAGGACTGTAATCCTTACACAAAGACCTACCAGGAGTTGAGAACATGAGATGGAGCACAATGTAACGCCCCTATTTAACATATTTATAGCGGAAATAAAATACTAAAGGCGTACAGACCATCGGGTTCCAAACACCCGGTACCAAACCTCACCAAAATACAACTTAATGATTACAACTGTCATGGCCTGAACCTCGAGAAAACTTAACAAAAGTAAACAGTAATAAAACATATAAACTCTCAAAACCTAATCCAATCCCAATCACTCGTTCTCTTCGTGGCCACCTGTAAAATAACTCGTACCTGCAAGATAAAACCAAGTAGCCCACCCCGGGAGGGGTGGGTCAGTTCCCTGGAATGGAACTGGTACGATCCTCCAAAAACAAACTCATAATACAACTCTTAAATAAATAATAGCAGGAAAAACAACCACTTAAACCACACAAAGGAACAAGACATTTCACAAATCACCAAATCAAGATAACAAGATAAGAATAAAGATTAATAACAGAAAAATAAAGTTAGTGGAACAAAATCACATCATGTGTTAGTGAACATCCATTGCCTTAGTTAAACCCAATTCTCGTTAGGAGTAGAAAGACTTAGATAGTCACAAAGGACTAGGAATGGAAAGATAGATCCAAGGACCAATAACTCAAGAGTAGAATAAAATCAATTGGGAGAGATGGCCCCCACCGCCAGATATAAATGTCTATATGTGTGGAGGGTGATTTTTCGGTATGAGGGGGGTCCAACTAGATATGGTCTGACTAAAAGCCTAGATCCTAGAAATTGTCATTCTGTGGAGGGTGGAAACCCGTTATTCTGGCAACCCTCAAATACCTACTAAATCGTCCGTCTTTCCCAGAAAGCATAAGGGGAGTGTAAGTGAACACTACACCCGCTCTCGATGGGCCTAGGGATGGCAATGGGTCGGGTTTGGGTCGGGTGGACCTTCACCCGCACCCGTCACCCGACTTCATCCGCTCCACCCGTACCCGACCCATCACCCGTTATGTATCACCCATCACCCGTTTCACCCGTCACCCGCAGGTGAAGCGGGTGAACCCGTTTACCCATTTACCCGTTTGTTTTTCTTTTTCCTTGTTCGCCACTAAGGTTTGCAAATTACTGTGAGTGGAGAGAAAATAGAGACACAAAGCATGTATGTTCTATGTTCGCCGGTTAGGATTGCGAAATTTACTTCAGAGAAAATAATGAAATATTGCACAGAGCATATACGTTTCATGTTCGCCAATTATGGTTGCAAAATTACCATGTGTGAAGAGAGAAAATAGAGGCGCAGAGCATGTATGATCAATGTTCGCCTGTTAGGATTGTGAAATTACCTTCAGTGAAGAGAATGAAAAACTTCGTAGAGCATGTAAGTTATTTGTTTTTTAGTTAGGGTTTCAAAATTACCGAGAGTGAAGAAAGAAAATAGAGGCACAGAGCATCTTTATTCCATGTTTGCCAGTTAGGGTTGCAATTACCTTCAGTGAAGATAATTAGAAACTGCGTAGAGCAAGTATGCTAGGGCTGTAAAATTACCGAGAGTGGTGAGAATAAAGAATGGCACAGTCACCCAGAGCATGAATGTTCCTTGTTCACTAGTTAGGGTTACAAAAATCATGAGTGAAGGAGAATGAATAATAAGTAACAATTTAACATATAATATATATATATAATCTATGCGGGTGAGCGGGTCGGGTGATGGGTGAAAATGTCCACCCGTCACCCGACCCCACCCGTACCCGTTCCACCCGTCACCCGTTTTTCACCCATTTTAGGCGGGTTTTTCACCCGGTTTAGCGGGTCGGGTGACCGGGTGAAATGGGTACCCGCGGACCCATTGCCATCCCTAGATGGGCCCCACGCGGACTTATGCCTCTATAAGGCGGAATTGACTAGAGTCGCCACCTAGTTTGACCTATGATAACTAGGAAGGAAGGAGAAGGGTTCTAAGAACCGTTAATTGACTCTGAGATTTGCAAATGGATTGGACTTATCTGGTCATACCAAAGATTCTGGGTGGGTTCGCACTGGGTTACACCCCTTAGAGGTGGCAACGACCACGACTTCGGTTTGGTGCCCGAGGAAACCTCGGTCTCCAATTGTCACGATTACCTTCTTTCAAAACCTTTTTAGAGAGATTCTTTTTAAAAGCCAAGGATAGGATTAGGATAGGAGGGGAGAAAACGAGTGGATGAGGCGATCTTTTCTGCCAAGTTAACTCCAAGAAGGAGAATTGATGAATTCGAATGAGTATAGAATGAAAGATTAGGAATCTGATTTTGAGAGTTGAAGAAGTCGAGAGTTTGTGGGAGTCAGAGGGGATTTGAATGTTTTGAGAGGTATGAAGAACACCTTAGAGTGGGAAAAGGGTTTTTGTTTTGGAATGGGGTCGCACCCTAGATGGGCTCCTATGTACTCAACTCCCTGTTAGATCAGACCTTACGTAGTCAGAGACCTTTAGGATGGCTGGGCTTTTTGAGGTGATCGAGGGTTTAGAAGTGGTTGTTTGAGAGAGATAGCTGAGTGCAAAAGGGAATTTTGAGTGATGTGGGTCGCACCCTGTGTGGGTTGCCTACGTACTCAACTCCCTGTTGAGATCAGACCTTACGTAGTTTCACTGCCTTTGAGGATTTGGGAGTTTTGGGGGTTTTCGAAGGAATTGGGATTTTGACCTTTTGGGTCATTGAAGGATCAACGGGGTTTGTGGTCATTTCGTGGGGTTGATGGATTGTCGAGTTTGTTTTGGAATTCAAGGTGCTTGATTCTATGAGATATTTGAAATCTTAAAACGATGATGTCTGTGAGACGCCGGGTCTGTGAGACGTTTAAGGCTTGAAAAGATTACCAAATGTCAAGGGTTTGGCTTTTGAGGAGCTGAGGGTTTTCGAGGTGTTTTGAATTTGATGAGTCTATTGAGATGTTCAAATCTGTTGAACTGTAGAGACATTCGAGTCTGTTGAGTTGTTGAGACGGTCGAGTCTATTGAGCTGCTGAGACGGTCGAGTCTGTTGAGCTGCTGAGACGGTCGAGTCTGTTGAACTACTGAGACGGTCGAGTCTGTTGAGCTGCTGAGACGGTCGAGTCTGTTGAGCTGCTGAGACGGTCGAGTCTGTTGAGCTGCTGAGACGGTCGAGTCTGTTGAGCTGCTGAGACGGTCGAGTCTGTTGAGCTATTGAGACGGTAGAGTCTGTTGAGCTGCTGAGATGGTCGAGTCTGTTGAGCTATTGAGACGGTAGAGTCTGTTGAGCTGCTGAGACGGTTCGAGATTCGAGATGCTTGACTTCAAGGAATTTGAAGTTTTCCGGAATTTAAGATTTATGATGTTCGGAATTATATGGGATTGAAATGAGATTGAATTAAATTGGGAATGAAAAGAATTTTGAATAGAAATGAGATTAAGATTGAGATTGAATCGAATTGGATGAAGAATTGAATTGAATTGAGATTGAAATGATTTTGGATTGAAATTGGGATGAAATGGATGAAATTGAAGTTAAATTGGAGTTGCATGAATTTTGAATTGAATTGGAGTTGTGGGCCATATTCTGACTCATGGGTTTGGATCGGGCCTTGGAATTGGACCGGGTTGGGCCTATGAATGAGATGGATTTGGGCTTAGAAATGGGCTTGATTTGGCCTTGAATTAAAGTTAAGTTGGAAGATGATTCGAAGCCATGGGACAATTGGAGTTTGGAAGGAGTTGGAAGTTTGATCTTGGAATTTTTGGAAGCATTGCAAATGCTTTATGAGGTTGAAGTGTGTCTAGTGAGTGCGTGAAGAGTATTTAATGTTGGCGTGAGAAAAGCTTTGATTTCAAAGAATTCATGAAGAATATCTAGTTTTGGAATATGAGGATTGATTTTTGAAGAGTGTATGATGAGTGAGTATGAGAGGGATTGATGTTGAAGTGCGTTTGATGAGAGATTGATTTTGAGGTAGAATTTGATGAAAGAGATTGATTTTGAAGTGTGTCTGATGAGAGATTGATTTTGAAGTGGAATTTGATGAGAGAGTATGAAAGAGATTGATTTTGAAGTGTGTATGATGAGATATTGATTTTGAAGTGGAATTTGATGAGAGAGTGTGAAAGGGATCGATTTTGAAGTGTGTTTGGTGAGAGAGTGTGAGAGAGATTGATTTGAATGGTGTTTGGTGAGAGAGTATGAGGGAGATTGACTATAAAGTGGAGTTTGACTCATTGGATCTTTAAATCGATTTGGAATTGGATGATAGATTGATTGTAAATTTTATTCTGTCTTTAGAGGATGGTTTGGAAAATTTTAAGGGAAACGAGTATTCCTCACATGGGCCGTGTCTAGGACCCGTATTCATGGAGGATACCCAAACCTAAGGCTTCTCTAAAGTGGGCCTCAATGGTCCACTAAGTGGGCAACCTAATGGGCTTTCTAGGGGCCACCTACTCCAGCCCGTTTGGCTGGTTATGGACCGAACCTGAACAACATTAGATTTGGGCCAAGAGTTACATGGACCCAAACAGTATCAGTCCATACACTTACAAAATCATAGGCAAGGAATGATGAATTTCCAAGGCTATATAAACAACTATACATGCAGACATGGATTTTAAAAGCTACCCGAATAAAACAAATATATGTAAGAAAAGAATTCAAAATCTGTCTAAACAATTATATACATGTTGACATGGATTTAAAAGTTTACGTCATGTACGTATGAAATGAATTTTGGAAGTAGTACGGGAAATATATATACAAGAACGAATCATCAAAGCTATCTAGGTAGCGAATCAGAATTATTCAAATAAAAAACTCTCAAAAACTAACAAGATGAGTCCTATTGTATGGGTTGCTAACCAATTGTTAGTCTTATCCTATTTACTATCTTTCAATAGTCAAACAAAGGTTGAAAGCAAGAGAATAATACAAGGGACATGGGGTGAAATCACAATAATGAATAAATCGTAAGATTGCAACCGAAAGTAAAAACAACAAAAGAAATACAAATTGATACAAATACGAATAAAAATTTTAGATAAAAAGCTGCTATGGGGGGTCGCATCGACGTCGCCTCACTTGAGCTGATAGGATCAGCAAGAAGTGCACCAACCGTTACACGTGTTTGAAGTGAAGACCCCGGTAGTCCTAGCCAAACTCCAGTTCCTTAGCTAACCAGGTTTCCAAGGTTTCCATTCCTCGAGCATTATGTACATGTCATGGAACAAAAACAAAGATACACGAGAATAGTTAGTAATGAAATGTAAGAGGATTGGGGTGTGTGCAATGGGATCATACGGCCCCTCTCAATGGGAGGAAAGGGGGCAATCTAATCATCTCCCACACCCCAACCGAGAACATAGAAAAGAGTTTCAAGCTGCCAACAAATGCTAAGGATTGTAAGATAAATCAAGCATTGGGGTTGCTACTCAAATTAATTCGTCATCTTAGATTATGACTCAAACCGAAGTGTAGTATCAAAGGGGTGAAGTTGTGAGTCATGTGGGATCATACCTAGAAGGGTTTATATCATTTCCCTCTAAGTTGAAGAATTAATAAGGACCATCCGGCCGATGAATAATTTATCTTAACAATTATAGCATAAGGCAACTATAACTCATGTTCATGTTCTTATCTAAGCGCGAGGGTCAAATAATGCTAGTCTCAAACAAATTTCCAAAACAGTATCGATGCGCAAGGAGCAATCAAACATAATCAGATCGTAGGCATAAGAAATTAAATGGAATTTCCAAACCCAAAAGAGTAGTGTGGAGTTCACGGCCCACCAGCACATTTTACTTGCCAAGCCAACGTCAATCCCAGCCAGAAAGACCAGCGCAAGTTACACAGTACCTCAGCCCAAAACATGAGAACGGGGATGAATAATATATTCAAGTAAGCCAATAAATAGCGAAAGATCAATGCCAGTAAAAGGTTCAAGCCCAAAACCAACTCTCTTAAAGAGACATGTGGGCCCCAATCACCAAAAGGCCAGAAAAGGTGGGGACCCAAATCGATATTTTGGTCTAATTGCCCATACCCAACAACAAAAACAGCGCCAGTAAATTTTGGCCTCCAAACAAAAATCAGTCAGCCGGAGGAGGAATGGTTATCTCAAGGCGACATATCAATAATCACCGAATCAATTGCAAACATCAACTGGGTAAAGATTTGATCAGCGTGACAAAAGGTTAATAAAAGGCCGTGGAGTAGAGTTTCCAAATAAAACGCATCATGCGCAAAAGGCAAATTCTTGAGCAGATTATCAAGTTATGATCAGGAACAACTGACCGCTGCGATTTTCAAACCCATAGGAGTGGGTGCTAAGTCAAGGATGCCAAACCGAAATGCAAGAAGTCCAAGCTCTTCAAGCCAAGTAAATCTGATTCCGTCTGAGTTTTGGGGTGAGCAGTACCTCGGTCAAGTATATGGGCAACGACATTAGTATATGAGATAATATGTTCACTGGAATCAAAATGAGTACCGAAACATAATAGAATACGCAACAGGCAACGAGAAATCTCGCTGGAGTTAATCGATCAGCAAAACAGCCACCAAGCGCTAAGGAAATTGGAATCCCAAACCCAAAACGAAAGGTTAAAAAAAAGCCGACGGGTTAAACCGGCGTCAAAACTCGTCGATGATTGAATCCGACAATAACAGAAACAGGAACAGATTACCAGTAGCGGGAAAGGCCGGAAGAAAACCGCCATAGGTATTACGATGAGATCCCACTGTAATAATCCAGGCGAACCGAAGGTAGAATCCAAACCTCCATAAAAGGGCCAACAAGGAAATACAAACAACACGGTCAAAACCATTAAACCGCAAATACAATTAACTGAACAACAGAAGGGGTGAAGAAGTGAATGCTTGCTAAGTCCAAAAACACCCGCGAGCTCTAAATTAGAGCGATCCCGAAGGATTTCAACTGAGTTTCAAATTGAAAATACCACTGCCGAGAGTGAAATTCCACCAAGGACCGAAAAGGGCTTTGTCACGCATCAGAGCGTTTTAGCCACCGTGACTAGGGTTGAGGTCGAGAGGAGGAGGGCGATGACTGGAATCGTGATCAGGTTAGGGTCTCTCGAAGACAACGAAAAGAAATCAGAGAGGGGGAGCTTAACCGAGAGGAGTGTGATCATGAAGGAGATCAATTTTTGGAGAAGGGAGGTGAAGCACTTTGAATCGATCGATCAAACAGGAAATGGAGGAGGTCGGCTGCGGTATTCTTTTTTTTTGCTCGAGGAGAGGAGACCAAGATCGAAGAAGGAGACCGCTGCCCTCTAGCGATGCCCCGTAGGGTTTTCATTCTATGTTTCATATAACAAGAGGGGTAGGGATAAGATGGTAGGGTTTGGGTGGGCTTTTTGAAGCCATGGGCTGAAAATAGAGTGGGTTTAAGGAATTGGGCTAGGCCAGACTTCAACCAATTGTGGATTGGGTTTGAAAGATGAAAATGAGTGTGTATAAATAGAAATGAAAATAAAAATACTAATGCTAATAATAGAATAAAATAAAATATAAGAAAAAGTGGATAGATGAATAAAAATAAAATAAAATAAAATAAAATAATTAAATAGAATATAAACAAAACAAAATAAGATAGTAAAATAAGTGAATAAACAAAAGGGGACGACCTTGAAACTGGACTGTCGATGGAAATTCATTTTCGAAGAATTGTGTTTTTTTTCAGAAATGTTTTGAAAAAGATTATAAAATGATGGTTTCGTCTTAGCACGCACGTTAATATGTTTTGAAAAAAGAAAGGCGACGACCCCTCTTATTATTTCGGAATTTGCTTTATGGGGTGAGAATTTTTGGTGTCTACAATATGGACGAGGGATATACAGCCCCCTGCTGTCAGATTAAAAATGTCCTGGTGGACGAGGGATATACAGCCCCCTGCTGTCAGATTAAAAATGTCCTGGTGGACGAGGGATATACAGCCCCCTGCTGTTAAATATAAATGCCCCTATGGGCGAGGGATATACAGCCCCCTGCTGTTAGCATTGAAGACGCGCGCACGTCGAAACCTCAAGAACCAGCTCATGGATGAAACGATATCCAGAGTCAAAAGAAGAATTTCCAAGATTGACCTTTTCCCAAATTCCCACTAGATCACTAACTACCCAGAGCAATACCAAAACACTCAGTCCTACAGAGTGCAGAAGCGTAAACCCTAAGCAGTCAATGTCTAACGGGGTACCAAATAGAAGGAACCAATACCCAAGTGAGTTTCGCATTCAAGGCTTAGTTTGTCACACAAGCTGAGTTAGTCACATAACCATTTCTTTTTTAGAAATTCCTCTTAAAGTCAGTTAGCGTTTTCCAAAACATTCCACAAGTCAAACAGCAAAAATATCGGAGTACGAGAAATCGTACCTGGTATGTGAAGAACAATAAATAACTCGAATAAGTGATTCCCCAATAGTAACCTATAATTAAGGTGTTCCAAGTGTCGATTAGTTAAGGGACTTACAAACTAAACAACCTTCTCTTCTTACTGATTAATAGTTCCAGGTTTACCATTATCCTCTCACAAAGATTCGGGCTTGACTTGTTAACTAAATCCTTTACTAGGCCCATTTCGTTTAGTTTAGAACGATTTAAAATTTATTCCTGAGAGTGGCCCAAACTCTCTTTGAATTGTTTAAGTGGGCTTTTGGAATTCATAGACTTGGGCTTAGTAAGTTAACCCAAGACCGTGTTACGATTATGTTGTATAATTAAACCCTTAAGTTAATAGTGACTATTTAATTACACACCGATTAAAACCTAAGGTTTAACATATATATATATATATATATATATTCTACTTATTATAACTATCACAAGGCATATTATTTCCCTCATCTATTTTAATGTATTTACATACATATATATTTATATATATCTTTATGTATTAAGATTCATCCATAACATTTTTAGGAAATTTTATTGTATTTATTTATGTTTAACAACTTCTAGGCATAACACAACCGACATATGGTTTAATAAATAAAATGTTTTCCTTTATTTATTTAGTAATATAAGTATCCCTGTATTAGAATTAACTAAGACATCCCCTATGTAACTTATTATATTTAAACTATCTTATTACTACAACCTTTAACTGCATTCCAAGTATGTTTCATTAAGTATTTCTTCTACTATATCTTAGGTTTCTAGCTCTTATAATATTTAGTTATTATAAGTGTTAATTTATTAGTTCCTTGCTTTACTCTAAGTTACTACCTTATTCCCTTTTTATATATGCCTAAAAATATATATATTTATTCCTTAGTTTAATTAAAAATATTAACTCCCATATAGTATAATAAGTAAAACGTAAAAATAATTAAATTCCTTGATTTACATAAGTTTCTACTTAAATAAGTATATATACATATATGTAAATAATTTCACTTCTCTTAAAAGCTAATACCTAAACATTTATAAACTTACTGTTATAACATGTTAATTTAGTGTTCCATATTTTCCCCAGCTTAAAAAGTTTATTAACAAACCATACTTTAATTTTTGGTTACATTAAAAACCATATATTATAAGTTATTCTTATGAAAAACGCATAAACACAATTTTCAAAACCTTTTACCATTGCCCAAAAATTCCCAAATTTAATATACAGTAACCATAACATTTTAGACATATTATAAAATTTTTATTTCATAAAAATCTCTTTTTAATTTAGCCAAATAATTCCAGAAAACCCGTAACTTGCAAAAATCATAGCTTATATTTAAAAACTCCAAAACCATTATAATTTACATCAAAATAAACTAGATTTAATAAGGAATCTATGGTTAAAATTTCAAGTCAAAATACATTCGGGAAGGTATTTAAATTAATTCAACAATTAGGGTTATTTACTGGAATTTATAAAAACCTAATCTAAAACGTTTTAATCTCGGCCGTCCGTTTCTTTTAACTACGATCGGACGGCCCTAAACTTCCGAGTTCATCAGCAAACCCAGAACCCAACCCGAGTACTAATTCACGTTTTTCTCACAATCTACAGGACGAAATCGAGTGATTCTTGTTTCTATGGTTTCGAAATTAAATTACGGTTCTAATGACACCGATTTCCCCAGTTATGATGCAGTATTCAATGGTTTACGAATTCGATTTCGAGGTTAGGGTTCTTAAGAGTTTTCGAATTCGATTCTCCCAAATTCACTCAATCTAAAGCGTAATTGATGCAATTGAATCGTGGTTTTGACCGATAATGTAACATAGTTTAGCAAGGTTGAAGGAATTTGAAGAAAACTTACCAGAGTTGTGCGAATTGAGTGAATTTGAATTCGAAAATCTGGAAAAGTTCGAACTTTCGAGCAGTTCACGAGGCCGACTTTGAGGATCTATAACTTGCAGCACAGATCGAGTTAGGCTATGTGTAAGGGCTTAATCGAAAGAGTAAACTTACCTCTACATATTGATAACAAGAACTAATCCTAACTTGCAACACACAGAAAGAAATCGAAGCTAGAAGTTGCGAGTTTACCTTGCGTTTTCTGGAAAGAAACTGTGATTTTATGTGGTGGCAAAACCGAAACTTTAGACACCTTGTTCTTCCAAACGGTTGGGAATTGGCTTAGGTCATCAACATGAAAGTTTTAGAGGGATTAGAGCTCTTCAAAACGAGCTAAAGAACATGAAATTTGGCTGAGAAACGAAGAAGTTATGGCTAGACGAAGTTACCTGATTCGAAGGAAAAACTGGAAACTGCAGTTACGGTTTTGCAGGGTGGCTACTTTGATTCGGTTTTCCGGTTGATTTAGGACGAGTTAGGGTTAGTGTGAGTTATGGTTGTTTAGAGGAAGTGTAGGAGAAGGCAACAAAGAAGACGACACTCAAAAATTCCATAAGATGAGAAAGTTATGAAGGTCACAAGATAGGGCAAAACCTGATTTCTGTTACCCAGATTATAGGAGATAAAATTCGTCTAAGTGCTGGGGCGCGAATCCCGAGGCGCGCGCTGACTCAGCAGACGTGCCACGTCAGCCCTTTTTCAAATTTTGGCTCTAAACTTCATTTGATCATAACTTTGGCTAGGATGATCCGTTTTTGATGTTCTTTTTATCGATCTTCATGGTTTTCCATAACCTATTTATTGGTATAGGTTTCATGGCCTGGTTTGACCATTCTCAAAAAGTCAACCCTAGCAAGGCTTTAAAGGCTTTAGGGTTTCTAGAATTTCATATTGACTTTTATGTTTCAAAAAAATGTTCCAACACTTCCTAAAAGCTTTATAATATAGTTGGAGTGTTTAGAAATTTTTCCAAGATTTATTGACTTATAAATCTTATTATTAAATTCATAATACTATATAATAATATATAATAATTAGGGTTAAATAGGAGAAAACCCCTAAATAAATTTCACAATTCCATATAATAATTTAATGTTCATAATTCCATATAATTATTTAATATTTAATAAAAGAAATCCCCTAAATTAATTTAAATTAATTTAGGGGTATTTCAGTATATCCCCCTTAAAAGAAACTTCGCCTCGAAGTTTAACAATCAACTAATAGGCACTCACACCGCTTCGGGTGTGCTGAGACAATAATAACAATAATAATTCCAATGAAATTCCACACCAATCCAATCCTTTATTTCCATTTCAACATTCCACTCGGGAGTACCGAAATCAAATCAAACTGAATCAAAATATAAACTGAAACAAAACACAAACGTGACAAACTACCGTGCCATAATGTAAAACTACGTACATACCCACACCTTTCACACTACTAATATTGTTCTCCCTCTACTAACAAGGCATAATCCGGATGAGATAACGAAGGAGGAGTATGCCAGTATATCCCCCTTAAAAGAGACAAAGTACGCCCTCGTACCGCCCTTAACGTGAATCACACCAGGATAGCAGAATATCAAGTAAACAGACGTGGGTACTTTACTCTCATGGAGTCCTCAGTCTCCCAAGTCGCTTCCTCAACCCCATGATGCTCCCAAAGAACTTTCACCAATTTGACTGATCTGCCTCTCGTTTCTCGGACCTTCGTGTCCAAGATCCGAATAGGAGTCTCCTCATACCTCAGTGTAGGCTCAATCTCCAGTCTCTCCGGCTGTAGTACGTGAGAAGGGTCAGGCATATACTTCTTCAAATGAGATACATGAAACACATCGTGTACCTTCCCCAACTCCGCTGGTAGCTCGAGTCTGTAAGCAACTGGGCCCACTCACTCCGTAATCCTGTACGGGCCGACATACTTAGGGCTTAGCTTCCCCTCATCCCAAATCTGAAGATGCCTCTCATCGGAGAAACTCGTAAGAAGACCATGTCTCCCAACTGAAACTCGAGCTCTCTGGTGCGCTGATCCCCGTAAGATTTCTGTCTGGACTGCGCTGCCCTCATGTGCTGCTGAATAACCCTGACGTCATCCTGCAGTGTCTGAATATACTCGGGCCCAATCAAGACTGCCTCAGCAGGGTCACTCCATGATAAGGGAGTCCGGCACGGCCTGCCATATAGAGCCTAGAATGGTGCCATGCCGATAGACGCATGGTAAGAGTTATTGTAGGAGAACTCTACCAGGTGTAGACGCTCTACCCAACTCCCCTGATAGTCTAGAGCGACTGCTCGCAACATATCCTCCAATGTCTAAATAGTCCTCTCAGTCTGCCCATCAGTCTGCGGGTGAAAAGCTGTGCTAAGTCGTAGCTGAGTCCCAAATGCCTCCTGCACCTGACGCCAAAATCTACTGAGGAAACGAGTGTCACGATCAGAGACGATTGTCTTCAGTACCCCATGGTACCGGATATGCTCTGTGGTGAACACCTCAGCTAGTTTGGGCACCTTCCACGTGTCCTTGATAGGTATGAACCTAGCTGTCTTGGTCAACCTATCGACTATAACCCATATGGCGTTCAGTCCACCTCTAGCTGGAGGGAGACCGACCACAAAATCCATGCTGATGTCGTCAAACTTCCAGCACGGTACTGGTAGTGACTGAATCTGGCCTCCTGGTCGACGATGCTCAAACTTCACCTTCTGACAAGTGAGGCACCGAGAGACAAAATCAGCTACATCCCTCTTCATCCCGCTCCACCAGAATAATGGCTTCAAGTCCTTGTACATCTTGATGGCTCCAGGGTGTACTGATAATGTCGAGGAATGAGCCTCTGAAAGAATCCTGGTCTGAAGTTCCGTCGCATCCTGAGGAACGCAGAGTCTGCCTCTGACTTGGAGGTGTCCCTCGCTGTCCAGCTCGTAGTCTACTTCAAACCGTCAGTCAACCCGTCTGCTAACTTTTGTCTGATGCCCTGTAGATAAACGTCACTGTCCTGGGCTGCATACACCTCCTCAGCTATCGTGGTCGTCTCTATCAAGGCAAGAAGTGAATAAGCTCTTCTGCTCAGAGCATCTGCCACAACATTTCCTTTCCCTTCTGTGTACTGGAGGTTGATGTCATAATCAGCCAGTAGCTCAACCCATCTTCGCTGTCTCAATTCAGCTCCTTCTGGTCCAGATGTACTTCAGACTCTTATGGTCTGTCATAATCCGACTGTGGCTCCATACAAGTAATGTCGCCAGATCTTCAAGGCGAAGACTATGGCGAGGAGCTCAAGGTCGTGTGTGGGGTAATTCTTTCGTGCTTCTTCAGCTGTCTAGAAGCATACGCTACTACTCGGCCATGCTGCATCAGTACCCACCAATCCCTCTGCCTGAAGCATCGCAATATACCTCGTACCCCTCGTTCCCCTCTGGGATAATCAATACTGGAGCTGTGGTCAAGGCGTCCTTCAGCGCTGGAAGGAGACCTCACAAGCCTCTGTCCACAAACGGGCTGTCCTTCTTCATCAAGGAGGTCAAGGGCTTGGCTAGCCTGGAGAAGTCCTTCACAAAGCGTCTATAGTAGCCAGCCAACCCAAGGAAACTCCTAACCTCTGTCAAGTGCGAGGTCTATGCCAGCTCTTCACTGCCTCAATCTTAGCTGGGTCTACTGAAACTCCCTCAGCTGAGATCACGTGTCCAAGAAATGACACCTTGTCCAGCCAGAATTCACACTTGCTGAATTTGGCATACAATTGTTTCTCCCTCAGTGTCCAAGACTGTCCTCAAATGCTGCTCATGTTCCTCTTTGCTCTTGGAGAAGACTAGAATGTCGTCTATGAATACGACTACCGACTTATCTAGCTGGGCTTGGAAGACTCTCTGCATCAAATCCATAAATCTCGCCGGTGCATTGGTCAGTCCAAACGGCATCACTGTGAACTCATAGTGGCCGTATCTGGTCCGGAAGGCTGTCTTCTCTATGTCTGGCTCAGCTACAGCTATCTGGTGATATCCGGAACGCAGATCAATCTTAGAGAACACCTTTGCTCCCCTCAGCTGGTCGAACAAGTCATCGATCCTGGGCAGTGGGTACTTGTTTTTGATCGTGACATTGTTCAGCTCTCTGTAGTCTATACACAGTCTCATGCTTCCGTCCTTCTTCTTGACAAACAGCACAGGAGCGCCCCAAGGTGAGACACTGGGTCTGATGAAGCCCTTATCTAGTCGCTCCTGCAACTGCTTCTTCAACTCGACCATCTCTGCAGGGCCCATCCGGTAGGGAGCCTTAGCAATCGGTCCCGTGCCAGGTACGAGGTCGATGTTGAATTCAACCTCTCTCAGCGGTGGTAGTCCAGGTAGCTCCTCTGGAAAAACATCAGGGTACTCCGACACAATGGGAACGTCGCTCTTGAACTTCGGATCCGTCCTCAGATCCTGGGCATAACAGTAGTAGGCGGTAGCGCCCTTGGACACTTCCTTCATCAGGGATAAGCCGATACAACCTTCACAGTCGGCTTTGGGTTGCATTCGGTATGATACTGTGATCCCTGTGGCTGACTTCAAGAGGAGACGATGCTCTGCACAGTGTAGTCTCCTGTACCGCTGTAGCGTGTCCATGCCCACAATTATGTCGAATCCCATGCCAGGAAGACAATGGCATCAAGAAGAAGTCTGCTCCCTTGATGTGCATGCTCAATTCTTGCACTTACTACACTTGATCTCTCTTGGAGGCACAAACTGAGCAATCATGGATATCCTCTGTGGGCATTGATCTTAGCATGAACGCTTGGATATGAAGGAGTGGGAGGCACCAGAATCAAACAGGATGTGGCCTCCACTCCATTAACTAGGAACGTGCCTGTTATAGGATAAAGTTTTAAGATTCTGGGTAACTTCCAAGTAGTTACTCAGGTTAATGTTTATACCTGTGATGACCATTCCATTGCTCTTGCTTGAGCCTGGTCAACACATTCAACCTGATCCCTGAGTTTCCAACCCCTAAATGAAGCAATAAAATTCTTAGAATTTCCATTCTTATTGAAAGCTTCATGAGCAACTTAATTTACAATGCTGAAACTGTAAAGTACAAGGCTAGTCTGTCTAAAGGTTAGGTTAGACGGCCGGTTTCATAGGGGTCTGGTTAATAATGGGTGTGGGGGCTGTGTTGGGCTTGATTCTCTTCACCCCATGGTAGATGAGTCTAGCTGCCCCACCAAAGATCAGTACATCACCGACTTCAGGAGGATCTTGGTAGCAAGGTCCATCTCCTTGTCACCAAATAGGAACTCCGCGTCGTCTCCAAGTGATATGGACAACTGGAACTCCTCTAGTGACGGATCTAGGGATTCGTCCTTATCTTGTGCACCCTAGCTTACCTCTTTCCATAATTGATGATGCACACGTCGGAGGTTAGGTCTGGGACGGGCTCATCCTCCAATTCTTGGCTGCCTTAACTGCAGCTCTAATGATGGTCTGCAGTTCCTCCGGGATTGGTGGCACCTCCACCTCTTCATAGCTCTTGGTGGTGTGGTTCCACTTCTTACCTAGGCACATGATCTTCACCTTCATGGTTGAACCATTCTTGAAGGTAGGGGTATAAAAATTTCCTTCCTTCACACCTAACTCCCTGATCTTGAGGATCAATGCATACTGGACTGCTGGGGTCAGGTACTCTCGTAGTAAGATCATCCCGGGTCTCAAGACCTCACACTTCTCTGGTGGGTGTGGTTTGGCTTCAAAAGGGATGTTGGGTGTGGTATATGGCAAAATAGGAAAGCAAATATCGAAAGCTGAACAACAATTGCCATTAAATAAATAAGTCAAGGTTCACAACTGGAAATGAAAGGTTCGAAACGAAACAAAATGAAGGGTTTATAGTTCATCCCTTTTACATTGACAAGAAAAACTAGCAACTGAATGTAAAGAAAGTAAGGGTCTAAGCCTCTTCATGAGGAAAATAGTCCTCACCAGGTGAACTCGGGTCATCACTCGCTGCCTCGACGCGGTCCACCATGTTAAGGACCGGTGCCTTGCCCGGCCTCTGGGGGTAGTTCTGTCCCGGCCTCTGTGGATGGCTCTGGGCGGGGCGGCTGGTAGATGGTCCAGCACCTCCTGTGCCACCTCGACCTCCTCCAGTAGTAGTAGCAGTTGGGGCTCTAGCAGTGGTCCCGGTGGTGGGCTTGTAGTTCCAAGAATCCGGGTTCTTGTGGCATTCGAAACCCCTATGCCCTTTCTTACCACAGTAGTTGCATTCCACCAGATTTCCTTTACAATCCTTGCCCGGGTGGTCCTTCTTGCACCACTTGCAGAAGTATCTTCTTACCGGTCTGTTTCCTGTTTCAGTGCAAGGTTAGTGACGTGATAGCATAAATGTAACCATATTATAGATTCTAACTTTTCTCACCCCCTGGGTGGTTCGTAGCGGAGGGGCTTAACATTAGCATTAGAAGGGACGATGGCCTTCTCGTTCCCTCCCTTGAAAAATTTTCCCCTCCTTTCCTGAGTCTGAGGGGGTCCTCTTCCATTTTCTCCTCCATGGTCATTCCTCCTCTTGCCTAGCACAGAATCCTGATAGGCAATGGTGGTCTCGCAATTGTTCACATCATCAGCTAGTTTCTGTCGTTACAAGATGTGTTAGTGGGGAAATCTTTGCGCACCAGAAATTCTAACTCATATTCCATACCTGTAGAACCGGTATGGAATTTGTCCACCAGATATCTTGGAGCATAAGCTCCCTCTCCAATGACAGCAAGTAACTCCATAAATTTATTGTAGTACTCAGCAACAGAGGAATTCCCTTGCTTCAGCTGCTCGAACTCACTCCTCATCCTCTTGTGTAGATAGGATGGATAAATTTTAGCTCTCAGAGCCACTAGAAATGCCTGGAAGTCAAAGTTCGCCTGGGCCGTCAGCTCGGCTCTAGCAGTCTGCCACCATCGATGCGCGGGTCCCTGAAGAAAGTAGGCCGCTATGTCCACTTGGCGATTCACTGGAACATGCAGAGAGGTGAAGGCCTTCTACCTCTCGTCTATGTATTTCTCTAAAGTCTTCGGTTCTGGTTGGCCTTCATAGATGGGAGGACGAAGGTCATTAACCGCCTTCAGCCAGTTGAACTCCTGGGGACCATTAGGTGGTGGCGGTGGTGGCTGTGGGATCTGAGCCTGCTGCTGGGCCAATGCAGCTGTCACAATCTGCGCTATGACCTCCGGGATGACAGCGTCGGGTCCATAGCCTCCTGAGGGACCAGCTCTTCCTCCTCTTCGAGACATCTAGCTGGTATGACGGTTTTGTTACTCAGAAGGCGTATTGTAAAGTCTAACTATCTATGTAGTAATATATGAAATATTTATAACGTCCTAAGGACGGTTCGTATGTACATGAAGTAAGTATGGGATAGGGTCACGCGCCTTTCTGGAATTCTCACTTCCCAATTCTACCCCAGTTCCCCAGTTTTAAGTGCACCTATAATCTAAGTATTTCACTCGGCTTGTTTTCTCGGGTTCAGAGCATAACTACGCTCTGATACCAATTTCTGTAACGCCCCTATTTAACATATTTATAGCGGAAATAAAATACTAAAGGCGTACAGACCATCGGGTTCCAAACACCCGGTACCAAACCTCACCAAAATACAACTTAATGATTACAACTGTCACGGCCTGAACCTCGAGAAAACTTAACAAAAAGTAAGCAGTAATAAAACATATAAACTCTCAAAACCTAATCCCATCCCAATCACTCGTTCTCTTCGTGGCCACCTGTAAAATAACTCGTACCTGCAAGATAAAACCAAGCAGCCCACCCCGGGAGGGGTGGGTTAGTTCCCTGGAATGGAACTGGTACGATCCTCCAAAAACAAACTCATAATACAACTCTTAAATAAATAATAGCAAGAAAAACAACCACTTAAACCACACAAAGGAACAAGACATTTCACAAATCACCAAATCAAGATAACAAGATAAGAATAAAGATTAATAACAGAAAAATAAAGTTAGTGGAACAAAATCACATTATGTGTTAGTGAACATCCATTGCCTTAGTTAAACCCAATTCCCGTTAGGAGTAGAAAGACTCAGATAGTCACAAAGAACTAGGAATGGAAAGATAGATCCAAGGACCAATAACTCAAGAGTAGAATAAAACCAATTGGGAGAGATGGCCCCCACCGCCAGATATAAATGTCCGTATGGACGAGGGATATACAGCCCCCTGCTGTCAGATTAAAAATGTCCTGGTGGACGAGGGATATACAGCCCCCTGCTGTCAGATTAAAAATGTCCTGGTGGATGAGGGATATACAACCCCCTGCTGTTAAATATAAATGCCCCTATGGGCGAGGGATATACAGCCCCCTACTGTTACCATTGAAGACGCGCGCATGTCGAAACCTCAAGAACCAGCTCACGGATGAAACGATATCCAGAGTCAAAAGAAGAATTTCCAAGATTGACCTTTTCCCAAATTCCCACTAGATCACTAACTACCCAGAGCAATACCAAAACACTCAGTCCTATAGAGTGCAGAAGCGTAAACCTTAAGCAGTCAATGTCTAACGGGGCACCAAATAGAAGGAACCAATACCCAAGTGAGTTTCGCATTCAAGGCTCAGTTAGTCACACAAGCTGAGTTAGTCACACAACCATTTCCTTTTTAGAAATTCCTCTTAAAGTCAGTTAGCGTTTTCCAAAACATTCCACAAGTCAAACAGCAAAAATATCGGAGTACGAGAAATCGTACCTGGTATGTGAAGAACAATAAATAACTCGAATAAGTGATTCCCCAATAGTAACCTATAATTAAGGTGTTCCAAGTGTCGATTAGTTAAGGGACTTACAAACTAAACAACCTTCTCTTCTTACTGATTAATAGTTCCAGGTTTACCATTATCCTCTCACAAAGATTTGGGCTTGACTTGTTAACTAAATCCTTTACTAGGCCCATTTCGTTTAGTTTAGAACGATTTAAAATTTATTCCTGAGAGTGGCCCAAACTCTCTTTGAATTGTTTAAGTGGGCTTTTGGAATTCATAGACTTGGGATTAGTAAGTTAACCCAAGACCGTGTTACGATTATGTTGTATAATTAAACCCTTAAGTTAATAGTGACTATTTAATTACACACCGATTAAAACCTAAGGTTTAACATATATATATATATTCTACTTATTATAACTATCACAAGGCATATTATTTCCCTCATCTATTTTAATGTATTTACATACATATATATTTATATATATCTTTATGTATTAAGATTCACCCATAACATTTTTAGGAAATTTTATTGTATTTATTTATGTTTAACAACCTCTAGGCATAACACAACCGACATATGGTTTAATAAATAAAATGTTTTCCTTTATTTACTTAGTATATATAAGTATCCCTGTATTAGAATTTAACTAAGACATCCCCTATGTAACTTATTATATTTAAACTATCTTATTACTACAACCTTTAACTGCATTCCAAGTATGTTTCATTAAGTATTTCTTCTACTATATCTTAGGTTTCTAGCTCTTATAATATTTAGTTATTATAAGTGTTAATTTATTAGTTCCTTGCTTTACTCTAAGTTACTACCTTATTCCCTTTTTTATATATGCCTAAATAATATATATATATATTCCTTAGTATAATTAAAAATATTAACTCCCATATAGTATAATAAATAAAACGTAAAAAATAATTAAATTCCATGATTTACATAAGTTTCTACTTAAATAAGTATATATACATATATGTAAATAATTTCACTTCTCTTAAAAGCTAATACCAAAACATTTATAAACTTACTTTATAACATGTTAATTTAGTGTTCCATATTTTTCCCAGCTTAAAAAGTTTATTAACAAACCATACTTTAATTTTTGGTTACATTAAAAACCATATATTATAAGTTATTCTTATGAAAAACTCATAAACATAATTTTTAAAACCTTTTACCATTCCCAAAAATTCCCAAATTTAATATACAGTAACCATAACATTTTAGACATATTATAAAATTTTTATTCCATAAAAATATCTTTTTAATTTAGCCAAATAATTCCAAAAAACCCGTAACTTGCAAAAATCAAAACTTATGTTTAAAAACTCCAAAACCATAATAATTTAAATCAAAATAAACTAAATTTAATAAGGAATCTATGGTTAAAATTTCAAGTCAAAATACATTCGAGAAGGTATTTAAATTAATTCAACAAGTTAGGGTTATTTACTGGAATTTATAAAAACCTAATCTGAAACGTTTTAATCTCGGCCGTCCGTTTCTTTTAACTACGATCGGACGGCCCTAAACTTCCGAGTTCATCAGCGAACCCAGAACCCAACCCGAGTACTAATTCACGTTTTTCTCACAATCTACAGAACGAAATCGAGTGATTCTTGATTCTATGGTTTCGAAATTAAATTACGGTTCTAATGACACCGATTTCCCCAATTATGATGCAGTATTCAATGGTTTACGAATTCGATTTCGAGGTTAGGGTTCTTAAGAGTTTTCAAATTCGATTCTCCCAAATTCACTCAATCTAAAGCGTAATTGATGCAATTGAATCGTGGTTTTGACCGATAATGTAACATAGTTTAGCAAGGTTGAAGGAATTTGAAGAAAACTTACCGGAGTTGTGCGAATTGAGTGAATTCGAATTCGAAAATCTGGAAAAGTTCGAACTTTCGAGCAGTTCACGAGGCCGACTTTGAGGATCTATAACTTGCAGCACAGATCGAGTTAGGCTATGTGTAAGGGCTTAATCGAAAGAGTAAACTTACCTCTACATATTGATAACAAGAACTAATCCTAACTCGCAACACACAGAAAGAAATCGAAGCTAGAAGTTGCGAGTTTACCTTGCGTTTTCTGGAAAGAAAACTGTGATTTTATGTGGTGGCGAAACCGAAACTTTAGACACCTTGTTCTTCCAAACGGTTGGGAATTGGCTTAGGTCATCAACATGAAAGTTTTAGAGGGATTAGAGCTCTTCAAAACGAGCTAAAGAACATGAAATTTGGCTGAGAAACGAAGAAGTTATGGCTAGACGAAGTTACCTGATTCGAAGGAAAAACTGGAAACTGCAGTTACGGTTTTACAGGGTGGCTACTTTGATTCGATTTTCCAGTTGATTTAGGACGAGTTAGGGTTAGTGTGAGTTATGGTTGTTTAGAGGAAGTGTAGGAGAAGGCAACAAAGAAGACGACACTCAAAAATTCCATAAGATGAGAAAGTTATGAAGGTCACAAGATAGGGAAAAACCTGATTTCTGTTACCCAGATTATAGGAGATAAAATTCGTCTAAGTGCTGGGGCGTGAATCCCGAGGCGCGCGCTGACTCAGCAGACGTGCCACGTCAGCCCTTTTTCAAATTTTGGCTCTAAACTTCATTTGATCATTACTTTGGCTAGGATGATCCGTTTTTGATGTTCTTTTTATCGATCTTCATGGTTTTCCATAACCTATTTATTGGTATAGGTTTCATGGCCTGGTTTGACCATTCTCAAAAAGTCAACCCTAGCAAGGCTTTAGGGTTTCTAGAATTTCATATTGACTTTTATGTTTCAAAACAATGTTCCAACACTTCCTAAAATCTTTATAATATAGTTGGGGTGTTTAGAAATTTTTCCAAGATTTATTGACTTATAAATCTTATTATTAAATTCATAATACTATATAATAATTAGGGTTAAATAGGAGAAAACCCCTAAATAAATTTCACCATTCCATATAATAATTTAATGTTCATAATTCCATATAATAATTTAATATTTAATAAAAGAAATCCCCTAAATTAATTTAAATTAATTTAGGGGTATTTCACACAAGCACTGAAGAAACCCGAAGAGCTTCATCTGATAATGGAGCAAGCCGTGGGTATTGCTCAACAACAAGAAGTATAAACAATACCAGACCTCGAAGCTGACTTATACATCATCAACTTCTATGAGAATGGAGACCACCTTGAACTCCACCAGGATAAGAATGAAACAACGGATTCTCTCACCTGAAGGAAACATGTGATGTCTTTGTCCATTGAAGATGATGCCGAATTCCTTTATGGCGAGCATAAAAGGATGGATCTGGCCAAGAAGATCACATTCAAGTCAAGAGATGTTCTAATCATGGGTGGAAAGTCGAGGGTATTATACCATGGTATAAAGAAGATCAAACTGAACACGACACCCTCGATAGTGATTAATGCCACTCACATGAGACCTGGACGACTGAACTTGACCTTTAGGAAGTATTAGCCATGTATTTCTTTAAGAATGTATAATTAGAATCACAATGAAATCAACGGTTGAGTAATAGCAATGTTTTTTATTTTTTGACTCGCTTTATACCTCAATACTTACTAAGTTTATGAAATAGGTTGTGAGCTAGGGAAGGAAGGTGCACTTAGTATTCTCACAGAGGCACTGGCCGGCGAAAGCGACACTATCCGCACAGGTATAAATCAAAGTAAGAATGATTAAAACCTTAATCAATACCTTAAAGTAAGGGGAATAATATGTGAGATCGTTAACACGTGTACCTTTTTGGTTAATGGAGTCATTGCATCGGTATTATTCGACTTTGGAGCCTCACATACCTTCATATCTTCTTCACTTGCGAAGAAGTTGGGGCTAGAAGCTGTAGAGCTTCCAGATTTAATGGTCACTCTCCCGTCTAAGGGGAGGGTGCGATGCACACATTATTACTGAGGAGCCACCATTCAGATTAGGGATGAGGATTTCCCAATCAATCTGATCTAGTTCAAAGGCTGGGGATTTGATGTGATTGTTGGGATGAACTGGTTGGAGCAGCACAAGAGCCGTATTCTCTGTGCTGAGCACCGACTGTTACTTAGGAGTCTTACAGAAGTTACAGTGTCAACCACCAGAGACCTAGAGAGCCATCAATGAAGATCTTATATGATATTTCCATGTTTAAAGAGATCAGGAAGTAGAACGAGGTGTTCCTTTGATATGTCCAGGACATGGAATGGGATCCAGATTTTACAGCCACATGTGCTAGTGGTATCGGAGTTTCCCAACCTCCTTCCTGGGGAACTTCCAAGCTTTCCACCAGCACGTGAGGTAGAGTTAACTATCGACTTATTACCGGGTACGGGACTGATAGCAAAGGCACTGTATCCCATGGCTCTAGCTGAGATGAATGAGTTAAAGAAGCAGCTACGAGACCTACTTGATAAGGGCTTTATACGCCCTAGTGTATCACCTTGGAGTGCCCCAGTACTCTTTGTGAAGAAGAAAGATGCCAGCCTCAGACTATGCATTGACTACAGAGAGTTGAATGCAATCAGAGTGATAAACAAGTACTTGTTACCACAGATTGATGATTTATTCGATCAGTTGAAGGGAGCATTTGTGTTTTCTAAGATTGATTTGAGGTCAGGTTACCATCAGATCACGATTAGGGAGCAGAACATTGAGAAGACGACATTTAGGATGAGATTTTCTCCTACAAGTTTACAGTGATGTCATTCGATCTGTCAAACGCTCCAACAAAGTTCATAGATCTGATTAACCGATTGTTCAGAGAGCAGCTTATGTTGGTTAAGTAGAGATTACACTTGTATGTTAGATTCGAAATTTAGTATGAACTCGGTGTGTATTGTATTGGAGTTTTAAGTTTGAATTTTCCAAAGTCAGACCATAACGTCTATGTTTAATAGGCCTTGTCAGTCACGTGGGTGACTGGCGGCGGTAACATTGGAAGTTGTTTGAGATATCCGCTACGAGTTAATGGTATTGGCGTTTTAAGTTTACTGGTAATTAATTGATTAGGAGACAGGGTGTTACATATTTGTTTAATGTTTTCCTGTTTTGTTGTTTTCATTTCTGAAACCATGAGTGAGTAGTTGTTTTAGTTCCCCTGGTTGAGGAAGCGGACATTTTTTGTATGACTTATGTCATGTAATTGTTCCACTACTTTTTGACTAATGCAATAGTTTAATTTCAGTTCTTCATGCGCTCTAATCCTTTGATCAATTATTAAAGCGACTTTTGTAGTTTTCTAATCAAAATGTGGTGCTGGTTAACAAGACATAGGAAGTTAAACCAGATTAACGACTAGAAGAATGGTCTGCCTATAGGTTAATGTGTCTCCAATAGGAACTATTCTTCAAGCGATCATTCTGTTTTCGGATTACAACATTAGTTTGTTGCTAGTTCTTCTAAACAGTTAGAGTTTGTTGTATAAGACCCAGTCAATGTATTATATATAGTTCATGAGTTTATTGCAATATTAGTATAATTGTTACTAATAGGATTTGTAGAAATAGGTGAGCATAACAACTCGGGATGCGCCTTTTACTTATCACATTTACAATTTTTTTTCCTGTGTTGCTTTCGTTTATTTTAATTGTTTTATTTCCTTTTGTTAATTTAGTTTTCAACTAAATTAATTAAACCCTAAAAAGTGACATTTTCTGTTTTCTTAGTTTAGTTTAGCATTCTCAATTAAATTTGTAATTTTTCTATTAATTGAACGAGATCCCTGAGATCGACAACCCACTCATTCACTATTCCATCAAAATGATAGGTACATTGCCTAGGAGGTAGAGATATAATTACATATATTTTTACCGCTACAATAAGCCATATTTTTCATGTTGATAGTTCGTATATGTTATGCCCTAATACAGGTTTGAATTATGTCCTTAGATAATCATATATTACTCCTCTTAAGCAGTACATAATCATTGATATGGTTTATAATACGATATACATTAACTTCTTGTCTTAGCGCTCTTCCGAGGGTGGCGGTAACACCCATGATAAATAGGTTTCCGTTGTCATCACTAGAATCTCAAATTTAGGGGTGTTACATGCTTCAAATTCATCTTGAAAATCCTTAACATCACTTTAAAAGTAGAATGATATAGAAGTATATGTTACAAAAATTCAGGGTAGCAAGCTACAGGAGGCGCGGCCACCCGCACGCTGGAGCCTGCATAGCTGCTAGGTAGCAAGCCTGGTTGTATCCGCTGAGTGGCTAGCCTGGCTATAGGCGCTTGGTGGCTAGCCTAGACTGCTGGGCAGCTATGGTCTTCCCAGCTGTTTGCCAGCTGCAGGCTTCCTAGCAACCTAGAGTTCTACGTGTGACTGCATGACTAAGTAAAAATCTGACTACGAATAGCTTAGCAAATGTAATAATGAGAAAACCCAGCTCATGGTGAAAATATAGAGTATGAATATATGTTTTATTGAAAGACTGTTACAATATTTTTTTATCTAAAAATTATAATAAATGTAACAATATAATATTTATACTCTAACACCCATTTTCAAGTCTTCTAACAGGTACAGACATATACTCTTTAATACATCTCTTTAATTTTTCTCACTCAGAGATTAGTCATAAAGTCATCTATATGGCTACTATTTGGAATATGCTCGACTGATATAAACCCCTTCTGTATTTTCAACCGTGGGTGGAGGATGTTTATTTCAATAAGCTTCGTCCTCTGGTATTGTACTAGATTTTTGGCTATAGACACTACGATCTATTGTCGTACTTCATTGGAATTGGTCACATTTCCTTAATGTCCAGCTCATGTATGACTCTACAAAGCCAAGCAAAATTACAAGTCACAATCTTCATTGCCCAGTTCTCATTCTCTACTAAAGATAAGGATACTCTTCTCTACATTTTAATTTCAGCTTACTAGTGATCCTCTTAGCATTATGTAGTACCCTCGATACTGATCTCCCTATGTAACTATCACATTAAGTTGTGAGACTGGATGTGGGTATATTGTTGAGATGAACACATAATTGCTTGTTCCTTTGATATAGTGAAGAGTATGAAGAGTTGACATCATGTGAGAGCTCTAGGTTCTTTAAGAAGTTGGATTAAGAACTGTATTGTGAATGCTAGGTATGGTCATGTATGTGTGAGGTGGTTAAGCTTGCCAATCAAACTCCTGTATGGTGTTAGATGTGTAGGTATTCACCATCATCTCTTCTCACTTTCATTCCTGGATGTAAAGGAGACAAAACAAACATTTTTCCAAAGAATTAAATTCATTTAGTAAATTAATGTAGAAGATTTTTATGGGATACTATCATCTGGTCTCATGGTGAAGGAACCTCATCCGTATGAAATAATGCAACTTAACCGAATCTTTTATCCTGCATTCTTTTCTTAATTATTGTTTGACCAACTTTATTCATCAGAATAGTTCCCAACAACACAAAGGTCATCATCATAAATAGCTAAGAAGGAAACAAGTTGATCATTCCTTTTCAAAAACAAGGAATAATCATTAAAAGATTTAATCTACCCTACTAGATAAAGGAATCACTTAATCTGGCAAACCATTGCCTAGAAACCTATTTCATGCCACCTAAGGACCCTCTTAACCTGTAACTCTTAACTTTTTCCCCAACCTTCAATCCTTTAGGGATTTACATGTATATTTCGTCATCAAAATTGCCATGGATAAAGGCATTATTAACATCCAATTGATCCATGGACCATCCTTTTATTAATATCCACAACAAGAAGAGTTCTAATAGTGGACATTCTTACAAATTGAGGTGTAGTCCAGGCCATATCTTTGACGGATTCCCTTGGCATCTAGTCTTGCCTTGAATCTTTCTATTGTACCATCGACTTTCAATTTTTTTTAAGGATCCACCTGCAGCCTATGGTATTTTATGTTTGGGAAGCTTGGTAAACTCTGAAGTATTGTTGTGTTTCAAACTTCCAATTCTTTATTCATAGCTTCTACCTAGTGTTTTGATTTCGCAAGCCTCCTTATATGTTATAGAATCTTTGAGGTCTAACGCTCTCCATAACATGTTTTGTTTTGAACCTATTGGGATACTATAGTATAGTTACTGGTTATTCTAATACGGCCCACATCTTGGCCCAACTCTCTGTATTGGATAGCCCAGTTCCATCACTTGTATACCTAGTTCCGTCACTTGTATATAGTCTCTTGTTCTTTAGGTTTAGCGTACTGTAGCTTATACTCTTCCGCACTACTACTTCTTCCTCTCTGTACACATTCTTCTTCCCTGAAATAAACAAGCTTCTTGAATTGTTACCCTCATTCTTAATCGTGCTAACATGGTATCAGAGCTTTAGCTCGATTAAACTTCATTCATACAAAAATGGCGGATAACGATGACGAGAAAAAAGACGAGGAAGAAAGCGTTCAGAACGAAGAAAGTGAGAATGAGTCGAGCGAGAAAGAAAACCTAAATTTACGAGATCAAGATCTGAACGATCCATTGTTTCTACATCCCGCCGACACCACTTCACTTGTTTTCGGAACCAAACTCAAGGGCGGTCATGGTTACGACCAATGGAAAAGGACGGCCACAATAATCTTGAAGGCGAAGAACAAGTTTGGGCTCGTCAATGGTCAAATCGTCGAACCGGATAAATCCTCTGAGCGCTACCCGATGTGGGAAAGAAGTAACAATGCTGTGATGGCATGGATATTGAATTCAGTCGAGAAGGAAATTGCAGAGAGTATAGTCTACTGCAACAACGCTCAACAAATGTGGGAGAAACTTTGCAAGAGGTATGACCTTATCAATGGACCTGAAATCTTCTCTTTGCAAAAGGAGATAAGTGCTCTCCAGCAGAATCAAGATTCCGTAAGCACTTATTTTACCAGATTGCAAAAACTTTGGGATCGTCTGAATGGATCAAGAAAAATATTGAGTTGCACTTGCGGAGCGGCAGATGACATAGACAGACGCGAACAACAAGACCGTTTGATGAAATTTTTAGATGGTTTAAATGAAGATTTCAAACAAGCAAGGGGGGCTATACTATTGATGACTCCACTACCAGATCTGGAGCATGCGTACTGCTTAGTTGCCCAGGACGAGAAGCAGCGGAAAAATTCAGAGACTCGAAGCGATGATAACGGTGAGAACAGTCTCATCTTGGCGAATAAATCAAAACCACCTAGGAAACCTTCAGGAAGAAACTCAACCAAGAAATCATTCACCAACAACTCCAATCCATCGACCAGTGGAAGAAAACCCTCACCCAAATGTACTAATTGCGCTAAACTGGGACACACACGGTCACAATGTTGGTGGATCATTGGTTTTCCAGAAGGTGAAATGAGAAAGGCTTCACCCAACATGCAGCAGGGTCGGTTGTTGACCAGCAAGCAAAGAGAAACCAACATCAAAAGGATGAGTCTCATGAATCTTCACCAGTTGCTGGGCTAACGTTGGAGCAGGTCGACCAAATTGCAAAGTATATCCAACAGAAAAACAATAACCATGTGAAACAAGCAGCAAACTCCTTTGGGAGTTTTTCTGGTAACTGTATCTCTGCTCATCTCCTAAACCTTAAAACTAGTAATGACTGTTTAACTGAAGCTTTAAATAAAACTTGGATATTTGATTCTGGTGCTTCGGAACATGTTACAGGAAATAGAAGTATGATGCGTGAATTTATACCTCTATCTGAATATAAAGAACTGATATTGCCTGATGGAGAAAAATGCAAAGTTGATTGTTTTGGTAGTGTTATTCTGTGTGAAGGTTTTGCTTTACCTGAAGTATTGTTTGTGCCCACGTTTACTTTTAATTTGATTTCTGTGAGCAAGCTAACTACTCAACTGAATGTGAATCTGATTTTTTCAGAAAATGACTGTTTCTTGCAGGAATGTGAAAACAAAAATTGTTGTAAAGTGGGATACAGACATCAGGGTTTATTTTTCTTAGATCCTATCTGTTTAGGAAAGTTTCTAAAAGAGAACAGCAAAACTAAATCAAGTGTTTTAGCTACCAAAGGAGAAACATAGAACAATCTTGTTTCTAAGAATCTCTTATTGTGGCATAGTAAACTGGGGCATATCCCCACTCATAAACTGTCAAAAATGCAATTAGGTATAAATTTTCCTTCAATAGATGTTCTTCCTTGTACTGTATGTTTCAAAGCTAAGGGAAAACGGATGAAATTTCCAACTTCTGCAATAAAAAGTCAATATCCATTCTTCATGTTACATTTGGATATCTGTGGTCCTATAAGGACAGAAACTTTAGAAGGGCATCGCTATTTTTTGACCATTGTTGATGATTTTACAAGAGGTACTTGGGTCAAACTTTTGAAATTAAAATCAGAGGCTTTTGCACATATTAAGGAATTCATCAATTTCGTTGAACAGCACTTTGAGCATTCTGTCAAGTTTATTAGATCTGATAATGCCAAGGAATTAGGAGGATCTAAGGAGGGATACTTATTCCTCAATTCAAAAGGAATCACACATCAAACGAGCTGCTCTCACACACCCCAACAAAATGGGGTGGTTGAGAGAAAGCAAGGACATTTGATGCAGATAACTAGATCTTTTCTTTTCCAATCAGGTTTAGAACCTAAATTTTGGGGTCACACTCTAGAACATGCTGCTTACATTATTAATAGAATTCCTACAAAAGCTTTAGGAAACCTTATCCCTTTTCAAAAGCTGTATGGTCACCTTCCCAACTATACTGAAATCAGAAATTTTGGGTGTTTATGTTTTGCCACAAACATCAGTCCACACAGAGGGAAATTAGAACCACGGTCTGCTGCTAGCATATATCTAGGCAATGGAAAAACCACCAAAGCTTACAAAATTATGAACATAGAATCAGGCGAAATTAGTCTCAACAGAGATGTCACATTTTTTGAAAATATCTACCCTCTTAAGGACAGAAACTGGTGTAACATTTGGCATGACAAACCAGATGATATTACACACCTTTTCCCTTCCGATTCTTTACCATCTTCTCCAAATACCAATTATTTCGATCACACAGATTTTCTTACTTCTTCACCACAAGAAAACTCTATTTCTGAACAGAATCAGACCACCTCCACAACAGATTCTCAACCCACTCAGCCTAATATCCTTCCTCCTGTTACAGATACAAATCAAAACTACCGAGACATAGAATCTGAAACTCATAGTCCTCGTGCTATCAGCCCACCAATAGCTATTGACACACCCCATACTTATGACCACACTGAAACCATCAACAAGCCACCTAGAAGATCTACTAGGATTTCAAAACCCCCAATCAAATTACAGGACTACATCTGTTCCACCAGCAATCACCAGCAAGATACTTTCTCTTGTATTCTAACTCATAGACTCCAAAAATCCACCTCTATCTCTCCTTCTGATTCTTACCTTCACATGGACACCTTGACCAACATAATACCCAGTCACATTATGACCACTCTATCTGTTTCTTCCACTACCAATAAGCTTCTGGATAATGTCTTAACTTTACAGGAACCGTCAAGCTACACAGAAGCTATCAAAGATCCAAGGTGGATTCAAGCCATGAATAATGAGTTCCAAGCTCTAAAAGAAAACAGAACCTGGACCATTGTCACTCTTCCCCAAGGCAAGAAACCAATCTCATGTAAATGGGTTTATAAAACTAAATTTAAAGCTGATGGTACCTTAGAACGCTTCAAAGCCAGATTGGTTGTCCGTGGTTTCACACAAAAATATGGCCTTGATTATGAGGAAACCTTCTCTCCTGTGGTAAAAATCACTACCATTAGAGCTCTTATCATTTTAGGAATAAAAAGAGGATGGATTATTGACCAATTAGATGTCAATAATGCTTTTCTTCATGGGGATCTAAATGAGGACATATACATGAAAATACCTCAAGGTTTAGAGGTGGAAGGAACTGATAAAGTGTGCAAACTTAATAAGTCATTATATGGGCTGAAACAAGCATCCCGACAGTGGTATGATAAACTTGGGAAATTTCTCAAAGATTTAGGATATACACAGTCCCGTAATGATTATTCTCTTTTTCTCAAGAAAGAACATGGTTACTGCACTTTTCTTGGAGTTTATGTTGATGATCTTTTGATAACTGGTAATAACAGAAGAGAAATACAATATCTGAAAACTCAACTACATTCTGTTTTTCGAATAAAAGATTTGGGTCGTTTACACTATTTTCTTGGCATGGAGTTTATCGAAACAGAAGACAGGCTGGTCATGTCTCAACGTAAGTATGCTACACAAATATTACTTGACTATAATTTCCAGGATTGTCGCACCACAGTGGCTCCTTTGCCACTTAATCAGAAACTTTATCCAGAATCAGGTGAACTCCTTCCTAACCCTACTGTATATCGGCAATTGATAGGAAAATTGAATTTTCTTGTAAACACCAGACCTGATCTTGCATACAGTGTACAGTATTTGAGTCAATTTCTCCAGAAACCTACTGATGCCCATTTAAATGCTGCATTTCATACACTTTCTTACTTAAAAGGGACTTTAGGTTTAGGTATCTCTTTCAATAAAAACACTAACTTGAATTTGTTGGCTTTCTGTGATTCTGATTGGGCATCTTGCCCAATCACCCGGAAGTCCATCTCAGGTTATTTCATTCTTCTTGGTGGTTCTCCCCTCAGCTGGAAGTCCAAGAAGCAGGTTTCTGTAGCTCTCTCATCTGCAGAAGCAGAGTACCGGTCAATGCAGCAGGTCACGGCTGAATTAAGTTGGCTAACTCGCCTCATGCATGAACTTGAAGTACCCAATATAGCTCCTGTTCCTCTGAAGTGTGACAACTTATCCGCCATCCATATCGCTAAGAACCTGGTGGCTCATGAACGCACCAAGCACATAGAACTTGATTGTCACTATGTGCGGGAGCAGCTGCAAGTAGGACTGATTAGAGTGGATTACATCCCAGCCTCCAAGCAGTTGGCGGATATACTGACCAAGCCCCTCACTGGCAAGTTGTACACCAGTACTTTACCAAAGCTTGGCATGCATCCTACATAGGTCCAAGTCTTACAATTCTAGCATTCTAAGTCTTGTAGGGGGGTATTGGGATACTATAGTATAGTTACTGGTTATTCTAATACGGCCCATATCTTGGCCCAACTCTCTGTATAGGATAGCCCAGTTCCATCACTTGTATACCTAGTTCCGTCACTTGTATATAGTCTCTTGTTCTTTAGGTTTAGTGTACTGTAGCTTATACTCTTCCGCACTACTACTTCTTCCTCTCTGTACACATTCTTCTTCTCTGAAATAAACAAGCTTCTTGAATTGTTACCCTCATTCTTAATCATGCTAACAGAACCACGTCAATGTTTAAGGAGAGGAGGGTTATAGTAGTTAATGTGTGAGTATTTTTGTTATGAAAGTCTTCAATGTTTTCCTTCGGTTTTATGTTAACTCTTCCGGTATGATTTCATAAAATATATCCTTATTGTTAGTAGAAGCACTAGTACTAGTATAATAGTTTTATAAATAAATAAGGGTAGTTCTAATGCGGGAAGATCTCCTCAGGTGGTCTTGGTTTTCATTTTGGGTCTGATCTAGATTATCAGTCTAGCGTTATACGTTAACATCAGTTCCTGACTGTTGTTCTCCCTCTTCACCTAATGGGATACTAAAAGGTATAAGAAAAGATTCTGCAGTGGAAATGGTCCCAACCTAGATAACTCTTTTATCATTTCTGTTTGTTCTAGCAAAAGTGTCGATACACTTATTACTCCAATGTAATATGGTTTTTTTGGGGGTATGTTGAAGAAATGGATGCTCTTTCTAGTTTTGAACATAAGCTTATTAGGATCGGTAGACGCCCATTGAGTGCTTGTACATTTTTAATGTTCTTAGGTGAAGAAAGAATTAATAGGGCCTGAGATCAACCTGAATTCCTCTTTGTCCAACATCAAAGCATAAAAGTTACCCTTGGTCACCCCAAACAAACATTTTTCCGGGCTTACTTTTATTCCATACTTGTCCATAGTATTGAGTGTCATGTAGGTCTCTCATATGCTCCTTAAAGTGCACTAGACTACTATGTCAATGAAATATGCAATAGTATTTTTTTTTTATTAAGCTATTCATGTTGATAATTCTCCGGAAAGTAACCCTGACATTTTTTAACCTAAATGACACGACTTAGCAAGAAGTGATAAATTTTGTTTTTCTTTTTCATCCTGATTGTTCGTCTATCCCTGATTATATCTGAAAAATGTGTCCAAATGCTTAAGACGGGGCTTTGTGAAGTAGAAGTAACTAATCTATTAACAAGTAGAAGTGGAAAGAATTCGCTCGGGCTAGCGTTGTTCATGTATGTACGCACATTTGCCTCTTTAAATAACCTTTTGGATATTGTAGTTTGCCTTTTTTGTGCACTTCAACGATTGCTGCAGCATCCTTTTTCTTTTCGGTGATCCTTTTACTTTTTGTCTCATTGTAAGATGCTTGGTGTCAACATTTAAGCTATGCTACATAACGTCTGGATCTACGTTGTGCATTTCTTTTGGAATATCCTCCTTCTTAGTTGCAAGAATGTCTAATAATTTGAACCAAGGGCAGTTCCAGCACTGAAGTCTTCTATTATAACATTTGAACAGTACCTCTGTTGGCTTATTAGCAGTTGTGTCATGCTTTCTCAGCATAAAGGTGGTTTCGGAAGTTCTAGCTCCTCTCCATAATATGAGAGAGGCATTCCAATTGTTCTCATCTGCTTTTGTCTAATTAATTCCGGAAGCAGCTCTTCCTTGATTTTGACTTGGCAAATTCGTACTTTTTTTCACTCCTGATTGTAGCAATCCTTCCTGGTTTGATTAGATATTCGTTCATTAAGTGGTGCATGGAGCAATTGTACTTAATTCCTTCAATAAACCCTCTCATGGAATTGCTAAATAAAGCCATACCTAGTCTTACAGAACCTTCCATTAATCGTATCGTACATAAAGAAGTTGAATGTTGTCAAGTCTTGGAAGATAGTAGATGATCTCTTGAGAAGAACATCAAAGATCTTCATAATACTATAATATTTGAGAGAATGTCCAATTTGCCAAGCAATCAAATATAGTTTACTTTTTAAGGGGAGTGGATTCGCTTCAGCTTTTAGAGCAGAAAGCTGGAGAATTGGAAGATAGGAAATTAGGAATACCCCATTTTGTATATTATATTTTATTAAAAAGTTTATCCCAAGTCACTTTCGCAATTTTAATAATGAAGAAGATGGCTACAATAGAGATATGTTTTTTTTTTTAACAGATACGATAGAGATATGTTATACACCAGTAACACTTACTACTGAATTACTGTAACAATTGTCATATTATTTCTTAGCCTCATCCTCTATTTGACCCATTCATATAATTAATGTAAAGCGTGTTTGGTAATGTAATTATCCTTCCGCTAGCAATAGTAGTTTAATATACAAGTAACACATTTGTTCAAAAAGGGAAAGGAAAAATAAGCCTGAGATTGATTTTTGATTTGATAAAGAAGTAGTTATTGTTCTGATGAAATGAATGAGAGCGCTAATTTTGTATCAAATCTGAATGCAGATAAGAGGAGGGGCTACACTACACATTACACATACATGCTGCACTGCATACTGCTGCTGATAATACTCTGTGATACATCAGAAGGAGGCCAAGCAAGACCAATCACCTACTTACTTGTATCAAACAAACTCAATTGTCTTTCTCACTCTCTCAATCTACCAAAATACATATGAGATGGATACTATTTTCTAATTAATCATATCTACAAATAAGGCAAACATACATTGACAACAAACAACAAATTTCAGACCGACTAATTAATCTTGAGAACAAGCGTAAACCCCTAATTATGTAAATTTGTAGGGTTTTTTTTTTTTTTTGGTTTTTAAATTACCTTTCCCTCTAGCCGCCTGCCTGCCTGCCTGCCTGCCTGCCTGCCTCTGATTAACGAATTCTACGGCAAGAAAGTATTGTCTCCTTCTCTACCCCTCTCGGCCGAATCATCATTAGTACTTACCTCCTGCTCCAGCGGAAGTCCACCGCACCTCTGGCACCTCCTCGGTACAGCAAGGATCTGGCGACATGAGGGACAAGAGGAGTGGGATCCAAGCCAGGTGTCAATGCAGGAAAGGTGGAAGGTATGCCCGCACTGAGGTAGAATCCGGATCTCGTCACCTGAGACGAACTCGGACAGGCAAATGGGGCACTCGGCAGTCGCGAGCTTAGGGGTGAGCTCATCCGAAAAGGTTAGCTTAGGGAGAGAGCGGAGGGCCGCCTTCTTCAGACCTTTGTTATACCGGGGGTGGTACTGGGGCCCCCCTGAGGAGGACGACGAGAAACGGCGACGGAAGCAAGCGCAGCGAGCGACGGCGATGAGACCTAGGACGCAGATTAAGGCGCACAGTAGAGCCGCGAGTATCAGGATAAAATCGGAGTTCACCGCTCCCTCCGCCTGAAGTGCCCCTTCGTTCGCCGAGGAGTTGGCGGATTCGAGTAATCTTCTAGGGAGGAGATGATGAGTCATTAGAATTTAGGAGTAGAGAGGAGAAAGAGGAAAAGGGGAGGCGTCCAAGAGGAACGAACGATTTCTCCTTTTATCATTATCATGTTGCTTGTTTTAATACTAGTACTGTACTGTAGCAGTAGGATAAAAAAGGTCAACAGAGAAAGGAAAAAGAAAAATCTTCCTTCCCTTCTTTTATCCATCTGAAGTAGTAAAGTAGATCGAATGAATCTCAATCCCATTTGGTTTGGTTATTTGTTATGGAGCTCCACATGGGATGACGGACCATTGTACCTTATACGAACCAAAGTTCTCTTTCGTTTCGGGGACCATTTCCTTTTCTACTCGAGAACTCACACACATGTATGTATATAATCCCATGGGGCCTGCTAGCTGGTCTCTTTTTTTTGGGGGGTTTTGTCTCCTGTCTTTAGGTTGGTGGCTGTCTTATGGTGGTTATAGAGTGTTGCTTTCGATGTGTATTTAGTTTATGCTGATGTCGATCATAATATTTAGGCTATGTTTGTTAGTGAGTGGTCATTTCTATTGAAAAAATTCGGCTGATGGGGGTTTTAGGTGCCTAAACTACAAGTCAGTTCTTGCAAATGGGTGTTTATGGTGAGATGTTGTTTTTTAAGAATTTTGATGTGTAAATAGGGTTGTCCGTGGTAAGTTAATCGTCTTATTCAGTTAACCGTTTTCAGTTAACTGGGTCTTCGGTTTTCCAAAATTCAATTCCATTACTATTCTATTTAGATTGGTTAACCTGATTCGGTTAACTGTTTAATTCGGTTTTCTAAAATCCAATTCTATCACCATTTCGTTTATACCGGTTAACCTTTAGTTTGGTTCAGTTTTATCGGTTAACCTTGTAACCGTATATTTTTTATTGATGTGACTCATACCATTAATATTATAGTACAACATTGATCATTCACTTAAATCATAAGTGACAAATCAAACACATGTGACAATAACTATAATAATATGTAGAGTAAATTACTCAGAACCCCCTTGAGGATTTGGGATATTACAGTTAACCCCCTTGTGTTTATCATAATTATTGGTAACCACCTCAAGGTTAAGGTATCTTTGACTATGAGCCCCCAAACTATAACTTTGTTATTAGGAAGTTAACTACGTGTTGATCTATCAACTTAATCACATAAATAATGCCAGGCTGGACAACAGAACTGCTTAATCAACATCATGCAACTCTCTCTCATCCCACTTTAAATGCATTTTCAAGGCAAGGTTGACATTTTTAGGAAAATAACAATACAGATTAAGTAGTGCTTTTTGTCCAATCTTACATTATTAATGCGATTAAGCTGATAGGTCAACACGTAGTTAACTTCCTAATAACAAAGATATAGTTAGGGGGCTCGTAGTCAAAGATACCTTAACCTCGAGGTGGTTACCAGTAATTATGATAAACACAAGGTGGTTAACTGTAATATCCCAAATCCTCAAGGGGGTTCTGAGTAATTTACTCTAATATGTATATTCCCTCAATAGCTAACATTAATTATTATATAAGTTCAATATTAATATTGAAGTTTTTTATTGTTTATATAATCGGTTAACAATGGTTAACCGAGCGGTTAACCGTTCTGGAAAATTCAATACCGTTACCGAAACCGGTCAATTTACACGGTTCGGTTAACAATACCGCAAGAACCGGTAAGATTAACCTGAAAACAGGTACTTTAAATTGCGGTTTTAGTCAGATACCACAGTTTCGGAATTTTTTGGACAGCGCTAAGTGTAAGTGCCCTCTGCGTCTCTAATAGGTGATTTCGAAGCTGAAGGTGGTGCCACCTTACAAGGTGGCACCTATTTTGTCATTTTGTGTTTTATATTTTTGTAAAACTTTAAAATGTTGTAGTTTATTAGATATAAGTCCAAATAACATAAATTTTATACCGTTGTTCATCATAATTCGAGCTCTTCAAAATAAGACCAAACATGAATATGTTTTGATAAATTTTAAATTTTTTGTACGTATATATATGTTTTAAGAATCTTAAGTTTAAGAAAAGTGAATCAAAGGTTGTTAAAAAGTGAACCAAAGGTTGTTAAAAAGTGAATCAGAGGTTGTTAGACCCTGAACCCTACACTACAAACCCTTCGACGTGTTTAGCATTCCTATGGTGGTTTTTAGGGTGTTGGGAGGGGGGTAGGTAATCTTTTTGGCATTAGTTCTACACTTTATATTATCGTCACTCACTCGACAGTTTTTTAGGGTTGATGGCTTAGGGTTTAGGGTCTAACGATCATAAACTCTGCACTACAAACCCTAAAAATGTCTTCAACGTTTTTAGCATTTCTAGGGTGGTTTTTAAGGTGTTGGGGGGGGGGGGGGTAGAGTCTTTTTGGCATAAATTCTACACTTATATTGTTGTCACTGACTTGACAGTTTTTTAGAGTTGTGGTTTAGGGTTTAGGGTCTATAAACCCTGCACTAAAAACCTTAAAAATGCCTTCTACATTTTTAGCATTTCTAGGGTGGTTTTTAAGGTGTTGAGGGGTGAGGGGAGGGGGTAGGGTAATCTTTTTGGCATTAATTCTACACTTTATATTATTGTCACTGACTCGACAGTTTTTTAGGGTTTAGGGTCTATAAACCCTGCACTACAAACCATAAAAATGTCTTCGATGTTTTTAACATCCTAGGGTGGTTTTTTAGGGTGTTTGAGAGATAGGGTAATCTTTTTGGCATTAGTTCTACATTTATATTGTCGTCACTGACTCGATAGTTTTTTTGGGTTTGTGGTTAAGGATTTATTGAAAAGTGATTTTTTTGTTAAAAAATGAATTACATGTTCAAGTAAAGTGAATCTTTTATTTAAGAAAAGTGAATCTTATGTTTAAGAAAAATGAATCTTATGTTTAAGAAAAATGAATCATATCACAAACTTATGCGAGAACAATATGAATCCTTCGTTTAAGAAAAGTGAATATTTTGTTTTAAAATAGTGAATCAAATGTTTAAGAAAAGTGAATATTTTGTTTAAAAATGGTGAACCAAATGTTTAAGAAAAGTGAATCTTACCACAAAGTTATACGAGAACAACATGAACCTTTCATTTATTTAGAAGTGGTTTCGTTGAATGCAAGAACAATATGAATCCTTCATTTAAGAAAAGTGAAAATTTTGTTTTAAAATAATGAATCAAATGTTTAAGAAAAGTGAATCTTACAAGTAATTTATACGAGAACAATATGAACCTTTCATTTATTTAGAAGTGGATATTTCGTTGAAGAAAAGTTAATTAAATGTTTAAGGAAAATGAATCTTATATTTAAGACAAATTAATCTTTCACCTTAAATAATGTGAATCATTTGTTTTACTAAAAGTGAATTTTAATTTTAAGAAAAGTAAATCTTAAAAAAGATTCATTTAGTTAATGAATAAGGTTCATTTTATTTTTAAACAAGATTCATTTTGTTAATGAATAAGATTCACTTTAAAAATACGTAATATATACTCCTTCTAAAAACATAAAATTTTAAGTTTGCCAAAACATATCCATGATACATCTTGTTTGGAAGAGCACGAATTATGATAAATAATGGTACAATTTTTTGTTTTTTGCACTTATATTTTGTAACTTATAATAAATTGAAAAAAAAATTCTTCTCTCTCCTACCCCCAAGACTCACGTGTGCGTGTGAGTACAAATATTTTTCCTCTTTTTTTCTCCTTTTCTTCTCCAATAAATTGTCGACACGTGGTAGAAGCCGCAGTATCGTGGCACTAGGGTGAGGGTGTCCACTCTGTTCTAATATGGCACTCGTTAATACTCCCTCCTATTCTAAATATAAGTCATTTTAGGCTTTACCTTTATGTTCAAACTATAAGTCGTTTTAGACTTTTTGTATCTCTCTTTCTACTTTTGCCCTTTCTACTTTTTTAATTATTATTGTCATTGCACTCTACTTTTTATCTTACCAATAAAGTATATTTATTTTTTTATTATTCCAATACAAAAGTAAGGGTATACTAGTCTTTTTAAACTTTTTCTTAAAAATTATGAAAAAGTCTAAAACGATTCATAATTAAAATAGGAGGGAGTATAATACAGTAGTGAATATTATCTCTCCACACTCTCACAATGAACAGTGAACTGAACGCGAAAAAACCTGTGTTCAAAACTCTCTGTTACAACTTACAAGTCGAACACACTCAAACAACAAAAGGTGATTCAATAGGTGTTTTTATTTTACTGCACAACATGTAGATATGACAGTAATCTTATTGCGCATCTTTTTTTCATTTTTATCAGAAACTTGAGATATCATATTAAGAAACAGCCACCAAAGCTTACTCAGCACAATCCATATTACAAATACTAATAATACTATAATAGATATCGTCACCCTTCCACAACTTGAAATTAGAAGTATTATTAAACAGATTAGAAATCAAAATAGAAGGCAAATGAGATGGATTATTGTTGTAATACCCCCAACTCGAGATTCGCAATCATCGATAATTAACAACGCTAAACTTAATTGAAATCACAGCGGAAAATAAATCAACTCTTGGTGTTACTGTCGTTAGTCACCCACGTAACTAACTAGTAGGCCCTAAATCAATTGTAGCGGTCTGATAGACTTAACACTTAACCAACTTAAATCCAACAGATACATACACATACCAAGTTCTACTAACTGTTTCCAAAATACAAGTTTGTTTCTGACTTACATCAATGTACAAAAGTGATTAAGTTCTAACTGAGGTAATAACAAAAACAAAAGTACACGCGGTCCAAAATTCTACCCCGCCTACACTCGGTCGGGTCGTATCTCCATCAAGTACCCAAAAAATGGTAGGCCCAAATGGGCTTAGGACAACTGCTGGTATGAAAACGTGCAACCCGCGAGCTACTGGGCTACACACAACTACTTGGTCGTTAACAAGCAGTTAATTATTACAACAGTATAAATAAAAGTTGTAAACACGCAACATGTAGCATATAACGCAAACATACACTCAAATACAATAATATAACCCAACAGAAACAAGACGTCAGCATATCAAGTCATTGTTCTATTCCATCCTAGGCCTTGGCATTGTTTCGGAATCTCATTATAGACCTTAACTTACTTATCGTGAACAATTCACACAATGGGATTGCCACTTCCTTAGTTAGTATCTTAATTTATCTCGAGTATGTTTAAAACCTGTTAGTTTAGTAACGAAACTCAAATAATCCACGTCGTTGTGACGTATATTGAGTCAGGTATGAATAAACCCTTTAGACGAGATTATGACTCTCATATGTACTTATAACCGGGTACTTTTAAACCTGAAGGGGGTAGAATAAACTCTCTCAACCACCATCGAGAATGACGTACATTTAATCGGAAACTGTTAAACCGGTGGGTGAGTATGAAACTTCCTCCACAACCACCGTCAACGAATGACGTACATTTATAATTTGAAGACGATCTGATGCAGATACGACCTCCGAAACTCAGCATGCATGGCCAGAACTTCCTGGACTCCTTGCTTCCCCCACTAACTCGATCATGTTAGAAGTCTTAGTGGAACAAATCTTCCTACTTCTAGGGTGATAAGTTCGAACATCACATTCCGGATGTCGACAATATATTTAAAGGGAATTTAGTGAAAAACTTGTGTACAAGTTCTCATTACGTAAATACGTAAACTTATAATCCTCTTGGAATTTTACTTGTTATCGCATATGTCGTACATGTGATTTATACTTACTCTAAGGTATAGTTAGTGATCCACAACACATATAAAGTCCAGTTAAGCATGAGCAATTATACGAGACGCAAACAACATATTACATGCATTGATCTTGGTCATTATCATATACATCAGATAGCAAACAAGCCGATGTAACTCGGTAGCAAACAAGCTGGAAGAATCCATACCGTTCACCGTAGATGGCACTCGCCTAGTCTCGGCTGACGTCCCGTCTATCACACTCCTATAATTCAATTAATCAAGTGTGTTAATTACTAACCACCCCCATGTAAGCTTACTCGCATTCGTGAAACATTTTAGTATGTCAATTTTGCTATTTCGTGTGGGTTACAAGATTATCTCTTAATCTTTGTTAACTATCTATTCCATGACTATGTTATACTTAAGGTATTATTTTATGTACCTTATCCCATGAAATCTTAGTATTCACGATTTATAACCTTATGTTATAAGTATATCCCTTTATAAGTTTCTTTTGTTTATTCCACCAACTTATACATATATATTACCCAAGACACCTTATATTATATTATTCTCTTATATATAATATAACCCTTATATATGCATATACGTATATCATGTATATTATATGCTTTCATTCCTCTTAATGACATAACAACATTGCTATGTTCTTAATAATCCTCATGTGTCACGCATAGCATTGCCTATTTTCCAAATACTTTTGTTTATTACAATATAACCCCAAATGTCATAAAATGTTTACAATTTAATTCCCTAAACTATTATAACCTATAGTTTTCATACCTTACTTATTTATACCAAAGTTCCACTCACAATTTTCCTCAAATATTCAAACAAACTCCAAGCTGTTTAAATTCATATTTCAGCCCCACATTTTCGGTAATTATACATTGGCCCCATTAATTTGGTAACTTTTATAATCTACCACTTATATCGTTTTATCTTATAGTTTTAATCCTCATTTTAATAAACTCCAATTTCCTACTTATATTTTTGGTAATTACCAACAAACCACAAGCCTAATTTTCGGCCTACACCTATATTTTCCCTTATTTACGTTTTGACCCCATAACTTTTACAACTTTACAATTATGTTATTATTCTTATTTAACCTATAGTTTAAATCCTATAATTATTTAATTCCAAACTTACATTTTAATTACTGATATTACAGAATAGACCCCCATTTAATTCGGCCTTGATTTAAATTATTCCTTAATTGCAATTCCACTCATAACCCTTAAAATATTTACATTTTACCCCTTATTTAATTATTCTTTATCTTAATTCCTACTATATTAAATTCCTAAGCTACCCCCTTGTATTTTCAAAAAATCTCCTACAGGCCCTCCTACCATTCGGTTTTAATACATTTTTCCTTAATTACAACTCTCCCCAAAACTTTAAACTCTTTACATTTTATGTTATAATTCATATTTAATCCTAAGTTTCAATATTTAATCTCAACCTTTGGTCAAAACTTTGAACCATACCATATTTAAACTATATTTCTCTTATGTACCTAGAATTCATAGTATTTACGATGTGGCCACTAAATTTTCTAGAATTTACAATTTGACCCTAAAATTCCTTAAACTTATATTTTCCCATTTCTAACCAAATCAACCTTACACTTTTGGCTTAATATCATCTTTAGTACCCCAAATTGTTTTCCTTGCATGTTACAACCCTTTCATAGATTAAAGTTTTTTAAATGATTATATAAACTTTATAATTCATTTTAATGTCATTTCTTGTACTTAAATTTATCAAACCCTATTTAACCACTTAGATATTTTTCATAAGTCCTCAAATGACTTGATTCACCAAATAACCCATAAATTTCAGACATAGCACTAAGTTTCATAAACTATGCTTTTATAGCATTTTATGTTACAAAAACCTTATAATATACAAGCCTAAACAAGTGGCTATTATATAAAATTTATCATAAACTTAAAATGCATCAAAATACATATAGACCACTGTTGGGTTTCAACTTTTACAGATCGTACCACAATATTTTTGAAAATTACATTTTAGCCACAATAATTTATAAACTTGTCATTTTTAATCCTTAATCCTTAACTAACTTAACCAAAAGTCCCAACACAAGTTTATACACATATTTAGGTCATTATAGACCATATCACATAGTACCCTCACGGATTTTTTTGTTTTATACTTCAAGTTCTTCAAATATTGCATTTTAGCCCCCCTTTAACTTAATCCTTTGTACATTTAAGTCCTTTAACTTATCCAAATGTTACAGTATGGGTTATACACATTATTATCTCATAATGTGTCATTTTACACAGAGGGCTCTCGGTTGTAATATGTACACACTTAAACAAATGTTTAAAGCATAAAAAAATATGTTCTAAAGTTAGAACTTTTAATTACCTTATAGTTTCCAAGCTAGTTTTTACTGCTTGTAACTCCAACTTTAGCTCCTATTAACACAGAGAGGGACACTAAGTTTTTTGTGCAAATTTAAGGGCTTAAACAAGCTTTAATCACCAAGGTTTAGTTTAGGAATTTTACCCTCCTTAAGGTTGATTTCTCCACTTGTGTTCTCCTTGTTTTTCAGCCAAGGTTAGGGAATTTGAAGACTCCAATTTTTGGACATGGTACAAGGAAGAAGAGAGGTCAAGAGTTAGGACCTTATATGCTCTTTAAACAAAGCTAGAAGCTTAAAGCACAAAATGGAGCTTAAGTGTTGATTTTTACCATAGAGAGTCAAAGTTGATGATTTTTCCTCTCCAAAAATCGGCCAACACTAGGAATATATGAACAAAGTTAGGTCCTTAGTAGATCTAGGAGTAGAAGATGTTTTAAGCACAAAAGGAGCTTATTTCAAGACTTTACCTTTGGTAGAATCCTCTTGTATTTCCGGCCCTTCTTGAAGGTTGATGAAGATCAAAGTTTGAGTATGAAATGAGTGAAAAAATGAGTTAGGAAGGCTGATATTCTCATACTCATAATTGGAAGAAAGGAAGCTTAGAACCTTAGAGCACATTTTTACCTTTTGTATTGTTGAGCTTAGTTTGCTAATCCCATGTGCTTGTTGTCAATTTTTCAACCCTTACAACAGCAGGTTTTCGGCCTTACAAAGAAGAGGAGAAGAATTCTTTAGTCTTTGATGAAGAAAGGAGGAGATTTGAAGCAAAAACAAGTGTTTAAGAGTAAGGACACTTATGTTCTTCAGTGGAGTTCCAAAGGAAGGAGATGAAGGAGGAGAGGAGCTTACCTTACAGTTGAGAGGGTGGGGAGGAAGGCTGGCTGTCATGACAACATAGGTAAGAGAAAAGGGATGGGTCAAAGTGCGTAAATAGGTAAGTGAGTTGAAGTTCCCAAGGAGAGTAGACTTAGTGTGTTAGGAAGCTTCTTTTACAAAATAAAAAATCACTTTTGTACTTCCTCTCTTTTTCCCGCCCAAATCGACCACCTTGATATTTTGGGATGACTTTTGAAATTTTTGTCTTATAATATTATGATACACATGTTGTACATTTTGGACTTGTATTATGTGTTAGGTTGTAACATGTGTTGTTACCTTGTCCTAAGGTGTATTCCTTGTATATTTGAGTAATTGGTATACTTAACTATTCATTTTAATTTTATAAAGTGTACCATATAATTCTCTCATATGATTTGCGATCTTAATTCATGTATTAATGTATTACATGTTACATTATCATTAGGAGTTGTTTCCTCCTTATAAATATTCCCTCTTTAGTCCACTATTTCATGTGGGGTTTAGTACCCATATTGGACTATGCATACTTGTTTATATATGTATGTTTAGATGATAAAAATTCCTTAATGAATTAAGATTCATTATTCTTAATTATTCCTTGATTAAATCCTTCCATTAATTAATTCATGATTAATTAATGTAATTAAGGTTTGGGGTATTTCAATTATCCTTACAAAAAGAGAGTTCGGTCAAAAAAGACTAAATTCTAATAATTTGATCTAGAGCATGACACCCATGGATGGAGGTCTGCTGGAGCATTTGATCATAAGTTTGTTGCTCTTTAATATCGATTTGGACATGGAGATAGCCTTTTTCCAGTAGCAAGCTAAACAGAATCCAATACCATGTATTTCAGCCTCGTGGACCTTGTATGTTTCCAGCATAAATTTGTTAAAGATCATGTATGGTACACCTCTATCATCTCTGATGGAGCCACTTAAAATGATAGGCCTCCCTTTCCTGGAAGGATCAATTTATCTTCATAAAACCCTGTTTAGGAGGAATCCAAATTGTGTAATTAGTAGTCAAGTGACACCTTTTGCTCATATCGATCTTATAAGTCTTACAAAAAGCTAAATTTGTTTCAATCAAATTCACCCAAGAATTATCAAGATTATGCCTCACAAAATTCTTTGCATCATAGATTGACAATCTTTTCTAACTTCTTCGAATTTCCGTTTTTTGAAGACTAACAAAACCAATCTTGGATGGTGTTTTCACCATTGGAAGTGAGAATTGATAAGTCTATGGTTCCTTCCCAAAACTGACGAACCATTATGCATTGAAAAATGCTATGTCAGATAGTATTTGTTGCTCCACATAAGCAACACTTATCTGAACCACCTAATATTTCTTAAATGTCTGCCATACAAGGGATAATATTAAAGAAAAACTTCCAAAGAATGTGTTTAGCTCTAGGGCTACACTAATTAGATTTGTTTTTTTTAGAATCTGAAATAATCAAATCTATCAGAAGTGTGGATGCACTTCTCCTCAATCTTAGCGGTAGTATAAGCTGATTTGATAGAAAAACCATCTTTAGAATGATGCCAAATCCACTAATCATCTTCCCTAAGGTCAAGAGGGATATTCTTAATGATCTCCTCATCAATACTTAAGACTGAGGACTTGAGGAGGGAAAGGTTCCAGTCACCAACTTCTGAGTCGATGAAGTGATTAACCTTAATATCCAGATCGACATTAGGAGGAGGGTTATAGGTTTGAAAGTAGCTGGTCTTGGTATCCAAGGAGAGTTCCAAAACCAGTTATAGATCCATTACCTATTTGATATCTAGCTCTTTTGGACACCATAGAGAGGCAGAGATGATAGATCTCCAAAAAGGACCGACTTGCCTATTGATTGCAGCTTGAAGGATATCAGTACTAGGGAAGTAAGACCCTTGAGGATTTTAGATACTAAATGCATCAAGATTCTGGAGGATATTCCAAACTTGTTTAGTTAGGAGAGCTTTGTTGAATAAAGAAATTTCTTTGAAACCACTTACTCCTTTGATCTTGGTAGAGCAAGCACTAGTGGAAAAAAAGTCTTATAACACAGGGCTTTATACCACGGCTACGACGTAAGCGTGTTATATAATATTATATAACACGGCTATCGTGCTCATATAACATGGCTAAGAAATAGCCGTGTTATAAGATCCTCCGTCCACAATCCCGCAAAAAATAAACAATAAAACGTCATCGTTTTGCTTTGTCTTATAACACGGCTACTGTAAGCCGTGTTATAAGATTAGAGAATTTGGCGCTACAAAATCCCGCCAAACAAAAAACAAAAAATAATTATATCTTATAACACGGCTACGCATCAGCCGTGTTATAAAGCCCTATTTTATACCACGGCTAGGCATCAGCCGTGTTATAAACCCGATTTTATACCACGGCTAGGCATCAGCCGTGTTATAAAACCCGATTTTATACCACGGCTATATAGGTAGCCGTGTTATAAGATCAAAAAATTAAATATTTGCGGCGCTGAAAAATCGCGCTTAAAGAAAAAAACAAATTTTTTTGAGTCTTATAACACGGCTAAGCATTCAGCCGTGTTATAAAGTCCATAATTTATGGCGCTGAAAAGTCCCGCTTAAAAAATACAATTTTTTATATTTTATAACACGGCTATATAGGTAGCCGTGTTATAAGATCAAAAAATTAAATATTTTCGGCGCTGAAAAATCCCTCTTAAAAAATACAAATTTTTATATCTTATAACACGGCTACATATAACCGTGTTATAAGATAATAGGAAACGAGACTTTATACCACGGCTAATTTGAGCCGTGTTATAAAGTGTTGAAACGACTGCGTTCCAGGAGTTTTTATACACGGCTACAGTAAGCCGTGTTATAAGGTCTGTCTAATAATACCGCCCTTGACCTCTTCCTCGTCATGTTCGCTGTTTCGTTCCCTCTCTCAAAAAAACCCTGCGACCGATTTTCATTCTCCTCTCGCCTCCAGTGCTTCGCTCTCGCCCCCTCCTCTCGAGCTCTTCGATGGCCACCACCGTTGTTTCGCCTTCAGCACTTCGACCACCACCAACTTCATCTCGGCTTCATCTCTTCGACCACAATAATGGAAGCGGTGCCATCATCTCTCCCATCCCCACCATCACCCGTTCGGGACGTCGAAGGCTCACAATAACGGAAGCGGCGCCAATTCAAATTCGTCTGGCCACCCGGTGACCAGTGTTCATGAGCTCCTGGAATGCCCCGTTTGCACCAATTCTATGTACCCTCCTATTCATCAGGTTGGTTCCCCCAATTCCCACTATCACATGTTTTGTTTCCTTGTGAATTTTGTGGTTTCTGTTTGACAAGTTTTTCCGGTACACTTTGTGATTTTATTATTTGCGTTTCATATTCCTTCGCCTGCCCTAATCGTCATCGATTCGGTTTTCGTCTTTCTTTGATATTATCTACCAATAATGATACCGTTCCACTCGTGGGGTAGTCGTTCCGGATGAATTTTTGCAACTTCTGTTCGGGCTCTTCTTTTTTGTCCATGTCGAGCACATCTCCTCACTTTCTTTCGATTTTCAGATTTTCTAGTTTTTAAATTGAGGTTGGGTTTAACGCTTGAGCTCGTTTCAATTTCCTCTTGTGTTTGTCAACCACTTCTATGCTTTTATAGCTGCGTTGCTTCAATTGGGAGATATCGAGTTATGGATGGGAGACTATTATTGTTGCTCATTTTAGTTCGATTGAAGTATTTGATTTCAACTGCCTACATAAAGTTGTTCTGCCCCCCCCCCCCGCTGCTAGTTCACACTGTTGGTGTACAAAGAAGAGTAACTAACCTTTGTGGAGTTCCGGGCTAGTTGTAGCTAGGTTTGAAGAGCAATCTCTATAACTATGGCGTATTATATGAGATGGTAAGGGTGAGATGCTCATTATCCTTTCTTTGGTTGTTGCTTATAATATCTAAACGTAGATAGACATTTGATGTAATGAGTATTGTCAGCACACTCACTAACGGCGAGATGTCTGATAAATGATTGGAATATGGTGAACTAACTACGAGATAGTTTTTGGTTATTATGTACGTTATTCTTTTCTCGCTGTTGTGAAATGTCAATAACAACTCATGGGTTTTTTGCAAGTAATTTTGATGCAGCTTGCTCTGGTGACAAGGGTTCTTTTGAAGGTACTCATTCAGGTTTGAAAGGACATCCTTTACTTGATATTGTTATGTTTATCATCATATCAATGCCTACCCTTCTAATAGAAGCTGAAACTCTTGTTGGATAAATGTTGTAAAATAGTTGTGGACGGTGATTGTTATTTTATTAAATCACTGAATGACTGTCTACTAACATGTTGCCATGCTCATACAATGTTCGTGGCTTATGAATAATGTTGCATTATTCATTTGGTGTTTGTTATGAAGAATATTATAATTACTTACAATAGTAGAAGTGTAATCAAGTACGATCTTGATTGTTGCGGTGATTTAAAGTCATCGGATTAAATTATGTTCCAAAACAATATTGCTGAATCGTTTGATTAGTAGAATGTAAATCTTGAACTGCTGTTTGAAGGCGATGCAGCAGCCCAGACATATATCTTAGTTGGTGAGGTACATTGTTGGGTTCTCTACTCTGTGTGAGTTTCTTATTCACTTATCTGTTTATCTGTTTGGTTGAGCAATATGAACGTTCTTGTTTGCTAGCGTTCTTACGCTTCTGTTTCACCTCTAAGGTGAGTGGGGTATTGTTACTCACTAGTTTTGCTTCGCCCTCAGGCAGATTTTGTAAGTTTGCGTTTGGTGTGAGTTTGCAAAAGTGAATCTATATAGAGAAGGAAACTAGTCAGATTCTTCTTTGACAAGCAGCACCACTAGCTATAGCTTGTAAGTTGCTACTACTAGCCTAGCTTCCTTTTCTTCCTCTCACTTTTTCTTTCCTGTTTTCTACTTTCTACTGCAGCCGCTGCTAATTGAGGTTTTTATGCCTCAAAGTTCTGTTTATCTCCACCATTTCCGTCTTTTGTTTTCTTTTCATTACATATCTTTCTTTTCAACAGGAGAAAGAAACTGACCAATCGGAGAGGGTACAAGTTCAGTCAATTTTGTACTGATTTCTTGTTATATTTTTCCTCTTCTTTTACTTTGAACCTTGTTTGTCCTTGACAGAAAAATATGTTTCTTTTTGTGAGCAATCTACGATGACAAAAGAACATAATTATTGTTCTAATGTTTCCTTTTCCACTGCAGGAGGAGGAAGAAGATTATAAGTGGATAGCCCTATCCTTTCTCTTGAGCTTAACACCACCCGAATCCCTCCTTCTTCTTCCCCCCTTAGCTTGGCAATGACTACAAACAAGTTAACAGATCCTTTTTGGTGTATGTTCTCATTTTGTCAGAATTAGATGTGAATTTGTTTAAGAAGGTTAATTTCATACTTGAAATACCATTTCCCTAGTAGTGTAATTAATTACGCAGTAGTACCATTGTTTTTTTTGTTTCGTGGTAGGTTTTGTTTGCTGTTGAGAATTGTACAAACCGTGAAGAGATATTAATTACTCAGTACATTCAGGAATTCATCAAGGTATTTTTTAATGCTATAGCCCTTTTGTTTTGTAAAATGCTTGTCCTTGATTGACTTATATATACTATATTGTTTGGTTGTAGAATTTTAATAGTTGGTTATGTTTATCTCCTTCTCGGCCTATTTCTCAACCTCATTCTCAACCTCTTTCCCATCCTATATTTGTACCTTCTTCTCATACTCTTCCTTTCCCATCTTACATGTACACAAATAATCTCCCTTACATATACTTTCCTAATACACTTAGCCAGTTGGGAAAAAACTTTGGGTGGAATTGGAGACTGATTAATAATCTAAATGTAAGCTTGAAGAGGAGCTGTACAGAATTAGTGTTACAGTTTTTTCTGCAGTTTTGGTTGCTGTAAAAGGAACTTTCAGAAGTGTTAACAATGATGTTTGGGTTGTTTTTGAGTTTAAAACTTTCCTAATACACTTAGCCAGTTGGGAAAAAACTTTGGGTGGAATTGGAGACTGATTAATAATCTAAATGTAAGCTTGAAGAGGAGCTATACAAAATTAGTGTTATAGTTTTTCTGCAGTTTTGGTTTCTGTAAAATGAACTTTCAGAAGTGGTAACAATGTTGTTTTGGGTTGTTTTTGAGTTTAAAACCTTCCTAATACACTTAGCTAGATGGGTAAAAACTTTGGGTAGAATTGGAGACTGATTAATAACCAAAAAGGAAGCTTAAAGAGGAGCTGTACAAAATTGATATTTACAGTTTTCTGCAGTTTTGGTTTCTGTAAATGAACTTTCAGAAGTGTTAACACTGTTGTTTTGACTTTTTGTAAACTTGCGACAAGGAAAATACATATTACGCGCTGCTCTTCTCATTCTCTTCATCTGTTTGCTCTTCTGCAGAGATAAATCTATAGAATCCCTCTTGCAAAGATAAATCGATGGATTTAGTGCTGTTATTCACCCTCTTCTTCTGAAACCGGTATTATACTTGAATTTATCTTTTTCTCTTTGGTTCTGGATGATTTTTTCTGTTAAACATTGTAAAGCTCAAGTTGTTAGCATTTAATTGACTCATAAATTTTGTTTCCTTTGTGTAGGTCTATCAATATTTTGACAACCAACCATCTACTTACACCAAGAAACAACTAGATTTTGTAATAGAAGACTTCGGATTATTTTACTTAAGCACTTGTAGGAATTGTATAAAATCTTTGGAATAGTAGTTAGGTAAACCTTTGTTGAGACTTAAGGCTACTTATGATATGTGAACGAGTGTTGATAGTGATACGAGTGTTGATATGTGTGGATATTGGAATGAGGTGTTGATATTGGGTTTTGGTTAGACTTTTTGTAAATGCATGTAAATGTGCATTTTGTTTGAGAATTAAGGTATTTGACCTATGTGGATGGTCCAGTTGTTGTGATATGACTTTGGTACGTCTTATGTGAATATTATACAGGTTATGATCTGTCAAATGTGTGGGAAAGAAGCAAAAACGAAAAAAAATAAAAAAAAAAAACTGCAACTTTATAACACGGCTATGCAGTAGGCGTGTTATAAAGTCCAGCATTCAGTGGCCTTTTATAACACGACTTCTTATTGGTCGTGGCATAAAATCAAGTTATATAACACGGCTACATCAAGAGCCGTGTTATATAACATGCTTTTATGCCACGGCTAAAAGGAAGCCGTGTTATAAAAGGTCATGATTTTGACGGATTCAACCAACTTTATACCACGGCTTTGACTATAGCCGTGTTATAAAACCGAATTATATAACACGGCTCGGGTGCAGCCGTGTCATATAATCGACTTTATAACACGGCTCATAGCCGTGTTATATAACTTGTTTATATATGACGGCCGCATATAACACGGCCTTTAGCCGTGTTATAAGACCCTTTTTTAGCCGTGGTATAAAGTGTTTTTCCACCAGTGAAGATTTCTACCAACTAATCCAATGCATCCTTTTTTATTGATCGTGCCACCCTCTCCCGTCAGAAAGTAGAAAAGACAGAATTATCTTTGCTACTAATGTACCAGGAAGGAGGAACAAAGACATTGTATAATTTGGAATAGCTTTGAGGACACTAGAAATAAGAACTCATTTATCAACTTGGGACATAGGACGGGACCAAGAATGAATCTTTTTCCTCGTTGGCTCGACCAGATAATTGTACAATTCAGTTTTGTTCCTACCACCTTTGACAGATAAACCAAGATATTTGGAAAGTTTTGGAACTTCTGGATAACCAAGGAGAGAGTAGATCTTTTTTTTTTACCCCTAAATTCAAACTTCTACTGAAAGTGATATCTTATTTTTGGTTGTTAATGTGATGCCCAGATCTGGTAAGAAAGTCTGTCAAGATCATTTTTAGATGACTAACATTCAAGGGATTAGCAGCACCATAAAACAAAATGTCGTTAGCAAAAGCCAGGTGAGAAATAGAGGGACCAGAACTAGATAAATTAATCCCCTGAAAATATCCTTCTATATCAGCTTGCTCAAAGGCACCAGATAGAGCTTCTTGCACCAGAATGGAAATAAAAGGCGATAGAGGGTCTCCCAGGCGATACAGGGTCTAGTTGGAGAGAAGAAAACTCCAAGTGCACCATTGATAAGGGTGGAACATCTCACAAAGGTTAAAGAATTCATAACTGGTGTTAACCACACAGGAGGGAACCCCATAGCTTGAAGAATACTCTTGATAAAGCTTCACTCAAGCCTATCATAAGCTTTACTTAAATCAACTTTTTAGAACAAAGTGGCCCTTTTTCTTAGCGTATCTTCTAGTAAGAGCATGTTGTATTTCACCAGCAGTGATGATATTATCTGTAATGTTTCTTCCCTTAACAAACCCATATTGGGATCTAGATATGATACTAGGAAGCATACCCTGGATCCTATTAGCAAGGACATTTGAGATAATTTTATAAATAAAATTACAAAGAGCAATGGGACGAAAATTACTAATATCAATTGCTCCATTAATCTTGGGAATAAGAATGATATAATAGTCATTTAAATTCTCAGGAAGAGAATTACCGTGGCGCACCTGCAGAACTGTTTGAGTCACTAGAACTCCAACCACACTCCAATACTTTTTAAGAAACTTCCATTGAATCCATCGGGTCTAGGTGCCTTATTAGAGCCCAATTGGTTCACTACTTGGAAGATTTCATCCATTGAAATACCCCAAACCTTGGTATGTTGGTTAAACATAAAACATGAATTATTAAGACTAAAAAGAGTCTTAGAAATATTAGTAAACAATTTAAACAAAAAAGAAAACACAAAATGTGCTTTAAAGTCAATAAGAGCTAAAATGTGCTCTAAAGCTTGGAATAAGCTTGGTTAAGACCTAATGAACTTACCAAGACCTTATTTATATATTAATGAACATATAAATCAATTACCAAAGAAAACCAAGCTTGAAAACAAGTTAAAACACAAAATGTGCTTTAAGGAGTCTTAAAGCACATTTTTGAAAAATTGTCTTGTAAATGAGTTTTGAGTGGCTAAATGTCCATCATTACTCTTAAATATATATGTGTACTATATAGTATCACATTTGGGTGGCTATATTAATGGGAAATCAAAAATTTCACTTCTAAGTGCCTTGTTTAGGTGAATAGTGATTTTATAAGCTAGTTTATAACATATGTTGTATTAAGTAATTAAATTGACAAACAAAGACTAAATACCCTCATTATAATATAGGGGGCCAGTTTTCTAAGTGTGGTGACTCACCACTCTCTAGTTGATATAATAAGTAAGAAAGAAAACTAATTAAACTTACTTTTTACTTTATAAGCATAAATATCTCCTTAAAGCAAATCCTATCTTCATTCTCATTTCTTTCCTTCATTTCCCACGGTCCCAACCTTCTTCTTCCTTCCTTCTTGCTGCTCTCTCACGGTAATACCACTACCACCATGGAAACTCCATCTTTGACCACTTGTTAAATCTTGCTCACTTGTCCAAATCAAAAACAAACACCACCAATCTCTTCCTCTCATCAAGCTCTTCATTCCTATCTTCTCAAAACTCCAAGAGCCCCATTTCGGTGCCAAGGTGTTCCACCATTGAAGGAGCTTGAGCTTGTCTTTTGACATATTGTTGATCTCCTTTGCTTCTAGGTAAGGAATCTCAAAGAAAGATCATGTTTCCTCCATGTTTTTACCTTGACCGAAAATACACATTGATATAGCTCTTTGTGTGACTTTGTTCTAGCTTCATTCCAACTCTTCATGGACTAGGTGGAGTCCTCTCTTGTTACATATTCAAACTCTCTTCAAAGAGCAAGGTAAAACAACTACATTAATGTTTTTGAAACAATGTAAAATTAGGGTTTACAATGAGATGAAGCTTATAGCTTGAATACTCATTATAATGTTTGTATATTGTTTAGAACTTGACAAGGAAATAAATACCTTACCGGTTTGATAAGGAAACAAGAAAGAAGTTGTTTGGAAAAAGAGGTAAATCTACTAACCTTATGTTGTTTAATGCCTTAGGAGAAATGAGCTTATAAATGCTTATTAAAACTACCTAAAGAGCAAATGGTGGATGACTTAGTAAGTATTATCAAGAGCTTAGTAAAAGGCATATGTGTTGTTGAGTGTATTTGCAGGTCAAAGGCAAATATATTGTGGAAATTCAGTGTTTATGATTTAAGCACCTTAAGGGCCTAAGAGCCATGCATTTTAAGGGCCTAAGTGCCATGCAATTTAAGGTATGCTTTATATTGTAATGTGGTGTGATTTGAGTAAAGTTTTGTGGGTGAGAGTGTTCTTGTTGATTTAGGTGTTCATGTGTGATTAGTGGTGAAAACAATGTGTTTGGTGTAAAATGCTAGGAGAACCTATGTTGAAATTTAGGAAATGCATAAGTAGTTCAAGATGTCTTAAAGGAATTTTGATGAATTAGGAAGTGTTCTAGTGTGTAATAAGGACTTAGGCATGATCTTGAGGTTTTAGTTTATACCAAAGTCATTTTGGACTTAGATTGAGACTTAGGCAAACTTTGGTAAAATAAGGAGAAAGTGTAAGCTTAGAAAAAGAGATTTCAAAGATGACATAAAGAGTTTTAGTTTGTAAGAAATGATGTTTAAGTAATAATGTTGTGTAGAAGATATGTCTTGGTATAATGGTTAGAATATGCATGAAACATCACTTAGGAACCTAGGGAGTAGATACTATAAGTGTTGGAGGCTTTGGAGAAGTTTGGCTAAGTGTTTAAGGTTGTAGAAAATGAGTATAATGGCACGTCCGAACTTCCGTCCGAATTAGGAAGCTCGGACATGCCCTGTTACGCTTACAGTTTTCTGGGTTTTAGGTAGTGTCCGAACTACCGTCCGAATTTGGAAGTTCGGACGCACCCATTTCCTTCTCTGGATTTAGCTGCGACCTGTGTCCGAACTTAGGGAAGCTCGGACACAAGTTCGGACGCACCTGCTCCTTCTGTTGGTTATTCTCGACCCATGTCCGAACTTCCGAAGTCCGGACACAAGTTCGGACATGTGTCTGATTTCAGTTTAGAGTCCCGACTTGCGTCCGAACTTGGAAGCTCGGACACAAGTTCGGACAGGCCACTGTTGGGACCAAAAAATTATTGTTTTAAGATGGGAATTGTTATCTAAAAATGGTAGTTGGTTAGTAATGATATTATAGGGTTATGTAAGACATGTTAGGTGGGTTTTAAAGACAATTAAAAGGATGAAAAGTTGTAACAAGTGTAAAATAAAATAAACTAGTAATGTGGAGTAGATAATGTTAATAATGGGCTAGTGCGTTAATTAACCGACGTTACTAATGTGTTTAGGATTCTCTCAAGGTGGAAACCAGTCGAGGCAAGGACCGAGGTATGGTTTCTTGCAGTCTGTTGTCTACCGGTTTACACCGGCTTGGATGTTGTTTGCTTTTCTGGGTGTTACGACCTTATAAGATTAAGGCATGAAAAGAGTTTACAGTTGTTATACATTAAGATGTTGTAAGGATGTGACTCCTTTCCCTGGTTGTCTAACAAGACCTAAATGGTTGTTTGTATGTGACTTAACAAAATATTGTGTGATCACTAACAAGTGCTAATCGGGGAAGTGAGGAGTCCGGTTGTTCCGGCCACGCGTGTGATGGATGGGGGTCGATATCATATCCGGTTCGGCTCTCTTGGTGTATGTATAGGTGGTATTCCAATTTGGTTTCTACCTTCCCTTAGCTTATCCAAAGCTAGTTACTGACTCACGTCGGGCCACAGGGGCATACGTATGTATTTCGGTGTGCTTGGGATTACTATATCCGACACACCTTGGGTATAAGTTAACCGTTCTATATAACTGGACGGTAACGAGGTTGGTAACGAGCTTAACATGGGATTGGTGAAAATCTCTAGGCTATCATGGTATGCTAACTATGGTGGAAGGTTCCTTGTCAGAACGATTTTATGGTGTTATGTATTGATGTTGTGCTATGCAATTCCTTGCTATGCTATGGATATATATATATATATATATATATATATATATATATATATATATATATATATGTTGTGGGTGTTTAAAAATGAATGCCATGTTATCATGACAATTGGTTGCGCGTATCCCGGTAGCCGATGGGCTGCGCGTTAGCCATACCAGCAAAGGTTGCTGACCCCCTCGGGGGCTCCATATTTTTATTGCAGGATGAGGATCGAAGAAGCGGAGTGGCTCTAGGTCCTAGGTTGTTGATGTACTTTTGGTTGTTTAGGATTGTTGAGCCCGGGATGCGCCTGTGCTCCCGAGGCATTACCTTTTGGTAACGTTTGTTAAACAGTGGTGGATGTTTACGGTGGTGGTGGTGTGATGTAAATTAAATACTCGGTATGGTTGGTTATGTTTATATATGGATGTTAGATTCTATGCTCGGGAGTCTGATCATCAGACCGATACACTTGTATTTATTCTGCCTAGCTAACCACGTGGGTGGTTAACGGCGTTGTAACACCAAAGCGTTTAGTTATTGGTTGGTTGGTTATTTCCGCTGCGATTTCGGTAGTTGTTAGAAGCGTTGTAGGGGTGTTACAAAAAGTGGTATCAGAGCGAAGTATCGCTCTGATGACGAGAATACCGAGCTTAGGGATATACCGAGTTAGGAAGCCTAACCATAGTTACCTAAGTGAACAGATTTGGAAAGGTTAACCAGTAATTAAGTGTGGAATTACCTGATTGTCGGGAAGATGCTGTAACCATTGGACCGATAAGTGTGCAAGCATAATGCTAATGAAATGTTCATATGAATTCAGATGGCAGGTAGACCACGAGGTAGAGGCCGCGGGCGCGGTACTGGAGATTTGGGTGACTGATGGGGAGATGATACTACGGCACAGACCATGGCCGAGGCAGTTGCAGCCGCCGTAGCCCAGTTGGTACCCGATTTGGTTGCTGCTATACAGCAAGGGCAACAGCCCGGAGTTCAGCCACCACCACCACCGCCACGAGAGACCAATTGGGTCAAGGCGTTGGCTGATCTGAGACCGCCATCATTCAATGGGGAGACTGATCCTCGAAAGCTGGAGGCGTACATCTCCGAACTGGAGACCGCCTACGAGACCTTGGCAGTGCCTGCTGAAGCTAAGGTCCGTCAAGCCGCTTACTACTTGAAGGGTACGGCACAGAGTTGGTGGAAGTTGGTGAAGGAGGACAGGATGGCTGATCCTGAGTTTGGTTGGAGGGAGTACACGGCTCTACTGCGAGCCAAGTATTACCCTGTACATGTGCAGGAGGCCAAGCGCCTCGAGCTGGACAGTCTGAAGCAGGGGGATAAGATGTCGGTTGATGACTACTACACCACATTCACCGGCCTTATCCACCTGTTACCAGACCTTGGGTACTCGAACCGAGTGTTGGTGAACCGGTTCTACAATGGACTAAGCCACCGTCTCCGCTATGGGATGGGGCCAACTGAGTATACTACCTTGCAGGTAATTAGAGTACCTTGTTGTGAATCAATTTATACCTTGAGTGAATGTTAATGTGAGTTGGTAAGTTGTTTTGCGGGGCATGACTGACATCCTAAAATTCATGAGTGCTATCATGCCGCTGCTAAGGTTGAAATTACCGTCCGTCTGAGGGACGAGGAGAATGCGCACAAGCGCAAGGCCACCAACGAGGGCCAGAGTCAGCAAGGGTATGGGGGAGGAAAGAAAAAGAAACCCTACCCTCAGCCCCAGAAGGGTCAGTACCAGGGTGATAAGGGCCAAGCCCAGACCACCACAGCTGATGAGCCACTGAAGCTCACGTACGCGTATGCGGCGAAGCCTCTACGCTCCTACCCGCCTAAGGGTAATTACTTAACCATGTGTATCTAGTTGAGGTGTATGTTGTTGAGATGGAAAGTGAGTATTGATTGTGTGTTGTTATAGCAGCTAGCGCGGGTTCTGGACCGGAGCGCCACTTTTACTGTAAGTGGTGCAATGGAGACCACCCCGGCAAAGACTGCAAGGGGAATGATGTGAGGTGTCGTCACTGCCAGAAGATGGGGCACCGTGAATTTGAGTGTTGGACGAACCCCAACAGCAGGAACTATAAGCCAAAGGGGCAGTGGAAGGGTAATACTACCACGACCACTGAAGGCCCGAAGGCGATCATTCAGCAGACTTCTGACAAGAAGTACACTGAATCCCAGAAGGGGAAGGGTACGGGGTCCGGCAAGGCCGCCCTGAATGTGGTGTGGACCGGTCTGAGGCACCAGGATCCTCTTCGAGACCAGGTACCGCCTAAACTGTTAAATGAAAAAGTGATTGCTTACCGCATTTCATGCATGAGCGTTGTATTAGTGAGTCTAATGTACAACCACCTAAGTAATGAAATAAATAATGATGTGAGAGATACCTAAATTAGACAATGTGGAAAACCTAGGAGCCTTCAATATCTGTTATCCAATCCCGCCCACACCAAACCCTGGAAGAGACCACCATCAGCATCACCGAGTTCCCACTGGAGCAATGTCAGGTTATCCAACCAGGTATGATACTCTTAAATGGATACCTGACACCGGAAGCACAAATCCACATCATCAGACGTTGCAACGAACTTGGAGCAGCGCCAGGAGGTACCTGAATACCCGAGCGCGACGAAGTTCGAAAATGAAGCTGAAGATGATGTGCATGGGTAAGGACTGGAATCCCTACACCAAGTCATATCAGAATGTACGAGCTGAAGACGGAGCAACTGTACCAGGCATACCTGAGGAGTTCCTTGCGGTCGTTAACCACACCGTGGGAATTGCTCAGCAACTTGAATCGGAACCGATTCCGAACGTGGAAGCAGACTTATGCATTGTGAACTTCTACCAGAAAGGTGGACGGTTAGGGTTACACCAAGATAAGGACGAGTCACCCGAGTCTCTAAGTAAGGGAGTACCCGTGGTGTCTTGGTCCATTGGTGATACCGCTGTGTTTATGTACGGCGAGCAGAAGCGTGGTGATATCGCAAAGAAGCTAGTGTTGAAGTCAGGTGATGTATTAATTATGGGGGGACAATCAAGGATGTTATACCACGGTATCAAGAAGATCAAACTGAATACCGCACCATCGACAGTGGTCAATGCCACTCATCTGAAACCCGGACGTTTGAATTTGAATTTCAGGCAGTCTTAGCCTTGTGTAATCATGTGATGTAATAAGCCAGTTGTATGTTAAGGAAGCTACATATATAGCCGTGTCTACGATGTAAACCAATTATGGTGTAAAGACTGTGTTAATGAATAAAGAGTTGTTGTTTTGGAGTATAACAAACGTGTTATACCGTATACTTATGAGTTTGCCAATGAATTAGGCTGTGCACTCGGAACGGGAGGTATACTGAGTGTCTGCAATAAGGCAGAAGCCGGCAAGAGCGGCACAATCCTCACCGGTACCTTTCCAGTGAATGGCGTGGATGCATCGATCTTGTTCGACTCTGGAGCCTCACACACATTCATTTCGCTGTCATTTGCGAAGAGGCTGGGGTTAGACGGTGAAGAGATGCCAGACTTCGTGGTCACTCTCCCGTCGAAAGAGCGGATCAGGTGTACCCGCTACTACCGAGATGCTGTTGTTCGAATCATGGATGAGGAGTTTCCGATCGACTTGATAGAGTTCGACGGACTAGGTTTTGATGTGATTGTCGGGATGAACTGGTTGGAGCGGTACAAGGGTAGAATCCTATGTGCCGAGCATCGACTGCTTCTTCGGAGTCCATCTGGGGTTACTATATCATACCGCCAGAGGCCCAGGGAGCCTTCGACACAGATCATCACCGCCATGGCCATGTATCGTGAGTTGCGACGAGGAAATGATGTATACCTCTGCTATGTCCAGGACATAGAGAGAGACCCTGAGTTTAGCCCAGATGTGCCGGTAGTGTCGGAGAGTTCCTGATGTATTTCCTAAGGAACTGCCGGGCATGCCGCCAGCACGAGAGGTTGAGTTTGAGATTGATCTAGTTCCGGGCACCGGACCCATTGCGAAAGCACCTTATCGTATGGCTCCAGCAGAGATGACTGAGCTCAAGGAGCAGCTGAGAGACCTACTCGTCAAGGGCTTTATCCGCCCTAGTGTTTCACCATGGGGAGCGCCGGTCCTCTTCGTGAAGAAGAAGGACGGTAGCCTCCGCCTATGTATTGATTATCGGGAGCTGAATGCTGTTACGGTGAAGAACCGTTACCGTTACCCTTACCACGCATCGACGATCTATTTGATCAGCTGAGGGGAGCATCAGTGTTCTCCAAGATAGACCTACGTTCCGGATACCACCAGATTGCCATCCGTGACAGTGATATCGAAAAGACAGCTTTCAGAACTAGGTATGGGCATTATGAGTTCACAGTTATGCCGTTTGGCTTGTCAAATGCACCAGCAAAGTTCATGGACTTAATGAACCGTTTGTTCCAAGATCAGTTGGACAAATCAGTGGTGGTCTTCATCGATGACATACTTGTATATTCGAAATCGAGAGGTGAGCATGAAAGCCACCTGAGAGATGTATTGCAAACATTGAGAAAGAATCAGCTGTATGCTAAATTTTCTAAGTGTGAATTTTGGTTGAATCAAGTGTCCTTCCTTGGACATGTGATTTCTGAGGCCGGGATCGCTGTTGATCCGGCAAAGATAGATGCAGTGCGCACCTGGCCTAGGCCGAAGACAGTTACCGACGTCAGGAGCTTCCTCGGTCTGGCAGGTTATTATAGGAGGTTTGTGAAGGACTTCTCCAGTGTCTCGAAGCCGATGACTTCCTTAATGAAAAAGGATGCACCATTCGAGTGGACAGTCGACTGTGAGAGTGCTTTCACGAGTCTCAAGGATGCTCTGACATCTGCACCGGTTCTGACATTACCAGACGGTCCAGATGGTTTTGAGGTCTATTGCGACGCATCAGGCAGGGGTATGGGTTGTGTGTTGATGCAACACGGGAAGGTCGTGGCTTACGCCTCCCGACAGCTGAAGAAGCATGAGGAGAACTACCCTACCCACGACTTAGAATTGGGGGCCATTGTCTTCGCACTAAAGATATGGCGACATCATTTGTATGGGGTAAGCGTGACAATCTATTCCGACCACAAGAGTTTGAAATACTTGTTCACTCAGAAAGAGTTGAACATGAGACAGAGAAGGTGGGTTGAATTCTTAAATGATTATGACATCAATTTACAGTATAAGGAGGGTAAGGCAAACGTGGTAGCTGACGCATTGAGTCGCCGAGCACACTCTCTCCATTCGCTAGTCTCTCATACTACTGGCTTGGTTGAAGAGGTGCGGAGTGCTCAGATGGCGGGACCAGTATATGGTGGAGATTAGACAGAAGCTTATTGATGGCACATTCGAGGGTCAGAAGTACGACTTCAGACTCCACGATGATGACCTGATTAGGCTTAATGGCCGATTGTGTATACCGAGGAGTAGCGCTGAGCTGAAGGAGCGCATACTGAGTGAATCCCATTGTTCTACGACATCGATTCACCCCGGAGCTTCAAAGATGTATAAGGTATGAAAAGATATTTTTGGTGGACTGGAATGAAAAAGGATGTGAATGACTATGTGTTGAGGTGTCTCACTTGTCAGAAGGTCAAGTTTGAGCACCGACGGCCTGGTGGTATGGTGCAGCCAATGCCAGTGCCGGAGTGGAAGTTCCATGACATATCCATGGACTTCGTGGTAGGGCTTCCGCCTACAAGGGGAGGTCTGAATATGATTTGGGTTGTGGTAGACCGACTGACCAAGGTGGCTCGATTCATACCGATGAAGGACACCTGGAAAGTGGCTAAGCTTGCAGAGCTCTTCGACAGAGAGATAGTAAGACATCATGGAGTTCCGAAAACGATTGTATCTGACAGAGATACAAGATTCCTATCCAGATATTGGAAGTCTACACGAGAGGCACTAGGTACTGAACTGAAATTGAGCACAGCGTTTCACCCACAGACAGATGGTCAGAGTGAGCGCACCATCCAGACACTTGAGGATATGTTACGTGCATGTGCACTTGACTTTCTGACCAGCTGGATTGATAAGTTACATCTGATCGAGTTTAGTTACAACAACAGTTACCATGCTTCGATCAAGATGTCTCCCTTCCAGGCATTGTACGGTAGACCATGCCGCACGCCTTTATGCTGGGATGAGTCGAGTGAGACGGTCTGAGACGGTCATATAGGACCAGAGTATCTGGAACAGGTTCAGGCAGAAGTTCGCCAGATCCGGGCTAACATGAAAGCAGCTCAGGATAGACAGAAGTCGTACGCTGATGTGCGCAGACGTGACCTGGAGTTCGCCGTAGGTGATCAGGTATTTCTTAGGGTATCCCCCATGAAAGGAGTATTTCGTTTTGGCCAGAAGGGCAAATTGAGCCCGAAGTATGTGGGTCCTTATGTTGTGACGGAGCGGATCGGCCCGGTAGCTTATAGACTTGATCTACCCGCCGAACTGGGCAAGGTACATGATGTATTTCATGTGTCCCAGTTGAAGAAATATATGTCTCATCCGTCTCATGTGCTTCAGCCGGAAAGGCTAACCTTAGAGCCAACCATGCGATCAGTGGAGACTCCGGTACGGATTCTGGATACTAAGACTCGAGACACTCGCCATAAGTCCGTGAGACTGGTGAAGGTCCTCTGGTCTAACCAGGACGTTGAGGAGGCCACTTGGGAGCTGGAAGATAAGATGAAGGCGAAGTACCCGTCATTGTTTACTTCTTAGTGTTTATATGTATAGGGTACGGGCGTACCCCTTTTAAGGGGGGTAGAGCCGTTTCGGTTATGGTTGTGTACGACATGTATATGTATACATTGTCTAGGTTATGTTACAGACCGTTGTGTCTGAATGGTATTATGTGGTTGGACCTCGAGTCCGTTGAGTCCGTTGTGGTGTAAGAATGATGGTAATGTTGGAAATGATGTTTGGAAGTATTGTTTTGTTTATAAGTGTTCCCCGTGTTCTAATAGTAAGATATGTGGGAAGTATGAACTTTGGGGACAAAGTTCTTTTAAGGGGGGTAGATTGAAATACCCCAAACCTTGGTATGTTGGTTAAACATTAAAACATGAATTATTAAGACTAAAAAGAGTCTTAGAAACATTAGTAAACAATTTAAACAAAAGAAAACACAAAATGTGCTTTAAAGTCAATAAGAGCTAAAATGTGCTCTAAGCTTGGAATAAGCTTGGTTAAGACCTAATGAACTTACCAAGACCTTATTTATATATTAATGAACATATTAAATCAATTACCAAAGAAAACCAAGCTTGAAAACAAGTTAAAACACAAAATGTGCTTTAAGGAGTCTTAAAGCACATTTTTGAAAAATTGTCTTGTAAATGAGTTTTGAGTGGCTAAATGTCCATCATTACTCTTAAATATATATGTGTACTATATAGTATCACATTTGGGTGGCTATATTAATGGGAAATCAAAATTTCACTTCTAAGTGCCTTGTTTAGGTGAATAGTGATTTTTATAAGCTAGTTTATAACATATGTTGTATTAAGTAATTAAATTGACAAACAAAGACTAAAATACCCTCATTATAATATAGGGGGCCGGTTTTCTAAGTGTGGTGACTCACCACTCTCTAGTTGATATAATAAGTAAGGAAAGAAAACTAATTAAACTTACTTTTTACTTTATAAGCATAAATATCTCCTTAAAGCAAATCCTATCTTCATTCTCATTTCTTTCCTTCATTTCCCACGGTCCCAACCTTCTTCTTCCCCTTCTTGCTGCTCTCTCACGGTAATACCACTACCACCATGGAAACTCCATCTTTGACCACTTGTTAAATCTTGCTCACTTGTCCAAATCAAAACAAACACCACCAATCTCTTCCTCTCATCAAGCTCTTCATTCCTATCTTCTCAAAACTCCAAGAGCCCCATTTCGGTGCCAAGGTGTTCCACCATTGAAGGAGCTTGAGCTTGTCTTTTGACATATTGTTGATCTCCTTTGCTTCTAGGTAAGGAATCTCAAAGAAAGATCATGTTTCCTCCATGTTTTTACCTTGACCGAAAATACACATTGATATATCTCTTTGTGTGACTTTGTTCTAGCTTCATTCCAACTCTTCATGGACTAGGTGGAGTCCTCTCTTGTTACATATTCAAACTCTCTTCAAAGAGCAAGGTAAAACAACTACATTAATGTTTTTGAAACAATGTAAAATTAGGGTTTACAATGAGATGAAGCTTATAGCTTGAATACTCATTATAATGTTTGTATATTGTTTAGAACTTGACAAGGAAATAAATACCTTACCGGTTTGATAAGGAAACAAGAAAGAAGTTGTTTGGAAAAAGAGGTAAATCTACTAACCTTATGTTGTTTAATGCCTTAGGAGAAATGAGCTTATAAATGCTTATTAAAACTACCTAAAGAGCAAATGGTGGGATGACTTAGTAAAGTATTCTCAAGAGCTTAGTAAAAGGCATATGTGTTGTTGAGTGTATTTGCAGGTCAAAGGCAAATATATTGTGGAAATTCAGTGTTTATGATTTAAGCACCTTAAGGGCCTAAGAGCTATGCATTTTAAGGGCCTAAGTGCCATGCAATTTAAGTTATGCTTTATATTGTAATGTGGTGTGATTTGAGTAAAGTTTTGTGGGTGAGAGTGTTCTTGTTGATTTAGGTGTTCATGTGTGATTAGTGGTGAAAACAATGTGTTTTGGTGTAACAAAATGCTAGGAGAACCTATGTTGAAATTTAGGAAATGCATAAGTAGTTCAAGATGTCTTAAAGGAATTTTGATGAATTAGGAAGTGTTCTAGTGTGTAATAAGGACTTAGGCATGATCTTGAGGTTTTAGTTTATACCAAAGTCATTTTGGACTTAGATTGAGACTTAGGCAAACTTTGGTAAAATAAGGAGAAAGTGTAAGCTTAGAAAAAGAGATTTCAAAGATGACATAAAGAGTTTTAGTTTGTAAGAAATGATGTTTAAGTAATAATGTTGTGTAGAAGATATGTCTTGGTATAATGGTTAGAATATGCATGAAACATCACTTAGGAACCTAGGGAGTAGATACTATAAGTGTTGGAGGCTTTGGAGAAGTTTGGCTAAGTGTTTAAGGTTGTAGAAAATGAGTATAATGGCACGTCCGAACTCCGTCCGAATTAGGAAGCTCGGACATGCCCTGTTACGCTTACAGTTTTCTGGGTTTTAGGTAGTGTCCGAACTACCGTCCGAATTTGGAAGTTCGGACGCACCCATTTCCTTCTCTGGATTTAGCTGCGACCTGTGTCCGAACTTAGGGAAGCTCGGACACAAGTTCGGACGCACCTGCTCCTTCTGTGGTTATTCTCGACCCATGTCCGAACTTCCGAAGTCCGGACACAAGTCGGACATGTGTCTGATTTCAGTTTAGAGTCCCGACTTGCGTCCGAACTTGGAAGCTCGGACACAAGTTCGGACAGGCCACTGTTGGGACCAAAAAATTATTGTTTTAAGATGGGAATTTTATCTAAAAATGGTAGTTTGGTATTATATATATTATAGGGTTATGTATAGAGATGTTAGAGGTGTTAATGAAAAAAGGTGAAAAGTGAAAAGTAAAGTATAGAATGTAAAATAAAATAAAACTATGTAATGTGAGTAGATAATGTAATGGTAAAGTGCAAGTGAATTAACGTAATGTGGAGTAGATAATTTAACTAGTGCGACGTTACTAATGTGTTTAGGATTCTCTCAAGGTGGAAACCAGTCGAGGCAAGGACCGAGGTATGGTTTTTTGCAGTCTGTTGTCTACCGGTTTACACCGGCTTGGATGTTGTTTGCTTTTCTGGGTGTTACGACCTTATAAGATTAAGGCATGAAAAGAGTTTACAGTTGTTATACATTAAGATGTTGTAAGGATGTGACTCCTTTCCCTGGTTGTCTAACAAGACCTAAATGGTTGTTTGTATGTGACTTAACAAAATATTGTGTGATCACTAACAAGTGCTAATCGGGGAAGTGAGGAGGTCCGGTTGTTCCGGCCACGCGTGTGATGGATGGGGGTCGATATCATATCCGGTTCGGCTCTCTTGGTGTATGTATAGGTGGTATTCCAATTTGGTTTCTACCTTCCCTTAGCTTATCCAAAGCTAGTTACTGACTCACGTCGGGCCACAGGGGCATACGTATGTTATTTCGGTGTGCTTGGGATTACTATATCCGACACACCTTGGGTATAAGTTAACCGTTCTATATAACTGGACGGTAACGAGGTTGGTAACGAGCTTAACATGGGATTGGTGAAAATCTCTAGGCTCTCATGGTATGCTAACTATGGTGGAAGGTCCTTGTCAGAACCGATTTTATGGGTTATGTATTGATGTTGTGCTATGCAAATTCCTTGCTATGCTATGGTATATATATATATATATGTTGTTGGGTGTTTTAAAAATGAATGCCATGTTATCATGACAATTGATTGCGCGTATCCCGGTAGCCGATGGGCTGCGCGTTAGCCATACCAGCAAAGGTTGCTGACCCCCTCGGGGGCTCCATATTTTATTGCAGGATGAGGATCGAAGAAGCGGAGTGGCTCTAGGTCCTAGGTTGTTGATGTACTTTTGGTTGTTTAGGATTGTTGAGCCCGGGATGCGCCTGTGCTCCCGAGGCATTACCTTTTGGTAACGTTTGTTAAACAGTGGTGGATGTTTACGGTTGGTGGGTGTGATGTAAATTAAATACTCGGTATGGTTGGTTATGTTATATATGGATGTTAGATTCTATGCTCGGGAGTCTGATCATCAGACTGATACACTTGTATTTATTCTGCCTAGCTAACCACGTGGGTGGTTAACGGCGTTGTAACACCAAAGCGTTTAGTTATTGGTTGGTTGGTTATTTCCGCTGCGATTTCGGTAGTTGTTAGAAGCGTTGTAGGGGTGTTACATCCATAGAGTAGGGAGTTTGAAGCTCTAAGAAAATTAGGATTGAGCTTCCTAGCCACCAAATGAGAAAACACACCAGGATCAAGAGGAAAAGAAGTCTGGAACAGCTTATCGAAGTGAGACCTAGCAATCTGTTCCAAGTTACGCCAGTGATAACTCATGACATTATAATGATAAGCAGTCCAAAAATTTGGGTTTTCCTGTTTTTAGCAGAAGCTTTATCATGAAAATAACCAGTATTTTTGTCTCCCTCTTTGAACCCCTTGTCTCTAGCTCTTTGTTTCCAAGTTATCTCCTCCTTCATTCTTAAGAGCTCGATTTCCAGGATAGTTCTTTTCCTATTATTCAGATTTCCAACGGTAGGAGGAGATCTATCTAACAGCATTAGGTCCTGCTTTTTCTTTTTGATTTTCAATTAACCTTACTCAAGGACCAACCGTTCCATTGAGAGAGTTTATAGCATAGAGTTTCACCTTGCCAATCAGATTTAGCTCATTATGCCCCGAAACATCAATAACAATATCAAGACATTTCTTCTCGTTTAACCACAGGTTGTCAAATTGAAGACCCTAGCTGCGTTTTTATGAGAACCAAATATTCTGATCAAAATAGAGAAGTGACACTAGTACAAAAAACGTCTATTTCGGCGCCCCTATTTCGGCGGTTGTAGATAAAACCGCCGAAATAGAGGCCCGAGATGTTAACAGTATGTAAAGAAGGGGTCTATTTCGGCGGTTCCTAGATATGAACCGCCGAAATAGGCCCTTTTTAATAATAAAAAAAATTAAATAGACCTATTTCGGCGGTTCCTTACACGAAACCGCCGAAATAGGTGTTCTATTTTCTTTTTTTTTAAATTTAATCATCTATTTCGGCGGTTCTTTGTTAGGAACCGCCGAAATAGGTCTCTTTAATTTTTTAATAATTAAAAAGGGCCTATTTCGGCGGTTCCTAACAAGGAACCGCCGAAATAGGTCCTTTTAATTAACCCCCCGACCCCGTTTCGAAACAATTACGATTTCATTAGGGTTAATTACCCCTCTTCTCCTCTCTCTGTTCGCGGCGATTTCGAACAAACCACCGCCACCACAGCCGTCGACCGCCGCCCTCCTCCTCCCCTGCTGTCGCCGGTGTCGCGCCGTCGGTGTGGTCTTCGGTTGGTGTCGCCAGCCTCATCCGCCACTAACAGAGGTCGAACAGAGGTGAGAGCAACCCTAAACTTTTGGGTTCGAATTTGTTTAGTTAATTGTTAATTTGTTGTTAAAATTGATAGATTGTTGTCACATTGTGATTGTGGATGATGATATTTTGTGTGTGTGAAATCTTTGCAAGATTTGGTTGTTAAACTATTAAATTTATGTATGTATGCACACAAGGTGTTCGATGAAATGTCCGAGTGAATTTTTGTGCTGTTTTGGCCCTTCTTTAAGTATAGTTAGGTTAGCTTATTTGGGCTAGATTTATTAAGCTTATAAACGTATGAATGAGTGTTATTAATGTGCAATAAATATAATTATAGTGATTGCGAGTAAAAGATATGTTGTTAATTAAGATGAGCATTAAGTATGAGTAGTTTGTTTCTTATATATTTAAAAGTATTGCGTGTGTGGAGAATTAGAGAAAGTGTTATGAAATGTATATGTACAGTGCAATGAAAACATGATATTAAATTAGCAACGAGTAATGATTATAGATGTGTCGCGTTGTGTAGTATGATGTCTGGTTGTGTCATAGTATATTTCATCCTTTGGTTTTTTCGTTTATATATGAAAGGCAAAAAGTGAACCAAATTTCTTCATATAATATGCCCTATAAAACAAAATCCATCATCAACATGTGTTGACCAACTTTTGAGATTTAGCTTTTAGGATCATAGAGTGTTACTAGGTATTATTAATAAAGTTTAATAACAAATTTTACGAGATCTAATAAAGATTTCATGTTGGATTGGTAGACATTATTACACCTAGTACTACTTTATTAAAACATAAAAGGTTTTGATAGTAGATTAAGTACATAGTGTTATCCATACCAAATAAAAATTATCAAACTATACACAGAATCTTTATAAACTATCACTCGATTGTACTAGACTACATATATTCTAATATCAAAAGTGTAAGAACGTTAAATAGACCAATGACATAAGAATTTTTCGTCTATTTTTGTAAGATAGAAGAAGAAAAGTAAAAGTATTCGATTTGGTTTTCCAAACTTCCTTTCTTCAGATTGCTACTCCTGCTTTTTATTAAAAATTAAAAGCAAATCTAATTTAGTTTAAAGACGATTAATTATAGGACTAAACGTGACCCTGCTCAATGTACAATGCTTTCTTAAAATTAGAATAGCCAATCCAAGTTAATTATTTGGCTACGGCAGAGAAAATCCAGACCCAGTGCAAAATGTAGCTGGTGAATTTGAATTTATAAATAGGCCTATTTTTTCTTATTATTTTTTTTGGCGAGAGGTAATGAATTCGTAGTGTATGTATAATTGAATAAGAGTAGAACGTTTCGTAGTGTATAATTGAATAAGAGCGTGAACAAGCAGTCATAGTAGAAAAATATTGTAGTAGGTGAGGTATTAGCCGTTTTAGTAGCGGTTTGAAGTAGAGGTGTGAGAAGTATTTTATATATATATATATAGTATTGTATAGTCGTTAAGTTTAATATAAAATTATTCTAATTGATCTGAATGTTGTTCAATCTTTATGCGTTGCCTCTGTAGAGATTGGTGTTGCTACACAAGTCTCGCACGCCCGATTGAGAAGAGGGGCTGAAAACAATTCATTTATGAACCGGTATTTTTTTTAATTTAACTCTTCATTCTCTTCACTCACTGTAATATAATCTAACTTATCATTTTTCTCTTTGTGTCTCTACAGATAAATACTTAAGGAGCTCTTTACCATTTGATGGTAGATTGAAAGCGGAGCGGAGAGCAATTCATTTTCGAACCGGTAATATAATCTAACGTATCATTTTTCTCTTTTGTACTTTGTATTTGATTTCCACAAATTATTGGAATTTCGTTTGATGAATGAATTTGGTATATATTAGTTTGGTTTATGATTGAATTTGTGTTGTTGAATAATTGGTGAATGCTTAATAATAGGCGTAGTTGTGTCTTTATTTTACTTTGTATTTGATTTCCACAAATTATTAAAATTTGGTTTGATGGATAAAGTTTGTATTAGTTTGATTTGTGATGGAAATGTGTTGATGAATGGTTGGTGAATGCTTAATAATAAGCATGGGATAGGTAAAATTATGCAAAAGTCATGCCGTTTTTTTTTAAAATCTCTTCGTAATTAATATTGTTTGATGTATGTGATGTCTAACAATATCTAATTTTTTTATCAGGTCCGTGAATCACCTCTCTTGTTTCCCGCCTTCTTCCATTACTTTTCCTCTTTCTCCTCTGTGCACAAGTAAGTAACTAAACCTTATTTTTTGTTTAATAAATGCAATTATGTATTTAAATATAAGTGCTAGTACATAATTTAGCTTCATTCCCTATTTGTTGATACATTTCTTTTTAATTTATTTTTTGTTGCTCCGTTGCAGAGACATATCAGAAGTGGTATTGCTGCATCTCTCGCACAGAAGCCTACCTCTCAGGCACCAGTCTCCCCTGTCCATAAATCCTTAAAAAACAAGTACGTATTCTAACTCTCGATTCTTTGTTAATCTGTAAACCGGTTTGAACTTATACAGTGGAGAATTGAAAGCGTTGATTTGATGATCTGAATTTGCAATTGGTTTTCAGTTAGCTAGTAAAGAATTGATTTATTTTATTGTTGGTTGCATTGTTGGTTGCTGCCATTGTTGGAATGTTTGTGGTTGTGATGACTTTGGTGAGTGCTGAATAATAAGCACGGGATGTGTACAATTATGCAAAGGTCATGCCAAATTTTTTGTAGAAGTGCAACAATTTCTTAAATTTAAAATGGTAGTTTATTTTGTGTTTGCAACCTTAGAGTTAGGCTAGACTAATTGTCAATCATCCCAGTCATGCTCCATTAGGAAATAAACATGTGCAACTTATATAGGCCATATTCTACAAAGGATCTAACTCACACCTGTGATATGTTGCACATGTAGTATGGAGCGTGACTGGATGTATGGTGATAGAGGCGAACATTTTGACAAAATGCTGAAAGAGTTTTGCAAAGCTGCAGTGCAACACAAGGACAGGACAAAGGCGGAGAGAAAATTCCATGTCCTTGTGTTGATTGTGGTGTGGTTAGACATTATTCAAGCATCAACCTCGTACAACTCCATGTGAAGACCCGTGGTTTCATGCCACATTATACAAAATGGATTTTTCATGGAGAACGTGTTGAAGATAATGCTTCATCTTCCTACAGTCACGATCGGTGTAACTCAAGAACCGAGCAGACATTCGATACTACTAACGAGTCAGAACTCCCAAGCGCTTCGGAGTCAATGTTGACAGTGAGTCGACTTATCATGATGAACAAATTGACGAGATGCTTGGTAACGTTGTGAGGATAACTTTGTCGACCGGCGGATGAGTATCAAAGGTTGTTGGACGCATCCAAAACGGCGTTGTATCCTACTTGCACTAAGTACACGAAATTGACAGCTATATTGAATTGTTCAACCTGAAGGGAAGATATGGATTGAGTGACAAAGGTTTCACGGCATTCCTCGAGCTGATTCATGATATGCTACCGGATGAGAACGGTCTCCCTACGACCACGTATGAGGCAAAGAAATGGGTGTGTCCAATGGGAGTAGAGTACAAAAAAATTCACGCGTGTCCAAACAACTGTGTGTTGTACAGGGGTGAATACGAACATCTGGACAATTGCCCAAAATGTTCGTTGTCCCGGTATAAGCATAAAGATGGTGAGTACTCCTCCGTTCAGAAAAAAAGCCCTCCAGCAAAACTTGTTTGGTATTTGCCGATTATACCCAGATTCAAACGGTTGTTTGCGAATCCGAAAGATGCAAAGAACTTACGATGGCATGCGGAGGGTAGAAAGAGTGATGAGAAACTAAGACATCCAGCAGATGGGCCTCAGTGGAGAAACATCAATAGACGGTTCAAAGAACATTTCGGACATGAAGATAGGAATCTGAGGCTTGGGTTATGTACTGATGGAATGAACCCGTACGGCACATTGAGTAGTCAACACAGTACATGGCCTGTTCTGCTAGTGATCTACAATTTGCCCTCATGGTTGTGTATGAAACGAAAGTACATCATGTTATCGCTCCTGATATCTGGTCCCAAGCAGCCAGGTAATAGCATTGATGTGTACCTTGCCCCTCTGATCGACGATCTGAAGCTATTGTGGAATGAGGGGACCGTGGTATATGATGCTTATGCAAGAGAGAATTTCACGCTCAAGGCTTTGTTGTTCTGTACCGTCAATGACTTCCCTGCGTATGGGAACTTGTCCGGTTACACGGTTAAAGGAACATTTGCATGTCCCATATGCGAGGAAGACACTTGTTCGGACCGTTTAAAACATTGTGGGAAGAATGTTTATATGTGTCATCGACGTCTTCTCCCCGAAGATCACCCTTATCGAGTAACGAAGAGAAAGTTGTTCAATGGTCAAGCCGAAACTCGTGTGGCCCGTCTACCTCTGACCTCTGAGGAAGTGTACGAAAAGGTTAAGGACATTGTAAATGTATTTGGAAACACATCAAAACCGACGAAAACATTTGGAAAAAGTGTTCTATCTTTGGGAACTACCTTATTGGCGTCATCTTTCTGTGAGGCACTGCTTAGACATCATGCACATTGTGAAGAACGTTGGTGAGGCAGTGAGTGGGACTTTACTCAATATACCCGGCAAAACAAAAGACGGATTGAAAATCAGAAAGGACATGCAAACCATGGGTATACGAAAGGAGTTACACCCACAAGAGAATGGGAAACGAATCTACCTACCTCCTGCATGCTACACGCTCTCAAAGGCTGAAAAGATTAGTTTCTGCAAATGTCTGTACTCGGTAAAAGTACCGTCTGGATACTCTTCAAACTGGAAGAACATTGTATCGATGAAGGATTTAAAACTTTTAGGCATGAAATCTCACGATTATCATGTACTGATGTTACATCTTCTTCGGTCGCAATTCGAGGGATATTGCCATCTGATGTCAGAAATGCTTTAACTCGGTTATGTTTTTTTCAACGCTGTGTGCTCCAAGGCAATTGACGTAACCTCTCTAGATGATCTACAACGTGAAATTGTTATCACTTTATGTCAACTTGAGATGTATTTCCCACCATCTTTCTTTGATATAATGGTACATCTAATTGTGCACATCGTTCGAGAGATACAGTTCTGCGTCCGGTATACTTACGGTACATGTACCCTTTTGAACGGTACATGGGTATTCTGAAAAGTAGAATGAAGAATAGGTATCGACCAGAGGGGAGCATTGTTGAAGCAACAGTGACTGAGGAAGTCACGGAGTTTGTGACCGATTATTTGAGTGAGGCAGAGTCTATTGGTATCCCAAAACCACGACACTATGGCAGTTTAAGGGTAAAGGTGTTATTGGTAGAAAGATCGTGCAAGTTTCGCGTCTACTTATTCATCAAGCACATTTGTTTGTCTTACAACATCTTGAGGTTGTTGAACCTTATTTGGCCCATATGGTTGAGTTAAGGCATCAAAATCCTTTGAAAACCACATTTGGCTGACAAAAGAACAAAACCGAGTTTATCCAATGGTTCAAAGATCATGTGTTGACATTAGCATCATCAGATCCAGAAGCTGTAAGCGAAGAGATCAGATGTTTGGCAATCGGACCTGAAACTAATATTACATCTTTTGAGGGGTATGATATTAGTGGGTATACATACTACACTGCACGCCAAGATGCCAAATCGATAAACCAGAATAGTGGGGTAAAAATTGAAGCTGCTGCCACTGAGTACCACAGCGGTAACCGATCTCAACCAGTTAGTAATTGGTATTATGGTGTCATCGAGGACATCTGGGAACTAGACTATGACATTGATTCCTTTCTGTTGTTCCGGTGCAAGTGGGTGGACAACCGACGCGGGTACCAAAATGATGGAGGGCTTACCATGGTTGATCTTTCACGGTTACACGGTTATGATGATGATCAATTTGTTCTGGGAAAGGATTGCGAGCAAGTGTGGTATGTTGAGGATCCGAAAGACTGCAGATGGTCTGTTGTTCTTCCAGGAAGAAGGCCGGTTGTAATGGAAAATGAAAATGAGGATAACGATGAAAATGGGACTGTAGAGGAAACATCCTTGTTTCCTACTGGATTACCGGATTCGATTGATGATACTGAAAACGATTTGCTCTACGCACGATCAGACCATGATGAGGGTGTTTGGGTAGAAAATATGAAATGATTTATGTTTTTGTACGTGTCAAGTAATGTTGTTAGTAGAATGTAGACTGTAATATCATCTTAACTGTTATTGTTATGCATCATAGTATTTATGTTATGAGTTTAACTGATGAAAATGCTTTATGATTTTTTTTTGCAGTGGATGATCACCCTATAGATGACCCCATTGGACGGCTTATCTCGACTGGAGAACCTGAGCCACAGCCGAATAGACCAAGTAAGCGGGTCACGAGAGGAGGAAAGAAGAAGAAGGACCAGGTAGCAGTACACGAGACTGAGGCTGGCCTTCACAGCAGACCGAAGAGGAGTCGGTTGTGCCACCAGAGGCGAAGAAGCAGAAGAAAAGAGGTGCAACACGTGGGCTGAAGGCTAACAAGGGCCCTCCTACAAAACCGGTCGACTTCAATCAATTCAACCAGCCCCATGGAAATTGGAAGAATGACTTCACCGCTTACGGTAGCCATTTGGTGAAGTCATATTGCGACATAAACCACACCTGGAAGCAAGTGCCTCAATCATTGAAGGATACTATGTTTCAGCGTCTTCAGGTAAATCTCTACATTATTACTATGATCTTTTGTGAAATAATAGAACATTTATGTTTACTTTACTAACTGAATGATCATGTATGTAGTCTCGTTTCTCCGTGGATCCCGCACTTAAAAAGGATGTGCTATCAGCGATGTCGAAACAGTTCCGGACCACAAGAATAAGTTGGCTGACAAGTTCATCTACAAGATGCCTACTCCAGAAGATCCAGATGAGCCAGATCATGGTGGAGACGGCGAGAGACCACCATGGGAGGTTTACGAGGGCATAACAGAAGAGCAATGGCTACAATTTGTTGAGAGGCGTCACACACCGGAGTTCCAGGTGCACTTTATTGTCATACATACATAAATTAATCTTAATTTCTTATGTTTTTTTGTGTTCAATTTCACTTAACATGATCCCATTAATTTATGCAGGCTCTCCGTGCGAAACAACAAGCAAATGCTAAGAAGAATCTGTACCCTCACCACTTAGGTGGAAAAAGTATTGCTCAAAGGGTACCAGAATGGGAGCAAAAGGGATATCTGCCCACGGATGGCTCATTGGATGCCAGTGGCAGAAGAATGAAAGTGTGGGAGTTAAGCCACATTCCGAAGAACTCTACTCCCGAAAATCCTCAATATGATGAAGCCACGAGAGCAGTTATTGCTCAAATGGTAAGTGATATCATTTCATTTTCAGTCAAACTGTTCATTTCCTTTGTATATGAACTTATGTTAAACTAATAACTGTATTTGTGTGTTATATTAGGGTGAATTAAGCTCTCAGCTCACCCAGGGCACCTGGACCTCACAGAGGAATGATGATCCTCTTACACGCGCTCTTGGTAAGAAGGATCATCCAGGTCGTGCCATTGGGTTTGGTGGGCACGTTGGTATCGCCAGGCATTTGGCGCACCCGGGTCCAGAATCAGCCGGGGACAGTCGATTAGCTACGAGGAGCACCTGAGAGCGATGTCTGAGATGGAGCAGAGGATTACTCAGAACGTCGACGAGAGGATCGCTCAGGCTATATCAAGGATTCAGCCACAGCAGCATGAAAGCCAAGAGGTTTCTCGACCACCGGTAGTGAGAAGTAGTGTCCACTCGGCTGATCCGTTTCCCTATGCATCTCTACAGGTTAGACTTACATTTCAATTGAGTACATGACGATTATAATTTTTAACTTGATCACTAATATCATCATAGAAGAATTCTCAATTTTTATCTAAACAAGTTCCACATAACACTCAGGCACCCACTGAGTGCCATCTGTTTTACAAATTGGAGTAGAAGAGGTCATGGTTGCATGGGGAAAACTTTTCCCTCTCGTCCAAGTGATATTGTGCACGGTGAACCACTCCGACACTACCATGCACGAGTGCTTGTAGACGAATTTGTTGCAGAGCATGCTGACGTCGGTTTACCGGTGCCGGTCCCACAAAGACCTACCGTGCGTTCTGCACAGACTGCGACAGTGCAGTGGCCTGCACGATTGGTCAGACTCCCTGGGCAGGTATTACTCTTAACCGTTGCTATAAAAACTATTGGTGTACCACCTTGCATCCATATACTTAATTAGACTAATATCATAGGATATGACCCCACCGAAGACTGATAAGGGCAAAGGAAAAAGAATTGCCACACTGTGCAATCAAAGGCTTCCACAAATTTGTGCTTAGACCTGCTTTGGTGGAGAAGAGAATATTGGCCGGCTTGTCGACCAATATGCAGATTCTGCATTCCTCGTTGTTGGTGCTACCACCGGATAGTGATTCCCTCATTGTGGAAGATCCCGAGCGGATATTTCACTATATAGTTCAAGGAGAAGATATACATCGATTTGGGATGTATATGTCCGACTTCGAGAGTGCTTCAGGAGGGATGGTTGAATGTTCGATTATCAAGTCGGCCGCCATGTGAGTGACTTCTACCTTTATATTTTGAATTCATATATTATCGGTGATGATTATATTGATATTTATTATATTGAATTATGATATGGATGATGTGATATGAATTAATGTGATAAAGTTAATTACTAATGATATTGCCTCATAGGTGGGTGCATGATAAGGCGATCAATCTCTATCAAGATCAAAGATTTGGATTCCTGTGTCCTGCTATGTGCAATGAAGTCCAGATGACAAGTGATCCGCAAGGCCTTATGCAATATATGACGAATGCCCTCTATGAATGTTCGAAAAAGTCATTTATTATGCTGCCATATCATTCAGGGTATGATATTTGACTATTTCTATTGGTATTATCTAAAACATATAGTTTGTGTTAGTTGCTTAATGATTTCAACACATTGTGTAATTTGTGGACAGTCGACATTGGTCATTGCTTGTGCTGGTGATGGGGAAGCACCCACGAATCTTGCAATTTGACTCACTTGGTGCGGGTGCCAAGAGACCGAAGATCTCCACCGCAATACTGGGGTAATTATTTTGTTATCGTAAACAACAATTATTTTACATAACATTAACTGTTTCATAATTGCTACTGATGCTTAAAACTATATATATTGCTGATGTATATAGTTCCATGAAAGCTGCATTAAGATGCCTGGGTATAACAATGAAGAATAGCATCCCTTGGAACACTGTCAAGGTACTCTATTAATTGATAAATTTGTGTGATAATGTTTAAACTTGTTATAACTGTCAATATGTGTGTTTGTATAGTGTCCGGTGCAGCCTGGGGGGTCAGAATGTGGATACTATGTCATGAGATTCATGAGTGACATAGTAGGAGCGGCGAACCTTTTACCAGAGCACTCGTTAGACATGGTAACATTCTTTGAAAGTTTCAGTTATGCTCTTTACATGTTGTTAGACTTGTACGTTTTAGATTAATGTTCATTTTTTTTCCAGGCTTACGAACAAGTGTTCAAAGATGGTCAGTATGATGATGCTCAAATTGTTGAGATGCTTGAGGAATGGTCGGAGTTCGTCTGCACAAGTTTAATGAATTGATGATCATGAAGATATTTTGCTAACTTTTTCGAATATGTAAATATAACTCTGTACACTTGTGGATGGTGTAATGGTAGATTTGAATTGTAATGGTGTTTTATTTGTATTGAAAGTGTGAAAGTAAGTGTAATTGCATTGGTTTTGTTAACTCTCAAATTGTGGTACGTCGTTGGTATTAATTGGGAGCTTTTATAACTTTTTAAATGTGTGCTGGAGCTCCCTGTATGGATGAAGCATTATTACAGGTCTGATTGAATCAAATGTGGTGAATATATATATATATAAGCTGGGATGGAAAAAAACAAAAAAAAAATATACCTATCTCGGCGGTTCTTAGAGAACAACCGCCGAGATAGGCCCCTGGGATTGACCGTGTGTGAGATTGACCATGGGTCTATCTCGGCGGTTGTTCTCTAAGAACCGCCGAGATAGACTCATGGTCAATCTCACACACGGTCAACCCCAGGGGCCTATCTCGGCGGTTGTTCTCTAAGAACCGCCGAGATAGGTATATCTAGTTCGGCGGTTTACAAACCGCCGAAATAGGCCTTTTTTCTACTAGTGTGACCAGATCTTTCTCTCTGAAGATACTACATAGATATTAGGAAAAAGGGAGATGCCTTCACTAGAGCAGAAAGCTCTATCCACCTGCTAACTGAGTTATGATCTGATTGCCCATTAGTAAACGTAGCAAAGTCCCAAAGAACCTAGATCAGTTAAGCCCATTCTTCCAAATAGTCTCTAAAGGGTTTCATGATTGTATCATTTCTGATTCTCCTCATTTATTCTCATAGTTGAACAAAATATGGTTGAAATCACCCATTACCACCAAGGAAGGTTAACCTGATTGCTTAATACTATTAACAACCTTCAAGACAAATAATTGAGATTTCAATCAGCCCAACCATAAAATCCTGTACAATGAAACAAAGATCCTCCTGGAAATTTCACTTCAACAGCTATGTGATGAGAAGAATAATTAACCAATATTACCTCTACTGATATTTTCCACAGAAAGGCCAGCCCACCACTTCTACCAGACCTTCCTACTGATATGCCAAAATAGTCAGAATACTTACTCCTAACAGGTCCATTTCTGACTTTGACCTGTGGGCCTCCATTAAGAAAACAAGGTGTGGGTTATATTTAAACACTAAATCAGTAATCCAAGCTACTACCTAAGGGCGACCCAACCCTCGGCAGTTAAAGCTAATACTACTCATCTGTCTTGGCAGCCTTGTCTTGAGACAAGGTCTGCCTGCTCTAGGTTCAGATCGAGATTACCAGAATCATGACCAGTCACTTTGGTGTAGAAAGTTTGTTCACCTGAAACTAATTTCTCAAGCTTCTCCTATTTTTGGATTTCATTCTTTACTGCTATTCACTACTTCCAACATGGAAAACAACTCCTTTCACAGCTCTTTGTGGATAATTAAATTAAAACCCTTATCATCAAGACTGCTCACAATTTTAGAATGTTGAAGCTTCCCTTTCTTATCTACTTCAAGCATTATACTTTCAATATTATGCTTTGTCAGGGTTGTACTCTCCACTATTTTAGATATCTTATTAGGCTTTTGGGTGAAATTATCCATAGCACTTTCCAATCAAAAAGACATAGAAATTTCTCTTACCATCATCTTTCTTTTCTATAAAAAGTCTTCAAATCCTGGGAAAAAACTGGACTATTACTATCCTCAGGAACTAGAGGAAACGACACATCATCAGAGCTAAGCAACAAGGAAGCATTCTGATAAACCTTAGCATCATGGGGTTGTATATTGAGCATTAAGCCTTGATTCAAGACAACAAGACCGGAAGAGTGCTGAATAGAAACCTCTAATTTCTCCTTATCCTCCTCCTGAAGCTCTGTAATTTTCTTTGAGGGAAACTGACCAGGAGGAAGAGATGGGAGAATCTCTTTGTTTTGCTCAATCAGGAAAGACTCTGAGTAGTGGCTGCTAACCTTTGGGTAATGACACTCAATGATCATATGGTCTAATTTTCCACTTATATAACTGAAATGTGGCAGATTATCATAGGAAACTCTACAGAAACGATCTTATTAGCCATCATCTACTACAAGAACTCTGCAAAGAGGGTCTGATATGTCGATTTCAACATAAATCTTAAGAACCTTAGAGGCTAGGGGGTTGATCTTCTCTGCTCATGCAACAAAGGTACCTATCGTGCTGCCCAAGGTAACAGCCGAATACTTATTAAAGTACAATATGGGTAGGTTATGAGTTGTCACCCAAATCTTGATCAACTTAGGATCATGCTCGTCTATGTGAAAAGAAGGGCCAGTGGGCATCCCAACCAGTAGTCTATTTTGGTAATGCCAAGGACCATTGGAGAGTATATTCTTGATGTCGACTCCAGAGCAAAACTGAAAAGAGAACCGATTATAATTGATCTTACTTAGTTTAAGAAAGCCTTTGGCTTCCAAAGTTGAACAAGGAAACGTTGTAGAGCTTTAGCAGACACTCTGCTAGAATGCTAAACTCTGCCAAATATGGAGGTTTTGATCTCAGTGAGAGAAGATCCAAAGCGTAGCATCTCCCCTTCAGCTTTCTTCAGTTCTCCATGATGAATCTTAAGCTTGATCCAATCAGATAGAACTTTATCCATGATCAAGATAATAAAACAACTCAACAACAGACCCGAGTATTGAAGAAAACATTGTAGGCACACCCACCCTTTCCACACTCTTCTCACGAAGGTAGAAGTCTCAGAGTCTCCAGAAGCAAAGAAGGATAGTGTTTTGAAAATTTGATGAGCACTAGGGATGGACTCTGGTCGGGCATGGAAGGAGCTAAAAAACTCACTATTAAGGAGATGGATTTCACCTTCATCTACCGCCTTAAACACCTTGCTTTCACTGAGGGAGCATATCTGCTCTTAAACGCAGTCACGATTAATACTAGAAAACTGCCGTATTCTTGTTCTGTTGGACCACCTCACACTACTACCACTCAAGTGCACTTGAGTAAAACTCTCGTATGTAGCTACCATGCATGATGCTATAACTCTCTATCACCCCTCTCCAATGCGACCAAAAAGTGATCGCCATCAAAATCGCCTAATGGCACTTTTGAATCGTCGTACATCCTTCCTTTCTAGAGAGCATTTCTTCGATTAATTCGATAATAAAGATCAAAGTGACTTATTGTGCATCTTTCGATTGTCACAGTGCCGCAAGAATTATTCAATAGTAAAAACTAAAAAACAACGGTCATATCGCAACAATAGGCCGTATTGGATAGTTATCTTTCATCCTATATATAAATCCTTCGGCAATTCAAGTAAAATCATTTTTCAATTCACTCACTACTCCTCTTTTCCTTTATCACGCCCGCATCTACTTTGAAAACTTTTCCAACACAAATTCTTCCCTTCCCTTATTTCTACTATCAGCCATAAAACATTGGCCTTATACCAAAAAAACTCTCCTATTACAAAGTTTTTTACTTTAAAATGTCCCAAATAATATCCATATCAATTCACAAAGTAATGGAGCAAGGAAATCAAGTACAATATTATGTTGGATGGTAATTTTTATTCATCCAGGAGTTATTAAGTCTTCAGACAACATGCACATATCCATAATATACATATTAACTAATGTTTTTAGTATTTCTTAATATTTATACTACCATTAATTGTTAAAAAATGAGATACTTGTACAAAAAAAAGATATAGGGCATTTATGTTGTATAATAATGTGGAAGTAGTTAAAGGTATCAACAAACCTTGTGAATTTTTTTCCAATTAAACAATTAAAATATGATTGAGATATATCAAATAAGTTCAAAATAAGATACTTGTAGGAAACAAATATATAGGGAATTCTTGTTATGCGCCTTGTGGAGGAGTTGACACTCGGGCTTATTGTGGTCCGGGTTGAAGAACCGGCTAGGCGCTTAAACTTTATTGCATATTCAATCAGAGCTTGGATTCGGAGCTTTGGGGCTTGACAATTGTGTATCATGGCGCGGTAGTTGGTGAAACTAAACGTGAGGATATAGATTTAATTAAGGTTGAATTAGTACCCTGAATGTTCTGGATACAATAACAACCATTAGATTAGTAGATTTACATATGGATGGTCCAGATTTCAATTTATATTAACTATTTAAAAAAGAGTAGTTTGGTACCTTATTTCATGGGTTTTGTGGTATTACGGTGAACAAAATAGCAAGAGACAAAATAAAACACTGCCTTTCTCCTTTCTTCGCCTCTCTTCTCGGGCAAGACAACCGCGCGACGCTTCTTCTCCTCTGGCGACACCAACAATCTCGGCTCCACTATCTCCGGCGATCTGCTGCTTTCCGGTGACCGCTCCGCTAATCTCCGGTGACCATACTGCTGCACTCCGACTTCACTTCTCTCACAGCCACACCTCCATTGTCGAAAACCCTAACTCGGTGAACAAGGTACTCTCTGCACTGCAAACAATACCAGACAGTTATATCACAACAAAGTACAAACATTGATGTGATTCGATGTATCTGAATGATGTATGAGAATGTTTTCCTTCTTTACTTTGGAACCTAGTCCAAATATATTCATTGATTGGTTCCGAGAGGAATAACACACATAACACTGGTTCCTTCTTCTTTACTAAATCATTCTACTAGTTATATAATACACTTCATCTTATCAATAGTGGAAGAATTATCAATTTCTTACAAAGGTTTTGGTTGTGCGCGCAATATTTACGCATGCGCAGGACATTTAAAATTCCATAATTCTTATGACATTAATTTGTACTTATCAATTCGCTAATCGACGTTACCAATTTCATTACGTCAAGGAAGTGGAAGTCAATTAGTGGAAGTCAAGATGCTGTTCTACATGTCTGCTATGGAAGTGGACAGGCTAATTCTATTTTTCTTTAATTGTGGAGCGTTGGTGGGTAATGATTAATTGTGAATCCTTTCCGATATATCACCCCCCATGACCATTCTCAGTGCAGTGATCCATCTCTAACATCAGTAGTAACTCTCTCATAGACACTACTAGCTAGGCTCTAAAGCACTCATTCATATTTCTGATCAGCTGCAATCTCTTTGTACAGGTGTCAATACCAAAGCTCAACTATATCTTTTCATGTAAATGCTCCTTTCTTGATATGTGTTTTTCTCAGCGGTAGACACAAGGCGCCGCTCTTAACACAACCAGTTATAGTAGATGAAATACCTCTCTGATAAATACCAAGCAGCCGCTCTGATAAATACCACAAATACCCCACACAGCCACACAACCCACACATACCCCACACAGCAACACTAAAGAAGAAATACCTCTCTGATAAATACCAAGCAGCCTTGAAACCACACTTTCAGTGTTTCAATTTTTCCAAAAACTGCTAATTTATAATAGCCAACCTGCGACGAAGTTTGTACAGTATTCAATTTTGGACGATAAATTTGTTTTGGAAGGTAGTTCGGCATTTTCATGTATATTTTTCAACCTTACACTAGTTGTTGGTGTCTAGAATTGGTGGTCTTTGCTAGGAATATCCAGACAATCTGTTTGGGTTATTTAAAGTGTAGTTAATGATCGTTCTTATTATGTTTTTATGTTTGTTATGATGGTAAATGTTAATGATTTTTAACATTTCCAACCAGCAATATGTCTACATCCGGATTGCATCAGCCGATCTTGATTATGAAATCAAGAAGGAAGAAAACAGTGAGTATTTCAAACTATTAATTTAATAAGATGTTTGCTTTTAAAACTATAATGTTGGTGTCGTATGTAATATATATTGTTTTTGTATTTTAGTGTTTTTTTCAATTGCTTGTAAATGTATTCTGTTATAAATATTCTTGTTATTGCATTGAAACATCTGTTGTTCATGAATGGCGGTGTTGTATGTATGTAAATGTAATCTTGTGCATATTGGTTTTTATATAGATGTTAATGGTATTTAATAGTATGAATGTGTGGTACACCTGTCTACATAGTGTACTTAATCATCCTAATAGATGGTAGATACTTTGTTCTTCTCATAACAAATGGTACTTTATTTGCACATGGATGTTAATATTCGTGCACATGTCTAGTACTATTACAATGTTAAAACCACCTACATTTGCTTCTTTATGTTGATGTTCGTACTTCATAGTACTCTTTAGTGCAATTGGTGGTACTTTTTATGCATGTGACTGGTATTTATGTATGTTCATGGCTGGTACCTATTTATTCACGTGGATGGTACTTATTATACACATGACTCGTACTTATTTATGATATGTCTGGTACATCTTTCTACTTGTGGCTGGTAATTTTTTCTGCATGCGGCTAGTACATCTTTATAGAAGTCACTGGTACTTATTTCTGCATGTGGCTGATACTTCTTTTTGCATGTAGATGGTACACTACTGTCTGCATTTGGTTAGAAATTTCTGATGAAGGTGACTTTATTGGTATATATATTGTTGTGTGTTGTGGTGCCCTATTTACTTTGCTTGAAAATGCACCTTTTTCTTACATATTTTGTTTCCAAATTTAAGGATCTACTGTTTCTGAGTAACGCAGTTGCATTACATGGAGAGCTGAGTTAGAAGGTTTGAAAGCACCAACACATGCACGGAAGGGTTAACGGACACAGCGGCAAAAGAAAGAGATAGTTTACCCAGATAATAAGTATAGTATTTCGTAAAGAATTTCGAGGTGTTAGGCTATGTTGTTGACTGTTTTAAACATTTTTTATGTTAGAAATTATGGATTCTAATTCATACCGTAGAGCTTGGTGTTTTCTTATAAGTTATTGATGTTTCGCTCTTTATGTCTTTGATCTCAAACAGAAGTAACTTGTATAAACACTCTTCTAGTGGAATAAAGACATTGGCAATGAGTCTAATATTTCTAGATCGGATTGTGTATGGCATTATTACAGGTGACATGCGTATGCAGATGATCTCAGTGTCTTCTTTTCTCTAGTATTGTTTATTGAATTAAAAACTTGTACATGTGGCTGTCTTTGTAACTTGTAGTTCTTTTTGTACCTTATTATTGTCAATGTAACACCACTACAAAATCAAGAAAGTACCACATAATGTATCGCCTCCTAATCCCAAGCGGAATACCTACACCTTCCACTCAAAATACCTTAACAGATTTTGAAAAACACCATTGACAATTGATAGTAACTGGTGCCATATGTTGACGATATACCAAATGTGAACGAACAATGTACCCGGTCGCCATCAATATAATACCAGAACAACATTAACATGGTACCACAATTAAAAATGAATATGTTAAATCTAAGCAAAATATCCACATCTTGCACTTTAAATACCGTAATTTGTTCAAAAAGAACACCGAGTATATAGCAATATTGGTTGATGACATACCAACTGTGTATAATTAAAGTACCAGGTTACCATCAGTGTAATACCAGCACAATATGTACTAAGTACCGCCATTTTAGAATGATACTGATTTACATCAGTGGTAACCGAGTACTATGTTGATATTGTATTGGTATTATATTGACGGTAATCGGTACTTTGTTAATTCACATTTGGTACAAAGCAATTTTTAAAAACACCAATACAAATGTTTATTATTGGCGACAAAAGATGATGACATACCAAATGTGTATGGAAAAAGTGCCAAATTAACCTCAGAATAATACTTGTACAATATCAACGAAGTACAATAGATTAAAAATGATACTCGGAAATATCCCGAGTCAGTGTAGACATTAAGTTGTATAAAACATATTTAAAAAGATTATCCCACACCGCACACCATAAAAACACAATAGGAAAGTTAAAAAACGTTGAATGAATTTTTATGGTTGATAGTGCCTGGTTTAGACCAGTGAACAATAAAAGGGATTATTTACCCAAATGCGAGGCATATCAACCAAATTAGTAATGCTGCACATGGATTAGACAAGTGAACAATTAAAGGGATTATGAACAATATGGAAGTTCATTCAAAATAGTCACGCTGCACTTGGATAGTAATGTTGATAGTCTGATAGAATGTTACAATTCGTACTCAATTCTTAAGTTTATGAATTGGTGGTTTAGTTTATGTGTATCTAAAGAATGAAGTTGGTCTAAACCCTGCTCTCATCGGTGATTATTAGGATGATCTTGAGGATTTCCCATTAGAAGTCATGCATCACTTAACCAATGGTAGTCGAGCACCTGGAATCACTTGCTGCGAAGGATAAAACAAAACACAGAGGCTCATCAGTTGAACTGCTACACTGCTGCGAAGGAAATTGAATCACTGGAAGGAAAATGAACTGCTACACTGCAAAGGAAAAACCATTAAACATAGACGCACCAATTCGAAGAATTAAGATGGTGTGACTGAATCATTGAAAACTGCAATATCTGATGAACGGAATCTTGCAACGTCAACAATGGCGGGTTTGCAAATGAAGATGATGACTAGGTTGAAGATGGCGACATATTTTTGCGTAGAATCGTTCGCAATCAATAATTAACACCAATATATTCTCCATAAAATTAGTATCAACTAACTACCTCTAAATCAATTTATTTTTTTTATAATAGAATAAAATCTGGACTTTATACAATTACTAAATTGATAATAATCTAAACCATTGATTAGTAATATTATTTATCCAATGGTTATCATTAATTCCAGGATATTCAGGGACGTGTTAACGTCCCAGAATTGAAACCTTCTCGTCATTCAAATCCAGGGTGGCAGTGGTGTTGTTCTAACCTTTTTTTTATTTACCAGCTCCTCAATATTGTGTTTCAAAGTTTGCATTGATCTGTGGTGTGTCCTGGAAGCTAGTGGGATTGACAAAACTAGTCCAAATAACGTCCTAATTGCACAAGTATTCCACAAGGAACCTCATACTAAATAAGCCCTCTTTTCTACAAGATTTGGAGGACCTGGCTCAGTGGTTAATTGAGATCAACGTACGGCCTTGGGGTGGCGGGGAGAGGGGTGCAGTTCTTTATTGTCGCATAGGATCTTTTGCTCGATGTGACTGGCGATAAATGTGACTATGGTCTTACTTTTCATCTTGTGGAATCGGATCACAATGAGGGTCCTCCTCTATAGGGTGACATGTGATCGACTTTATCTTCTTCTATCCCAGTGATGATAACAACCACTTATTGATATCACAGAGGAGAGTTCTACGGGTATCTTGCTCCATCAGCTCTTGGTTGATGGGATCGGGAGTGTGGCTCTTGAAGACCCTAACGGGGAGGAGGAATACCCTGGTTGAACACTGGTGAGTTGAGACAACATTTCCGATGATTTTGATTATGGGAGGAAAGCCTAGTCTTGTTTATGCTAGAATACTTGAACTATTCATCTGAACCTTTTTTAGGATTTTGACCGACTCTTGGAACTTTGAAATATAATGGAAACGGGGACAAGGTAGGACACGTAGGTACGGCCATCATAGACTTGAAGCAACTACCTGAAGGTGCTCATAGATGGAGTTCTAAAGAGATTAATGGTCTTGGGTGCTTGGTCAAGAATGTTACTTTTATGAGAGTTCATAAGATATCAACCTTGCGAGAGTTGTCAAAGCTTAGCCTACTTTTATATGAGTTGGACTAAAACAGATCCCGAAAGGAAGTTAGTGAGACTTGACTTCTAGATAACTGATGCTTTAGAAAAATGTAGACAATATGGTACACATAAGGATCGAAGAGATTTTTTATTTCCATTTTTGCAATCCAGGCAAAGGACTTGGGTATACTATGATTAACCTTTTGCCCTGAAGAAATGTTTTTGCAATTCAAGTGAAGGATTCGTTTGAACAGTGAATGGACTTTTAGATTGAATGAATATTTATGTTATCGAAATGACTGGCTCAAGTGGACTATGAACGAACATTTGGACCAAAGGAACTTTTTTTCTCCTTTTTGTATTCCATCTAAAAGACTCAAGTAGCACTACAGGAAAAAGGACTTTTAGCGATCAACAATATTGGTCGTTAAAGATGATAATTTTTGTCGTTAATGATAATAATGATCAAAATTAGAGTTCGTCACCGGTGGTCGCTAAAGGTCCGTCGCTAATAACTTTTGCGACCAACCAAATACCTTGGTCGCCAATACATTAGTGACTGAATGTGAAGTTGATCGCTAACGCTTTAGCGACTACAATTTTTTTTGGTCACTAGTGGTTTAGTGACTGACAATATAATTGGTCACTAACGTCATTTGCGACCATTATTTGTATCTATAAGGTAACATAGAAAATGTTATTGGTGACCAACAATTTTGGTCGCTAATGTTACAAATGACCAAATTTAACATGGAATCTTAGCGACCAAATTTTGTATATAATATACTTTTTTTTGTAACCATGCACACACTAGTGTTTTTTTCACCTTCCATATCATTGTACTTAGTTAAAATGTTGAGCAAAGTGTAAGTCTTCATATAAAAATGCTTAGACATCCATTGATAACCATATGACTAAAATATTAAATACACAATATCAGAAACTTTACAATAACGTTTAGCAAAAGAACTAAGAAAAGTAAATAAAATGACATGTCAATGTCATATAAGGTGACGAAACTTCATAATTTTTAGTTGAATGTGATTGCTTTTAAAGATCCCTACTAACTAGCTAACTCCCTAATCTATAGGGGCTGATTCTGCTACCAAAGACTGATCGTCTGAGGAGTTCGAAGGAAAGACAGTGGAAGCCGAAATGGAGTTGAAACCGGCAGAGACCAGTAGCACGAAGATGTTCAGTGAATACAACAAGCGTTTCAAGCACTTCAGCACCACTCTTGGCTGTTCCATGACCTTCTATATCTACTTCCCCTTCATCTACCCACAAAGGACCACTTTTATAGTAAGTAATATAGCGCAGGTTTCAGACCAAGAACTGAAGCTTTATTTGACTTCCCTGTACTTATGAAATCATTTCTTGGACAACTCTTTTGTAAAAATGAATTTCTGGATAATGTTGTTGTGCTGAAGCTTCACGCTTTTGTGCTTACTTACTTTAGATCACCATTCGTCTGACGGAAACCCTACAACAGATGATGTTATTTTCGGTAGCAAACCAGTCAATTTAGATAGCATTTTTACTTTGCTTGAAAAGAATAGATGAAACAGAGGCAAAATGTGCATCTTCTTAAAGTAAAAATACGAAATTTGAGTGTAAACATGTATCAAAACAAATGAAGCATTCAGAACAGATAAAAATACAGGAATATGACGTTCAAAATGAAGTACTAATCAGCAAGGTCGGGCATCAGATACAAACTAAACTTAAACCGAAGCACTTACTTACTATTGCTTTGGGAAATGAAATGTCGATTCCATCTAACAAAACAGTAGCAGCAATCTTAGTATCAAAGCTTTGAGCGAAAAAAGTAAGCTTAGCCGCTGTTTTAGATTGCATAAACATTGCAATAGGTGTTCGAAATAGGTTATGTAACAACCCACAAACAAAGTAATAAACTATCCAGGGTATGACAATATTATCCTGCTGAAACTTTGGCATTCTGAAGCAGTATAAATCAGAAGCAATACAGCAGCAAAGAATCTGAACAAAGATGCACACTAGCTCTGGTATAAATGGGGAAAATAGAGAAATAAATAGTGGCTGACTTCGGACAGGAACTGAAGTAAAGATGCAGTGTTTAATCAGAATTGACAGTAGCTAAAAATGTCCTAACTTTGTTCACTACCTTGTAGTTTAGAAGAAACTCAGAGTTTCCTGCAAAAATTCAGCACAATGCGACAGAGCATGGCGCACTTATATATAGATAAGCGGAGAAATTGCAGAAAACCATCAAAATCTTAGTATGCAGCAGGTTCATGGTCTAAAGGAAAAACACCCACATTGTCGTTGTATGACAACCAATTATTGTAGAGGAATGCATTAAGAAGAAACACGTGACAGCACCAAATCAGTTGCCTATCCATAATATCGTTCCAAGTTTCGGAAGTTCGATTTATTATTGTAGAATTGAAGAAATTGCCTGTAATTAAAAGGTTCAGGGTTTGAAGCCCTTCACTACCAGAATGATAAAAAAAAGAACAGCAGATATAGATCTATTATTCTAGCAAGAATGAATGGTATCAAGTTTCCATCTTTCAAACTCCTAAACAAATTAAATCGAAAACCAAAGAAAAGGAGAAGGAATATATATACCTCCAGTGGGTGCGAGGGAGGGTTTGCGTTTGGGTTGGAAATCAACCAGAAGAATCAATGTGATTGTGAATGCATCTGATTCTAATATGAACATGGATGGATGGATGGACAGATGAGAAGAAACCCTACCTTTCCTTCCTTCCTTCTCTTGTACTAACCTGTTGATAAAAGAGGGAATACAGATATTTCCAAACCCGCTTACATCTACAAATCAAATGAACATGCAGAGAGCATTCAATTACTTCTGCGATTAGAAAAGTAATACACCACATACATACGCTTGACAAAAGAGGAATTAAAATGTTCAGACATGAAGAATTCTGTTTTAACATAACCTTGCAATCGATTCTCACCAGACAGTAAGCTCATGTGAAGAATTGACTCGGCATCTTCTGAAATCTTCACAGCGGCGCCAGGATAAGCGGAGATGAGAAATTGTTCGAAGTGTAAATTGATGAGAAAAAATGTAATCACTGGCGGGTGTGAAGGCGGAGAAATAAGCGAAGCTCTTAGCGGCAACTGCGAATGTTTATGAGATCGCATAGGTAAAATTTTAAGTAGTTATTATTTTTACAATTTTTTAAATGGAGCGGTTACTTTCTAGCGGCATTTCAGTGCCACTAATTTGATACTGCATCATTGTCGACCAAAAAAGTTACTTTATTACGATAACAAAAGAATATGGTCATTAATATGAAAATTATAGAGACAAGTGTATCCGGTAGTAATTTAATCCCGACCACAATACATTTTTGGTCGCATATTTGGTCACAAATGACCAGGTTTTTTGTAGTGTAGACTGCGAGTAACCTTTTAGGCCGAAGTAAATTTATTGAAATCCAAATGGGGAACTCGGGTGGACTATGAATCACACTAGATTGGGAAGATATTTCATTTGAAGTTTAGCACAAAACACATAGACGTATAGACACAATAAAATATATGTGTGTCCTCACAATGTAGGTTTCATCACTTGGCAAAGGGAAAGGGCACTTTCTGAATGGTGCTTGGGGCGCAATCCATTAAAGTATTGGCCTAAGTTGTTATGTCATCGATCATCTCTACTTCCTTCACTTTTACGCATAAGCCCTAAGGTATGTGTCTCACAATGGGTTCATGATTCAACGTGACGTACGATTGGTTTGAATGAACTCTCATTCACCGCGCGCATGCATGAGAAAGAAAATTTAAAAAAGATATATATATATATATACATAAGTAGAATCATAAAATGATAAAGCCTTAAGACATATGTTCAAGTTAAGTCCTATTTCTTAAGATTAGCAAGATTAGAATTAGGAGTTATTCTCCGTCAGAGGCGACAATCTATGAGTCCTGATTTGAACCTCGCTATATGTGTTAGGGTTAGCTTCTGGTTTCACATCTATCTTTCAACTAAGATGATTAGACCAACTCATATAACCTAGGTTCATTATCCTATTTAGCTCAAGTGAACCCATTAAATTTGTCACCCAAGTGTTAACCTATTAAACTAAGAAAGATTATAGATTTGAGTTTGGATTATTGGTATGAACTTTTTAAGAATCAGATACTTTCATTACTCTTAAAAGTTTTTTCCCATGACTAAGGTGTTCTTAAGACATATAAATATTATGATTCTCCTTTCAATCTAAAGTTACCTAATGTTTTTATATTTTTTTAGTTTTATCATAAGGTTGGATGAATGGAAAATTGTTTAAGGTAAGTTAAGGTTGGATAAAAGTGCACATTCTAAGATGTGTCTAGGACCCCGAAGAGTAGGGTTGCAGAAGAGTGCAAAGGAAAGAGAAAAAGCAACAAAAGTAGATGGTGTCCGTAACTATGGACAGACATTAGGGTTTCAAAGGTTGTGCAAAGAGAAAAAATGCATAAAATAAGAATTATAGTGTGTATGTGACCACAAAGAGGGTACAGTTTTTATTCTGAGTTTCTGTTAGGCATCTGGCACCCTGTCTGTGGTGTCAAATAAGGTGTATGTGGACACAAACAAGCATCAGTGACTGTAGCAGAAATATGTGACTATCTCTACCTAGGCAGTGTACCTATCGTTTTGCGGAATAGTGAAATAAGTGGGGGTTGTCGATCGCAGGGACCTCGTTCAATTAATTGATAATTTATTTACTAATGGAGAAACTAAATTAAGAAAACAGGGAAATGTCACTTTTTTAGGGTCTTCTCAATTTAACTAAATTACTGGCTCAATAGAAAATAATAAAACAAATAAATAAACTGAGTTAAAGAAATAAAGATTAAAACTCTAAAATCTAAAGAAGCACCCCGGATTGTTTTGCAAACCTTTACTTTATTAATCTATTAGTAAACTATTCCCTAATTCTACAATAAACTCAGAAATCTTAATTAACCCGTTGACTGGTCCCTGTACAACGAATCCTAACTGACGTAAATAACAAGCCGCAAACCATGCCTAAGTCAATTCTAACAAATCGTTTTATTACCAATTCCTATTGGAGTCAGATTAACCTATAGGTGAACCATGCTTCTAGTCGTTATTTCGATTTAACTTCCTATGTCTTGTTTACTAATCTCAGCATCACATTTTGATTAGAAAACTACAAATATTACTTTCATAATTGATCAGAAGATTAAAGCACATGAAGAACAGGAATAAAACTATTACATTAATGAATTAGTGGAAAGATTACAAAATAAATATAAAGATCCGGTTTGCTACCCCAATCCGGGGAGCTAGTCTAACTACTCAAACATAAATATGAAAATAGAAAAAACAATAGAGAAATACATTAAACGAAATAAGAAGAAGGGTAGAGAAAACTCCAGTTAGCAAGTTGACTCTGGCTCCCCACTTCGACTTCGTCTTCACGTCAATCCTCTATCAGTAGTGTGGTGCAACTATGGTGATATGTGGTATGATGGTGGTGTTGGTGAACGGATTAACGTGGTGGAAGTGGTGATGGTGGATGGTGATGAATGATGATGATGGTTGATGATGATGGTTGATGATGGTGGTGATGTGAATGTGGAAGAAGAGGAGTGAGCCTCCAGTATGGGGGTGTGGAAGCCTGCTGATTTTGCAGCCCTAATCGTCATTATATAGCAGTTTCTGACGGATCTATCAAAATCAGAATTTTTTTATCTTTTATTTTACTGAAACGCTGCGCTTCTTGCTGCTTCTGTCGTCGTGTCCGGACATGTAGGTCCGGACACCTCTTTTCCGCGCGATTTTTTATTTTTTTTCAACTTTCTACTTGTGTCTGGACATGCAAGTCCGAACACAAGTCCGGACATCACCTCTGGACAGTCGAATATAACTTCAATGGGGCCTAGATTCTTCATTTGGACTCCGCTTTGCTCCTCATTTGTTGCGTTGCGAAGCTAGTGAAACGAAGAATGCAATTCCATGACTTTTACCTACATTTGACACATATATGTATCAGTTTCTCATCAAAACATAAATCTAAGGAAAAGCATATGATAAGTGAGAAATATGACATGAATTGTTATCAAAATAGGAAGAATTAAAACCCTAAAAATGGATACATTTCGCACTTATCAGTGACCCACGAACAGGTACCAAACAAGTGTTTTTTAGGTTTTCAGTGAAACTTTTAAGTGGGATTTTAAGACTCGTGTTCTAATACCTCTAAAGTGTATTAACGATCAAAAGTTACAATTTTGATAAGGAGTTAAAGCACAAATAACCAAAGGAAGAAAAACCTTACGAAAAAGCAAAAAGTAAATACTCATGTTGTAATATGAAGGGTTTTTAAAAAAATGTCAGAAGCACAAAGAGAGTCAATGACTTCGAGTTTATAAGAGCATCCACAATAGAGTTGCTTAGGTGTTTCTTACTGACACAACAATATAAAGAAAAAATAAATTCTTACATGGAGGAGAGATGTAAAGAGAGGGGTTCTTAGCATAAGAGGAGAGAGAGTGTGTGAAAGAAACCAATAAAATATAATTTATAAAGAATTCCTTACCTTTGCACTGTTGTGGATGCTCTAAGGCTCTAGCTGATTTTTGCTTCAAAAAGGCTCGCTTATTCATGGCTTGTCCTCCGATGGTGGTGGTATAGAGCAGTTGCAACCTAGCTTCTAGTGACAATGCTGGCAACACTTTGTGGCTTGTAATATGTAAGATAGGCGACACTCTGGGGTTCCTTCTCCTATTTCAGTTGAATTTTGTGAATTTGAGAATAATAATTTTATTGGCAACCTTTCTTGTACTTTTTAGAGCTTTGAATGTTTTTTTTTTTTTGTCTTAAGAAAGGTTCCTTTTATAGGTCAAGTCATGGCTCATATGGTATAAATCATCTAAGGCCTTAAATTCTCATTTTTCTTGTTAGTTATGGTAAATATATGGTTGAATCAGAGATATTGACGTGATAGGAGATTAAATTATCTAAATTTGGTGTTTAAAATTAGGGAAAATTCACGATATATCCCTGTTTTCTTTCGTAATTCACAATATACCCCTGTGCTTTTCGTAATTCAACTTTAAACATGCTTAAATGTTGTCCAAAATTGATGAAACTTTACATGGACGATGCTTAAGTGTTATATTTTGGTCCAATATCAAATTTGAAGTTTTTTAAGCTCACTTGTGACCTGTGGGACCCAATGAATATGTGATTTTTCATTGGGTCCTACAGGTCACATGTGAGCTTAAAAAACTTCAAATTTGATATTGGACCAAAATATAACACTTTTGCATCGTCCATGTAAAGTTTCATCAATTTTAGACAACATTTAAGCATGTTTAAAGTTGAATTACTAAAACCACAGGGGTATATTGTAAATTACAAAAGAAAACAGGGGTATCTCGTGAATTTTACATTAAAATTATTTGGATAAGCCAAAATGAAATTAAATTCAATATATTTTTTAATGTAAAAGAATTCAGAAAGGTTTAAAATGGGTTATTGAGGTAACAACAAGCGTTTTGAAAATTGTTTCGACTTGATGAGATATAAAAATAAGGAATTTTAGGTCGAACAAACATACATATATTGAATGTGTTTAAAAACAGAGGCCGTGACCTTAACACCGGTAAATGGTTAACATCTCAATCTCAATCCCAATTCTAATTGCAATTCTTACAGATAAGTATTTCAAATAATCCAATTGTGAATATTGGCAGTTAAGTATTACAAATCGTATCTTATGCTCCATCTACCCTTGAGATCAGCATTCAGAGTCCAGTTGTTTTCCCTAATCTGCAAATAGGGTACCTGAAAATATGCAGGATTGGAATTTAAGAAGGAACCTCAAAGAATATAAATAGGAAATTTGGCTAATTCATACCACCATCAATGCTCATGCTGCTTGCTTATTACAACATGGATAGAAAGATAGAGCACTATATGCAATAGAGACATGGTCCCAGTTCCAATATCAGCTTATCACGGAACACTGAAACACCATCTTGAAAAGAAAATGTTGGTATAAGACACTCGGTTACCTTTTCAGATACTTCATACCCAAGCTTCAACCTCAAATCTTGATCCTTCTGGAAGTTGAAAACACTCCAGACAAATTCAACCCCTCCTCTAGCCTTCTTCTGCCATGCACACAAAATGGGAGTACGTTCATACAAAAGTTGCCATTATGTCATCAATCCTTGAATACTACACTTTCTGATCTAGTATACCATGTGTTCAATTCTTTCAAATAGCTGGAAAAAAAACTTCCTGATTTTCTGCTTAAATTTACGAAGTCAATAGGCATACATCTCATCAAAAATAAAGAAGCTGGTACATGTCTTACATTGATGACAAAATTGGTGCGCTTATCTGATTTAGTTTCCTTCTTTTCCCTATGTCTCAAACAAAGTAGTGCCTATGAAGAATACTAATGATAAGAGTTTCTGGTAATTATCAACTTCAAAGAGGACTGACAAATTATAACAAGGTTAAATTGGTGTCAAAATAGAAAGCAATTACCAACCTCCATAAATTCTTTGTCCAGATCACACCGTCCTTTGATGTTAAAGCTAACTAAACCATCAGAAGACACTGGAAATGCCTTCTTACCACTTACACTATACCGAAGCTTATGACGTTTATCATATAGCATGCCCATGCCAAGGCTAGCAGACAACTGTCAATTTGGCATCCAACCAAAACTGTTGGTAAGTGGAGTGGGAAATAAAAGAACATCAATTTTTCAAAGTGTATAGATACCTCAGGATAGAACTGTCTGATTATAGCGCTAACATGAGTTGGTGCTCCAAGATTTGTGTTGAGCTCCCCATGCACCTAAAGACCAATAAAAGTTCACTTAGAATGACATTCTTGAAGAACACAATTCATTAATGTGCGGAGAGAAAATAAAGGTACATATTCAAAAGAAAAGGTAAATCAATCACGCTAAATATAAACCACTGAGCTTATAGTAACTCAAAAACAAGCTTCACGACAGTAGATTTGTATCTATATATACATGATAGAGTCTCATGTAAGAAACCAGATGCTGTTTTATTCTTTCCAAAGTGCAGAAAACATGATTCACGGGTAAAACTTAGTATGATGCCCAAGAGACACAGATCACGATCTCTTTAGCTTCTTCCTTCCTTGCTTCATCGTGGGAACAAATTATCAATCATTTCACAGTACATCTCACAGATAGCTCTGTATTAGAAAACAGACAGAAGCTGTTTTGACCTTTTAAGTGTAAACCAAAGCACGTATTAATAAAATCACTTGAATCTCATGAGAGACAAAAACCATCTTCACCGTATTCCTTTCCTTGCTTTTTCGTGAGGACATGACATCAAATAATATCTCTATATGTTTGCACATCAGCAATAGAAGTCTCTAACATAGCTTCCAAAAGCGACTTCTTCCATTAAATATAATAGCATAGCACCTCACAGCATGCAACAAAGCTAACAGTCGGAAATTCAGACCACCTGGGAATAGGAATTTGAGTTGCATTAGAAGCTGGTCAGCAGCAAAGCAGTCCTATACAGAGGCTGATCCACCCTGTCCTCTTTTCACATAGATAAGAGGTACATTGACTCATCATTAACCTTACCCAAAAGACCCATGACATCAAATAATATCTCTATATGTTTGCACATCAGCAATAGAAGTCTCTAACATAGCTTCCAAAAGCAACTTCTTCCATTAAATATAATGCATAGCACCTCATAGCATGCAACAAAGCTAACAGTTGGAGATTCAGACCATCTGGGAATAGGAATTTGAGTTGCATTAGAAGCTGGTCAGCAGCAAAGCAGTCCTATACAGAGGCTGATCCACCCTGTCCTCTTTTCACATAGATAAGAGGTACATTGACTCATCATTAACCTTACCCAAAAGGCCCATTACTGGGGCTGTGATTTGAAGCCCAAATTAACCAAACTTATGGATTTGTTGCTGCTATATTAAGGAGTATGCGGTCTTCAGGGAAAAAAACAAGATTTGCTACAATAAAATAGAACTATGAGGATCATTTGCTGCCAATATTAAGGCGTATATGGTATGATGAGGAAGACAAAGATTCTTCATAATGAATAAAGAAAACAAACAGAACCTTCTGACACTTCTGGAAAATACAAACGTATGGTAGATTTCTTCTATATCTAGAAAAATCTGGATGTGAAAGAGTAGGCGGAGGTGGGGATCTTTTGAGACAGCAATGGTTGAAATCGTCTCAAAGTAGGCAAAATTAGCTATTCATTCTATTAAACTAGTTTGGGAGGATCCCAACACACTTGACCTTCAGAATATATTGCCAGCACAAAGGAATGGTGCCGTGCTAAACATTGATGCAAAAGATAAGCCATTAAATGCAGAAAGAAAGTGGTCAGTGGTTCAATTGGTCAAGGAAGTGGAAGTGTAGTATTGTGGAGTCAAGAATTCTGCTGATATTCAGAATAGAGAAATGTAAAGAAACCCGACAGCTGGTTATAAAAGGATAAGCTAGAAGTACACAACGCCCATAGTACATTACTTGAAAAGACGATAACTTAAAGAATTCAAAATCTAGGGTTTTGTCCACAGGGCTAGAGTGCGAATTTGGCCTTCAAAACAACAATAATCCAATTAGTTTCTCCTTCCCTCAGTTCCAAAAATATTCAGCTCTAACTTGGAGAGATAACCGGAGTAGATAATAAGATGTTAAACAGCCAAAGTATTGTTTTGCCAGCTTCAGTGCAAGCTCGGGTAGTAGCGCATGCGCAGCATCTAGAGGTACAAGGAGATATACACTAATGAAGACAGTATTTGGCGTTAGAGCCTCGCAAGTTGCGCCAACATTCATATCTAGCTCGACGAATCAAAATCCTCTTTAAGCGGGAAATCTATTGCAAGACTCCAGGTACGCTTAGACTGAAGCATTTGATGGTAATCATCGTCGACAAACTCTAGCAGCAGAAACACTCAGGACCCTCTGCGAAATCTGAGAATTTATCTATCTTAATACCGGAGTCTGAGAATTTCGAACCATACAGTCTGAGTAACAATCGAAGAGTGGATGGTATCGTCGGTAACTGTATCCATAATAAGCAAGCAACGGAGTAGAGAAAAACACACAACCAAACGCACCTGCAAAGAAGTTTTGGGATCGAGGGCTAACTTCTGCTTGGCGTGAATTCTGAGCGCTCGATCATCTCCGCTACATCTAAGGGAAGTCTCCATCTCAGCAACTAGACAACCAACTACAACAGCAAAATCAGCAGGCAGTATTCAAATTCAATCCGAACCCTCACCGGGTGGTGCTTCCAGTATAGTACTACTACTATTTTTGAAAATTTTACTAGTACTAAGCTTTTGCCACGACATCCAACGGCTACTGTTCTTCTAGTTTCGATCGGACGGTTAGTAGTCAATTTAATTATCCTGGGCTGCGATGAAATCCCGTATCAAATATGCGAGTGCTACAGTGCAAACAGAAAAAGGCGACCCAAAATACCGATGCTGAAATCCCGTATCAAATATGCATTCTCGACTAGCTATCTAGATTTCAACGGATGTCCCCGAAGGGACTCGACTAGCTATCTAGATACACATCCTTGGGAAGGGTAGATTAACCTTCAAATCTAAATTGATCGGTATAGCTCAGACCTTTAAGAATGCATAACAGTTACTTGGGCAGATGAAGTATCAAAGTGAAAATTAAACTTTCATTAGCCGAATAGCGCTTTTGCGCTCATACTAAAAAGGAGTCATTACAAGCAATCAGATTTACTTGTAGTCAGATTTCCAATATACACAGTGAGAAATTGATTATCCTGTCCTTCACTCAAAATATTAAAAACTATAATATTCTCCCACAACTTTTGATATATTACGAAAAGTGCCCAAATATTATTAATTAAGATAAAAAAAACAAGATAAAAATATAAAAAAAAGTCAGAAAAGCGAAAAAATGGGACAGATTTGCCCCGGTAGTAGACGTCACGACCGAAGACGATCGTCGAGAACACCAGGCGTTGACAGGGGCTATATTAGACGGGTGGTGATGGCAGTATCACTGTGTGGGCATCGACGGCCACCGAAAATGGTCGACGGTGATGCTCACGTTTTGCCGTGGGTGATGATGCGGGCTAAACCGGACGGTTCAGCCGGAGTTGACCGGTTTGGGCGGTTTTTTTTCTATTTTTGGCTGGTTTTAGCTTATTTTTTATTGGTTTTGAGCTTAAGACTGGTTATAACTTAACTTGATCGAGTTTTACCTAAGATGATAGTTTTGAACGTGTCGTTGCTTCATATGTTTGTTTGTTGCTTAAGTACTCACTTTCGTTGTTTATGTTGACCATGACAAATGTGGGCTTATTTGTATCAAAGAGTGTCGTGTAGTAGTTGATGGTGTGTGAGGCGGTGGAGAACTCCAAGTAAGATTAGTAGCAAAGAAGGCAAGAAGATGTTATTACTATTATTGATATTTACATTTAATTTGGTGGTAAAAGTGAATAAAAAGTTAGGTTATTAGTTAGGAGATATAAAATCAATCAAAACAAACCAAAACTAATTAAAAAAACCGATTAAATTTAGGTTAAAACCGGTTAAAACATGCAAAACCCGGTCAAAAACTAGTCAAAACCTAATTCAGCACGAATCAGGGGCCACCAGCTACCGCGCCTATCAGCACACCCTCTTCCATCCTCACGTCGACGCTCGCCCCTCCATGCCCACGTCAATGCCCGCTCTTCACCCCAGCCATCGACACCCAATTCAGATATGAAACAATCTCAACTGTTGATTATGAAGGTCCCACAGTAAAATTATCTACTCTAACTGCACTCAAAACGGGGCATAAGAACAGAGCGAAGTCGACACGACAACCTCATCACAGACAGGCCAGAGATAAATTACTAAGTTCAGTCCAAAAGGAAATGTGGGCATAACAGCAATCCTACAAAGATATTCTTTCAAAAAGTTGCTACAACACCTAGTCTGCGATTCTTGAATTGAAACGATACAGTTTCCCTACGTTATCCTTTAGATTTCTTCAAGGAATTCTAGAACCTCATCAACTTCTTGCCTCAATGCTGTAATCTTCTGCTGGTGAGGAGCAACCCGGTTCTCAATTTCTCGCCCTCCGGACTTCTTTTCAAAACTCTCCACCACAATCGTATGTTTGACCATAATTCTCTCTTGCAATTCTTTCTCCTTTGTAACAAGCTCCTCCACCTGCAGGAAAATAAAATAAAATATCACGAATACTGAAACACCATCGTTCCCTGGTAAGCAGGAGGTGAAATAGGATCTACCACGTTTCAGGGTATCAGACCTTGGGCAAATATGGGGCCGCCAGAGGAATAGGCTGCAAGGATACTACCAGTTGCTTTAAATCCTTCGATAGCTCTTTCAGCACCCCATCAGCTGATTTCTTAGCACCTTTACAAACAGAAACATTCCCCGTTCTCGAAAGCTCATGGAGAGTTGCTTCTAGTTTATCCTGGACTGTTAGGCATCGACGGATGATGTTAACTATCTGCTGGACAGCTGTTCGCACCTGATAGTCATACGGATCACCGCAGCCTCATTAATCAACCTATCTGGGTATCAACATCACGTTTAAATCAGTATAAAACAAAAGTACATAAGTTTGCACACCTCATCCATCTGAAGTTTTGCCAAATAAGAGGAAGATGACTTTGATATTGTGATGTCTGCATGCGTGTAAACAACGCAAGCAACAAAAAAGAAGAAAAATCCTGAAATCAACATAAATGGTGCCCTCAGCAAAGAAAGGCGGCTGAACTTGTAGTAAACCTGCAACACATAATAAACAGAAAAAAGAGTTTCAGTCCTGATGGCAATCCTAATATTCCTCGAAACCCGGTTACTGACAGTACTAAGCCAAAAACACGGATTAGTTCATTGCTCGCCAACTAAAAAGCCACTTCTTATTGTTGAGGAATTCATTATCCATCACCAGTTACCCGACCTGGAAATTCTGGTTGTGCTCAGGGACAACATTATTCTTCTCTAAGACCACAACCGTCCTTCCACTGATACCTAAGTGGGTCATCTTTGTCTGCGTGCAACAAGATCACCAATATCAATCATACCAAAGTTCAACTATCATGAACACTAACTGAAAAGCAAGGCAAAGAGAACAATGATCTCAGAAGCCTGAGAAAAGGTAGCAGAATGTAGTTCAAAAGTAACAAGAATTGCACCTCTTCTGACTGTTTCACATCAAATGGCGCAGAAACTGAAAAGTCCCTGGATCCTTCAGGTAGAACAACCTGAATATCCACAATAAAAATGACAAATAAAAGTAAGCAACAAATTCTTCATGTAGACACACTACTTGCGCAGCAGACACAGATAAATGGAGTGATCTACAATCCAATTATAGTGAATTCAATAAGCTCATTACTGATCTTCATTATCACATTCATTAGACCTTTAGTAACATAACAGATTACATAAGCAAGGATGTATAACAAGAAAGCATTTACAATGCCTTACCTTAACAGTGAGATTGTCAATAACTAAATCATTCACGGGACTACCAAAGCTGATATCCAAAAAATGTTTTCCTTCAGACGCAAACAAGAACTCCCTCAGTTCCAGACTATAGCCAATAGTGAAATATGTTTTCCAGCCGCCAAACAATGGAAATCTTGGTCCTAGTTCTAATTCAGTCTGAAAGAAGGGGAAAACATCAATGACAGTTAAAGAAAACAAAAGAAAAAAGTCCTCTCTGCTTGACAAAGTCTTGCCTTTTTCAAATTATTCCGCAAATGTGATGTTGAGATATTCCCAATTTCATCTCTGTAGTAGACAGAGTGTGCACCGTGAGGTAATTGAGCAACAAGTTTACTAAATCCTGTTGCTCCTTTATTCGGATGAGACTGATAATCAAGCCTGGAAATCAAGGAAACGTATTAGAGCCAAAGAATCACACAGAACATCTCGGTACATAACTCATCTACATGATACAAACATGACAGACGTACCTAGAAAATTCTCCTTTGATACGAGCACCACCATTTATGATATTGTAATGTTCTGTGATTTGAATACTCCCCCAGTGCGAAATTTCTATTTCACGAACCAACCTCTGAGCAACTGCGAATGGTCGATTGTCTTCAAAATGGATGACAATTGGCGAGTATGAGAATGATTGACGGTCCACATAAGGCCCATATTTAATCTCTGAACCATGCGTTTTTGTGTTGTCAAGCCTTGTGTAGGACTCAATTCTACCATCAGGTAGCGTGACTGTCAGCGTCTGAGACTTAACTAGATAAGGGGACATGTAATATGCAGTATCCTGATACAGCACCAGGTGGACATTATCCTGTTTAATTTCCTCCGGAAAGGGTTTCAACACATGGGAGAAGACAGCCAACACTTCAATGGTCAAGCCCTCTCCCTTTGCAAGCCCCTTCGGAAGAGCTGCGGAATAATAAGCTGAAGATGGTGGCATGCCCTCAGGCTTGATGAGTTGGACAGGGAGGCCAGCTGTGGCACCCCTTGATTTCCCTTTCCCTTCAATCCGTACAGCAGATAAGGACGCCAATTGCTTTGCTTGATGATCAGGGAATGCCAACAAGATGCTTGAGATTGGATTGTCCCCCTCATTCTCCACCTATAAAGAACGCACAGAAGATATCAGAAAAAGAAAATACAAGCAACACTTGCAATGTTCAGCCGCACAATTAGAACACCTACTCACCTTAAGAACTGACGTAATTCGCACAATTTGAGATGTTAAATCGATCTGCATAAGAGAAAAAAGAGAGAGAAGAGTAAGATGGAGCAATTCAAACTACACGGCCAACAGAAAAGCTGAGGAAGGAAGCTCAATTTTGGCCTACGAGATCTACAAGCTTAAGCAACTAGTGATGAATTAATATAGAAGAAGGCAATAGCATAGTCGACACACGGGAGCTTTCGAGCATTCAGTATTCATACAGATCATGGACTTACAGACCAATCTGAAATCCAAATCGTAAAAACTACACCTGCATATATTAAAGTAAAAAAAAAAATCTGCATTCAGCTACCCGTCACATTTTTCCATTTGCTTACTTGAGATTATAAACCAGATGAAAATAAATACCACCTCATCAGCGAAGAACCGAAAATAAGAAAGGACGTAGATAACTGAACAGTGTAACATTAATTCTGTCGAAGGCATGGAAAAGGGCTCCAAACTTTGAAATGTTACAGGATAAAACCCCTGATCAAACGGGCGTGCCCGCTATTAATGGTTCACTAAGCTGACACTGCAACTGAAATTCGACGACATGAAATCTACGGCGAGAATGCGCGGACGCACGCGGACAGACTCACCCGACGATCAACTTTGGAGATGACTAAATCGGCGAGAGCAGGAGCAAAGAGGACAGCGAACGATAGGAGGAGAAGCAGATCAACCCTAAACCCCATCTCCGCAAGAGTATTTGCTTTCAGTGCCTGGGCACGGGAGACTTTTCTTTAAGTGGAGTAAATTTAAATCCACTTCGACTCGTTGTCGTATCAAGAACAACACATAATTACATTTCTAAGTGTATGAACTATATATAAAATAAAATGAATAGGACAATTACATCCCCACCCATGACCTTTAGTAAAATTACACACCCCACCTATAAGGTTTCAAAAAAAAATTTCTTCACTTATGTAGTTTTCTCCATTTTATATCTAGCAACTTTTCTATTTTTTGTTCAACTTCGAAGATGCTTAAATGTTATAGAAAATTGATAAAACCTCACATGTTTCATTAGATCCCACAGGTCACATGTTTCATTGGGTCTCATAGGTCACATGTGAGTTTAAAAAAAATTAGATTTGATATTTGACTAAAATATAACACTTTAATATCGTCAACGTAAAGTTTCATCAATTTTTGGAAACATTTAAGCATCTTCTAAGTTGAACAAAAATTTGAAATGTTGGGGAATGTAAAATGGGGGAAACCACATGGGTGGGGAAAGTAATTTTTGAAACCTCATGGGTGGGGTGTGTAATTTCACCAAACGTCATGGGTGGAGGATGTAATTTCCCTAAATGAAAGATATCAAACTTACATTGTAACTCGGGTTAATGGGTCAGGTTGAGATAAAGTCATACCCAACTCGTTTAAGAATTCATTGACCCATACACAAAACAATTGGGTTATAAATTTTCAATCCTAGCTCGACCCATATAAAATTATTCAACCTAGACCCAACCTCTTAACTCAAAAAATTCAAAATACAAATTTTTTTACCGTTTTTCATTTATTGATCTAATTAAATTATCAACTTTTATCAGATTTGTGCCATATAAGTAAAAGAATGTTGACGGTCTATAAAAAAATCAAATGGAAATCGTTGATAGTATTTTCTTTATTAATCGTATTGGCGGTTCATTGAATTTTGATAATCGTACCGGTTAACCCTTGGTTTCGTTGTGATTTTAGTGCAGCTAATCGGAATCATGTAAATTTATGACGTTTTCTTATTATTAGTAAATAAAGAATGATTTTATTGGTTTTTGTGCATTTTAAACTAGTAAACCATCGATTTTGATAATACTTTATCAATTTAGTATAATTCTAATAATTAACCACATAAGTTTATACTGTTTTTCTATAATTCTAATAATTAACCACGTAATTTTATCCTTATTCTTCAAAAAACATTTTTTAACCAAATATTGTAAAATCAATATCCTGAACTATGGATGGCAATGGGTCCGCGGGTACCCGTTTCACCCGGCCACCCAACCCACTAAACCGGGTGAAAAACCAGTCAAAAACGGGTGACAGGTGAAATGGGTGTGGGTGTGGGTCGGGTGAGGGGTGAACATTTTCCACCCATCACCCGACCCGTTCACCCGATCCGCTCACCCACATAAATATAATAAATATATATATTATTATATCGAGTCGTTAATTATTCTTCATTCTCTTTTACTATGCTAATTTTGCAACCCTAACTAGTGAACAAGGAACATTCATGCTCTGCGAGACTATATCATTCTTCATTCTCATCACTCGGTAATTTTACAACCCTAACATACATGTCATGCGCTGTTTTTAATTCTCTTCGCTGAAGTTAATTTTGTAACCCTAACTGGCGAACATGAAATATAGATGCTCTGTGCATCGATTTTCTCTCATCACTGAAGGTAATTTTGTAACTCTAATCGTGAACATGGAACATACATGCTTTGTGCCTCTAATTTCTCTCTTCCTTTCGGTAATTTTGCAACCTTAACTGGAGAACAAGGAACTTACATGCTCTGCGCAGTTTTTCATTCTCTTCACCTATGGTAATCTCGCAACCCTAACCGACGAACATGAACCGTACATGCTTTGCACCTCTATTTTTTCTCTTCACTAATGGTAATTTTGCAACTCTAACTGGAGAACATGGAACGTACATGCTCTGCACAATTTTTCATTCTTTTCTCTGAAGGTAATTTTGCAACCCTAACCACCGAACATGGAACTTACATGCTCTGTGCCTCTATTTTCTCTCGTCACTCACAGTAATTTTGCAAACCTAATTGGTGCCGAACAAGGAATAGGGAAAAATAAACGGGTAAATGGGTTCACCCGTTTCACCCGCGGGTGACGGGTGAAACGAGGGATGGGGGATACATAACGGGTGACGGGTCGGGTACGGGTGGAGCGGGTGAAGTCTGGTGATGGGTGCGGGTGAACTCATACTCATTATTCATCCGTTTCATGGAAAACCAAAACCGTCAAACCAAAACTGGAAATATGATAAACTGAAGTAATATGCGGTTCGGTTAACCAAAGATAGAATTTTATTTCCAACGAAATAATCAAATATTTTATATAATTATATCTTATTAGAACGACAAAGAGAATAAAAATATTCAAGAGATACATATTAAATATTTTGATTATCATATTTATATGATGTACTTTGGGTGAATAATGAGTATGAGTATGCAATTCCCTTTAAAAAAGCAAAAACTACTAATTACAAGTAAATTATAAAGTTGTTAAGATTTTATATGATTAGTTAATTTAATGACTTAATTTCAACTAATTTAATTTACATGTTAATTTATATTTTTTGAAAGAAAAATAAAGCCTAAAATGGGAGGCAAGAGCCTTATTTTAACACTTGTATAAGCTTAATTGTCAAATAATCTAATACTTGAATCTTTTAGGACCGAAAACTAGCATGATTAGTCATGTGTCCTCGCTATAATCTGGATGTGAAGGTCTTGTTGTTCTATTCAATGCATATATTTTCTTATAAACCATCAATATTACTCCTCGTCTTCTACTGTGAAATTCGTATCACATTGTCCTCACTCAAAGGACATGATGCATTAATAGCTGTTGGTTATATTTATTTAAGTAATAAATAAAAGATAATATTTATTTGTTAAATATTAGTTACAACCAACGTCAAATAATAATGATAAGAATATTTGTTATTCTTATCTCTTTTCTGTTGTTATTATATATAGAGACTCTGGAATTAGTTTCCAGTGATAGACAAGATACAGAAACCCTAGTTCCCACATAATACACAGAGAGAGCCGTGTTAGGGTTCTTAGGTCGTGGATAGCGTGGGGAGTGCTGCTGTGGTCTCCTCCACCTGGTAGACACGAAGGATTCAAGAATTACTGTCAAAGGAAGACGATCCGGTTGACGACGAACAAAGAGAACGATCCATATTTATTCCGTTGCGCTCAAGAGGTAGGTACCCTAATCTATATATTTCTAATAGTGGTATCAGAGATTGATTCATTCTTTCTCATTCGTTTGTTGCCGGGTAGTAACCAATTTGACGGAAATACAACTTTGTGAGCCGATGGCAATAAACTATGTCGAATCCCTAAAGGTTCGTAGGTTAATTGTGTCTGGATTTACCCATTGTCTAAAGGTCATAAATATATATGCTTTCCGGTGTCGCGTAGATCTCCAAAACTGAATTCATGGGGTTCTAAAGCCGCATGCTTGCGTCAGCGTATCAATTTTTCAATAACGTCAAATCCTTTTTTATGAGATTACTCAAGCAGGATTGATTTTTATTGCTGATCGGTAAGTCGTACATATGATCGACTTTTGTTTGTTTGTTGATTATTAATGTTCTGCTGAAAGCGAATGGCTTCTACTTACATGAAATATGCAAGTATTGATTGGGTTATTTACTTGTAGAATTTCGACGTTAAATTCAATTACAGTGATTAATCTATCTTATATATAGATATGTGTTGATCGGCAACACACTGGCGATGGTGGTTAGATTGTTTAATTGTATTATCTTATGAGCCTGCGTTGCTGATTCGGGAAGTAAGAATTATTATTCTTTATATTGGAGATCGATATTATGGTTGTTAATTACGTGACCTATTTATTCTCTGTGTGAGCAATTTGAATATTATATATTCGGTTAAATTCTAATGCGTAATTATATCGAATCTAATGAGGATATGTATAAGTTACATAATAATATTTATATAATACCATAGATATATGTTTTCGTAACATATGAAGGTTGTTGAAATGTTTTTGTAACATTAGATTCCTACAGTTGTAAAATTAATATTTATTGTTCGTTTTTGTGACGAATATTATTGTTCCATGTTTTTAAGTAATTGTTATTCTATTATGATATGAATAATAATTTTATTAATTAGAATTGAACATAAGTTGTTCAAAATAATTTAAATTAATCTAGTTAGTCTAGATTGTCTTTAGTAGACATCAAATAATTTAATCACTTGAACATTAGTTGTTCATATAATTTCAATTAATCTAGTTTGTCTAGATTGTCTTTAGTAGACACTAATTAATTAAATAATTCTTTTCGTAGGAAATTATTAATGGAACAATAATACTGGAAATTTGTTTTTCATTGATAATGGAACCGTCATAATTTCAAATTTGTTTTGAAATTATAAATGCATTTGTTGCGTGTTTATGGTATGTTAATTTGTATGTCTAAGTACTGAAATTGATTGTATGCGCGGAGCATATTTTTGTTTCTTATACTTTGATAAATATTTTAACTATACTATAAACAATTAGTGTTATGTACACGTGTAAGACACAACAACTAATGACATCATTTTTTTGTAAGATGGATGTTGTATCGAAGAGTATTGTAGCAGATCTTAACAAAGGTGAGAAACTAACTGAACGAAATTATGACACGTGGAGTCGTAAAGTTCAGTATGTCTTGGAAGACCAAGAACTTTTGGATGCAACTCTACAAGTGATGGAGGCTCCGTCTGCTGAGGGACACTCCACCCAGGCACGTAGGGAGCTAGAAACCTATAATGCCTGGAAGAAGAAGAGTCGCACTGCCCGAATCATACTTTTAAGTAGTATGAGAAGTGACTTGATGTTGCGCTTCGAAACCCATCAAACTGCTAATGGGGTATGGGAAGCAGTCAAGCGGAATTTTGGAGGAAGCACTGTTACTCGTAGAAGACAATTGCAAATGCGTCTTGATAGCTACAAAAAGAGGTCTGATAAGACTATGGCTGAACATATTACTGCCATGTCTAATATGGTTAATGAGCTTAAAGCTGCAGGACATGAGTTGTCTGATGAGCAGCAAGTTCAAGCTCTGATCAGATCTCTCCCTCGGAGTGTTGAGTGGGATTCTCTGAAGCAGACTTTAACCCATGATGATAACATTCGCACCTTTGATGATGTTGCTCGTCATCTTGAGTTGGAAGAGGATAGGTTACTCTGTGAAAAACCAGCTAATGAGGTGTATGCTATTGATTCTGACAAGCACTCTTACTCGTAGAAGACAATTGCAAATGCGTCTTGATAGCTACAAAAAGAGGTCTGATAAGACTATGGCTGAACATATTACTGCCATGTCTAATATGGTTAATGAGCTTAAAGCTGCAGGACATGAGTTGTCTGATGAGCAGCAAGTTCAAGCTCTGATCAGATCTCTCCCTCGGAGTGTTGAGTGGGATTCTCTGAAGCAGACTTTAACCCATGATGATAACATTCGCACCTTTGATGATGTTGCTCGTCATCTTGAGTTGGAAGAGGATAGGTTACTCTGTGAAAAACCAGCTAATGAGGTGTATGCTATTGATTCTGACAACAGAGGTCATAAGAATCATAGGCATAAAAGAGGGAATAATGGTAACAGTGACTTCAAGAAAGGGCAGTGGAAGAAAAGGAAGGGAGACAAGACCAATGGTGGTAAAGATCCAAAGAACCAGCCAAAAGCTGGTGGTGCTAAAGGCAAGTCTAAAGGTGTTTGCTACAATTGTAGAAAATCAGGGCACTTTATTAAAGATTGCCCAGAGCTTGAGGTATTTACTTGGTGTTCATACCTTTCCTCTTGTTTTGTTGCTTCATGTTATGTGTTAACTAATACATGTTCTATGTGGACTGTAGACACAGCAACAACAGAGCACGTGACTTGGGATCGAACATCTTTTGTAGAGTTTCGCCGGATTCCTAGAAGAGGAAGCCAAAATATTTACATGGGGAAGGATACCAGCATTGATGTGCACAAGATTGGAACCTGCAGATTAGTTTTGCATAGTGGTCAATCTTTGTATTTACATAATGACTTGTATGCCCCTGAAATAAGGTGAAATTTAGTCTCTTTTTCATCTCTTCTTCGGTTAGGCTTCAAATTTGTTTTGAAGGATCGACTTTAGAGTTGTTTAATGTTGGTACATTTTTCAGTAATAACTCTTTATTGAATGGTTTAGTAGTATTTAATGCCAAATTTGGTTTAAGTAATCATTTTCATTCAATTTATGTTATTAATTCTGATGATTCAGAACTTTGGCATGCTAGGCTTGGTCATATTGGTATTGATCGGATGAATAGACTAGCAAGAGAATAGTTCCTTGGTGGAACCCAAGAAGCTATAACTCACTAAGTGTGAGCCCTGTTTAGCTGAAAAACCTACTAGGAAACCATTTTCTATAGAGGAAAGGACTACTCAACCATTGCAGCTAATTCATTCAAATATTTGTGGCCTAATGAGTATGATTGTCAAGCTTGGTGTTTGATGTTTTACCACACTCATTGGTAACTTCACACGAATTTGTTACGTGAATGAAGTAGAGAATAAATCAACTCTCAAGGTTAATTGGGAAAAGAACTGAGACTGATTCTCGTGATGCCACATTCTTGGTAAATGATTATTCATCCATTTATGGAGCAACTAGGGATCAAGAGTTCTTTGAACTAGATGATCCTAATCAACAACCAGATTTAAGTAATCATAATGATATGGTTGTTGAAGATGTTCTTTTGAATCCTCAAGTTCAGGAGGAGGAACGTAATTGACGTGAGCCTATGACTTTTAGAGACGCTGTCTCAGGTTTTATGGATCTGAATGGATAAAAGCAATGGAAGAAGAGTTAGTGTCCAAGAACAATAACCAAGTTTGGAGCTTGGGTGATCTTTTATTTGGCAAGAGGTTATACTCAAAAGGAATGAGTCGATAATGATGAGACATTCTCACTTGCAGTGAGATTTGGGTCCATCCGACTATTTTTGGCTATTATTGCCCGTCTGGACTTAGAATTACATCAGATGGATGTAAAGACTGCTTTCCTCAATGGAAACCTTGAGGAGGAGATATATATGGACCAGCCTCATGGGTTTGAGGTTAAGGGTCAAGAGAAGAAGGTATGTCGTCTTCATAGATCCATCTATGGTCCTAAGCAGGCATCCAGAAAGTGGAATATTAGATTCCATGAGGCAATGGTCAAGGACAAGTTTTCCATTATAAGTGAAGACCATTGTATGTATATAAGTTATACATACAAAGGATTTGTCATTCTAACTTTGTATGTAGGTGACATCCTGATAGCCAGCGATAACTTGGATCTAGTTTCTACTATGAAAGCTAGTTTGACATGAAGGATAAGGGTGAAGCCAGTTATGTACTGGAAGTCAAAATATTAAGAAATAGGAAGATAAAGATCTTGGGTTTGTCTCAAGAAAATTACCTTACCTTAATAATATTTTGAAATTATACCATCTTAGTGATTGTATACCCAATGACTTTTATAACCAAAAAGATTCTATGCTTAGTGCAGGTATGGACCTAACTCAAAAGAAGTAGCCTATATGAATAATGTACCATATTTCAGTGATGTTGGTAGCTTAATGTATGCTATGTTGTACACCAGGCTGGATATCTGTTATGTAGTTGGAATTGTTAGTCGTTTCCATACAAATCCAGACCCTGAACACTGGAAGTTGTCAAAAGTTTTTTTTTTGTACTTTTAGAGCACAGCAAACTATGTGTTATGCTATGGCCACGGTAATTTATACCTTGTTGGATATAAGAATGCTTATTCTCTTCAATATTTTGTTTGTCAAAATATCATGTTGTGTATTGATGTCAATGAACTAGAAGGCATACTTTCTCACACAAGTAGCCAGCTTCATTGGATATATGTTATCATGAAGTAATGCTAACTTTGTCTAAGTGACTCAAAGTTAGTGTGAGACTTTTGTAGTCTATATTAAAAGGGTTATTGGTTAATCCACATGGGATATTTAATAAAGGTTCCTGTACCCATGTAAGTTCATTTTTAGCCGAGTGGGAGGTGTCTATGTGAACCTTTTAGACTCGTGTGGGTGGGAGTTGACATCCTCTATGTAAGAGAACTCCCAACAACGTACTTTCATACGGTACGTGCTAGCGACCTCATTGAAGCGTATGGATTGATCCTTGCTCCTTCGCTGTGTGAGTCAATGTTTGTTATTTGCACCTTTTGACCTTTTGACTTGGGTTGTAATAGTGGTAGTGATGCTGCTACTTTGGAAGGATTACCAAGATTCCATGGTTTTTACGGTTTTAGTGTAACCTTTTTTTTTTTTTTCGTTTTTCGTAAACTTCTGGGAAAGGGTTATTGCATAAGATACGATGCCAAGTAAAGGAAAAGTTTACAAGAGTAGTTCAGACTGAAGTGACAATTGCTGGCGCCAGTAACTTAGTAGTTATAGTGATTGGCACAGTATCATGCTCATCCATATGTTGAAGGATCTGGTTGAGTTTGGATTAGTCGAACAGAAATTGGACTTGAGGTGCTGGCAACTTTTTTTTGGATGCTTCATTTGGCCTGAGAGGTTTGGTTTGGAGTTATCCACATTGCAGGTGTGTTGCTAGGTCGCACGGCCTATTTGCCTGTATGAAACACGAAAGCTCTCGGTATTTGACCTTTGGTTGAGTGGGAGATGTTGGTTATATTATTTAAGTAATAATAAAAGATAATATTTATTTGTTAAATATTAGTTACAACCAACGTCAAAATAATAGATAAGAATATTTGTTATTCTTATCTCTTTTCTGTTGTTATTATATATAGAGACTCTGGAATTAGTTTCCAGTGATAGACAAGATACAGAAACCCTAGTTCCCACATAATACACAGAGAGAGCCGTGTTAGGGTTCTTAGGTCGTGGATAGCGTGGGGAGTGCTGCTGTGGCCTCCTCCACCTGGTAGACACGAAGGATTCAAGAATTACTGTCAAAGGAAGACGATCCGGTTGACGACGAACAAAGAGAACGATCCATATTTATTCCGCTGCGCTCAAGAGGTAGGTACCCTAATCTATATATTTCTAATAGCAAAGCTAACATCCCAGTTTCACGTAAGTCATAGATAGCTATATTATGCTACAGTTGTGAAGCTGCTTTGATACCATCAGGTCACCCCCCATATTGTCTATTGTCCAACAACCATATGAGAATGACATTAGAGATCGTGTTTTGAGGTAGATCGGGTTTTATTTAAGATTGAATGAATATCGTAATTGCAATGTAAAATACGTGACAAGCGATTTACGTGGTCTAAACGCAACCTAATCCATGGTAAGTGCAACAAAGGTTTCACTAGAATGTGTGAGACAAAAGAATACAATAAGTTTCTTCATCTCAAAACGTGTGTCTCTCTACTCAATTTCGTTTTCTCTTTATAAGTGATGAAATGACATCCTTCATTGTCATGGCTAAAACCACATGGCAGCTTGTCCACATGTTGCCACGTGTGATCGTCTGTGTAGTTAGTGACTCACCTCTTTGAGCTCATATTGTGTATGACTTTATTCTCTGATGAGATAACCATCAAAATATAAACTGACATCTACAAATCTAGCCTTTAACTACCGCTCATCATGCCTCGGTCCAAAAGAAATAGCATAGAAAGGCAGTGTGATCGTAGAACTTTGGTGAAAATTACAAATTACTTCTAATTGGAAGGCCTTGGGCCGGTTTGGGACAAGGTGTAGAATAGTTGAGTGAAGTTCTACCTTTCATTTGATCAAAAGTGGATCTTATATCAACTTTTAATGTCTGGTGATTTTGCTTTTTTGTTATTTTTCTTTACCATCTATTCACTGGTCCCCCAAATCACTTTCCAAAAGACCCTAGAATTTGAACTCCATTGAGTCAACTTATTAGCCCCCCATATTCACTTTTCACGCGAGGTGGGAATTCTACCTATGTCAAGCGCGATTATTTGAACTTCGTTGAGTCTTAGAAATGCAAAGTGTTGCTTTTCAATCGTGGTTAAAATTGCGCCATGTGTTGGCTTCAACAGTCCGAGGGATACAAACGGTTGCTTCATCTAGTAGGCGTCTTAAATGAATTGTTAGGGTGAATTAAAATTTTCGAGAGGAAATAACCATCAAAATGTAAATTGACGTCCATGTATCCAGTCCTTTAACTGCCACTCGTCATGACTTGGACCAAATGAACCTGGCAGAGAAAGGAAGTATGGCCGTAGAACTTTGGTGAAAGCTACAAACTACTTCTAACTGGAAGGCCTCGTGCCGGTTGGGGACAAGGTGTAAATCAGTAAAGTGAAAAGTTTTTTATAAAACTCCATTTAATCGGATTGATACTAATAGCCCAATGTGAAACATCATTAGTCGAGTTATTAATACATCATACCACATCAGCATTCAAGTTCTATCATTCATTCTATCAAATGTGGAACTTATATCTACTTTTAATGTCTGGGATTTTGCTTTTTTCTTATTTTTGTTCACCATTTATTTACTAGTCCCGCAAATCACTTTCCAAGAGACCCGAGAATATGACTTTATTGAGTCGAGCTATGAGTCCCTCAGATTTAATTTTCACGCGAGGTAGGAACTCGAACTATATCAGGCACGATATTTTGAAATTTTTTGAGTAGTGAGAATGCAAAGAGTCACCATTCAGTCATGAGTGAGATTGCGCCACATGTTGCCCTCACCGATCCAGGGGATGCAAATGGTTCCTCCATGTAGCAAGCGTCTTAAATGTATACAATTTTTGAGAGGAACACAACTGGGGTTTTCTCATTGGAGGGGGGGGGGTTGGTAATTTCCATGTGGCAGGACAAGATAGGCTCATAGGTGGGCCATGCAAAGTAGGTTATACTTGGTGAGTTTTAATTTCACGCCAATATGTGGGAGTTTGTCACAGTTTTCTGACTTTTACGCTCATCTAAAGTATTGTAGTGCTCTTGCTTTCTCATCTTCTTCACTGCAAAGAAAAAATAGATCTTTGTATACTTAAATCCCATAACGTTCTGGTTGTAACTTAGTTCTCTAGTATGCCGAAATATTTTTTTGTTTGACTTCAACTTCTTTTTTGTGTTTAGTGCACATCTCCCACAAAAAAACTTGACTTTTGCTTGATTCTTCAACCCTGGTACCAGTGATGTAACAACAAGCTCTAAGAAATTCTACTGCAACTAACATCACTGCTCACACCAACAATCTCAATAAGGTTGATACTAAAACCCTAGTGATGAGTGACCACTGGGATCATGTTGTCAGTGTCTGGTAAGACAATGACCATTGAAAATCTTGAGAGGGTCCAAACTAGGGTGAAGGTGGTCATAGGTACACAAGTTTTTTTGTTGACGGGTAGTGTATGCAAAATAGACCATTTTGTGGATAAAATTCATGGTGATGAAGAACAAGTGAATGAAGGGCTTACATTCAATGTCCATCGGCTTATGCTGAACTTTATGTCCCAGGTGGAGGCCTGTTTAGTGGATTTACATCCTTATATCATCCAAACGATGACATTGTTTGTGTTTGTAGTTTGATCTAGTGGGTATTCCCTTTTCGCAACACAATTCTTGAATTTGTTGAACCTGAAGTAGGGCTGGCACTTTGACCCAATGTAACACCCCTCACCATAATCCTGTAATAATCATTCTCATAGCAATAAATAAAATGTCCAACAGCGGAAGAATAAATAATAAATACAATTCTCACTCGGGTGTCACCGGCCATTACTCGCCCATGCGAGCAACGTAGCCAAACTATATCCAACTTCCAACATAAACAAACTGCTAACCGCTGTGATAACGAGAAACTCCTATACATCATACTAAGTCCATAAATCATTTACATTGACAAGTGAGCGTCTACCCAATCCTGAATATACATATAACCGTACCATAATACAAATTCACCATCTTCACTGTAATATAAACAACTCCCTGTTTGGTAATCAAGTAATCTCTAATTACCCTGTTCTTGCTCTTCGGCTTCGACAATGATCACAACCTGCACAATGAGTGTAGTATCAGCGCTACGCGCTGTGTATGCTGGGCCTGGACCCTAATGGTCACTTCTCATATTAACCATCTTATTATTAGATTGGTTTCATGCTTTACATTTTACAGTTATAATCAATACTGTAATATACCTGTACAATGTACATAATCAACCATCCAAATATTCATAAATATTCAACCATCCATTCAATCCAAACATTCATTTAATATCTCAAATAACAATTTTATATCGAACGTATCAAATAACCACAATATAATGTACAATGTACAACCGCCGTAGCGTACAGTTTATAATGTACAATGTACAATCGCCGTAGCGTACAGTTTTAATTAGGTAATTTACTTTGGCCTTGTAGGCCCCATCCAAACCTTGTTTAATTAATACCTGTTGGGCGTCATGTCAAGACAACCCTTAACCTCACCATGGACAGTAGTCCTCCCGTACACACAAAGGTGCTCATTTCGCCAGAGGTCTGGAGGCCCCTGACTATTCTCTTATGTCTCGTAAGACGTCCATAGAAAAGGCCGTAGCCACCTGACCCACGATCCAAATAGGGCTCGTTAGGTATACCTGGAGCGGAATCCAATTAGGAAACCCCTCAGTGATCACAACTGCGCAACCAAGTAGTTCGTAAACTACCAGGATTCCTCACCTCAACTCATACCATCTCTCTCTCATAATGTTTAAGATCTGCTCTTAGTCTTATGGAGAATAATTATTAATTAGCTGCCCAATGGGTCTCACGCATACCTAGAAGTAATCTAGGTTATATTCATGTTCAAGATCCATGCTCTAGAGACCGACAATGTCGTGACTCGTCCCTAAGTATTTTACTTAGGTTGCCATATACTTAATATTAATATCATGGTATTATATCAAGTAACCGTCATGTCATCACAATAACGTATATGTATGTTTATATAAGTCGATCTATAGTCGACGTAGTGTTAGTCCCGTAGGACGCACGTGCGTATATAATTAATGCAGTAGCACATAATCACATACACGTATCCAAAACACATAACACACAAGTGATAACAAACAAATCCGAGCCCAAGGAGTAACCTTAGGTCAACTCGGCAAACCCCTTTACATACCGTTCACCCTGATCGTATAACGGTGGAGTATGAATCAGCAAGATCCTATGCTCCGTGTAGTCCGCTAGCTTTTCAAGCGTCCTTGTCAGAAGTATAATCTAAACGGTATTAAAACTATAAGTCAGTCACCATGAATAACTAAATCCAGTACTTCTGAATAATAAGTAACCCCGATAGATCACCCCTGTTTTTCTACAGTTATTGTTACGGGTTTCTCTAAACTGATCGGCTTTGTTACTTAAACTCGTACGTCAAAACATTTTGACTGTTAAGTTTAATCTGTTATATTTATTTAATCGTATCCACCTTAAATATAGGTACGTAACCTATAGTTGCATGTATGCATGCATGATTATATTATATTCTATTCTTTTTCGCATTGTATCATTTTTCACCATCCATTATAATACAGTGTATTATATAATTCACTATCTTAGCAAATAATATTTGCATTCAAAACCTCATACCTTATAGTTTATAATTATATATATATTTTTAATAACCACCACCATTATATTATATGGTTTCCAACCATTATATATATTCATCTTTATATACATTATTCTTGTGTATGTATATATTTACCACGTAGGTACTTTTCGTGAGTTTAATAAACCCTTATATTATATGTTACATTTTATCATCTTTTATTAGATGATTATTCCCATTAGTTGTATTTATATTATACAACTTATATTAAGATTATTATCCTAATATTATGTAACATTTTATGTTGTTTAATTACAACTCCTAAGGTTTATTCAACAAATACCTTAGTTTATAAATCCTATTTATTTATAGTTTGCCACATTATTTTATGTGAAAATCCTTACTTATATTTAATCCTACCTAAACCACATAATTGTTATAACATTTATAACATTGTAGACCTTAGTCTAAAATTCATATTCCAACCATTATATTTTTGGTACAGCCCTTTAATTCATTTAAATTCTATTTTGGCCACATAACATTATGTAATGTTGTACCATATACTAATATCATGTATTATGATATTTTAATTCACTTTTATTTATAACCTATAGTTTTTATACAAAACTATTTAATATTGCCGCTTGGGCATAAACTTTCAACCTTATTCTTTTCCATAAACCATAGTTTCCTTTATTTACAAAATCACCCCATTATTTATACCATGTTATATATTCCATATAATATAACATTTTTAACTTATAAATTGGTATAACCTAAGGTTATATTTTGTAAAATCCGAACAGACCCTAATCTGTTTTATAATTGCCATTTGGCCCTATTTATAACATATAGTTTTATAATATCATTATAACTATACATTATACACATATCTTTATAAATTCTCTTATATAATTCTAAAAATCACCAAATTTCACCAAAGGGTTATAAATATCATTAACCCATATACTTTCGGTATTTATTATACCACCCCATATATTTCTCCAAAGTGTCATAATGACATAATAAATATATTATACATATATAGTTTATCTTAATTCCAAAATCAACCCAATAAATTCCTAAAAATTCCCAATAGCCCATGGGTGTTTATAATACCATTTTACACCCTTTATTTTCGGTAATAACATATTCACCACATATGTTAAAAAATATTACCATATAACCCCCAAAACTTTATATAATCTTATAATTTTTATATTAATCCATTTAAACCTTAAATTTCGGCCATATTAATATATAGCCCCCAAATTTAATTTAATTACACCTAAAACCCAATTTCCTTGCGGTAAAAATATATATCACCTAAACTTAATTATAAGCTTGTAAATGCATAAATAAAATGGCCTAAAGTACATGGCCTTATTACAAACATTAGCTTATAAAATGAATTACACATAAATGCCCAAAAGTACTATAAACTCTCGGCCTTGCACATATGTTTTCATTATTTACCAATTTTCCACATAATGTCTTAAATTTGACAATTATGCTTATTAACTCACTTAAATGACTAGCTTAATTTATCTTAGTCATTTTTTTCCATTCTTAGGTTATAAATAACCCATATATTATATAACACTCTCGGCACATAATTATATATGCTAAGAATTACATAAAATCATAAGTTTAAGGTGTTTATACCTTGGTAAATCTTTGTATGAGCTCGGCACCTTGGAGTAAAATTCACCACAATATTTAGACATGTTTAATACACCAAAACAAGATATAGTTATACTCCAAGCTTGAGCTTAACCATAAAGAACAATTAATGTAAGATTTAAGGCAAAAATCACCTTAAAAATGCTTGGAAGGTTCCTTATGAATTCGGCCTGATTTAGACACACCACAAGGTGTTAAATTCACTATATAAACATAAGGAACACTTAGACAACAACAAGCTGCTGTGGTAATAGGTTTTACCTTGGAAAAATGCCTTAAAAGAGAGTATTTCCTTTGGATCTCGGCCACCCTTGCTCCAAATGGCTAACCAATAGATTCCACATGAAAAGGAGAAGAAGATGAGGCTATGACCAAAGTTTCACAGCCAAACTCGAAGGGAATCAAAAGTTATGAGCTTAAAGCACATTTTTACCTTTAAATGTAGATTTGAAGTTCCTTGGCCCTTTAACTGAGTTCATTCGAGTTTAGCTCTTGTTCTAACCTTATAATACTGGGAATAAGCCATAGGAAAAGTTAAGCCACGAAATCCAAGTGTTGGTAGTGGAAGAATGAAGAAAAAGGGCTAAAAATGACCTTAAATCATTACCTTAGGAGCTTATTGGATTGAATTGCCTTCCTAACTCAAGAACACAGCTTGGGAGAGTCCAAGAACTCAGACTCCACGTTTGGAATGGAGCAAGAGGCAAGAGAGAGTGAGATTTGGTGTTTAAAGGCATAAAATCTTATAATAATGAATAGTAATTGGTGATTCATCACATTAGCTGTCCAAACTGAATTATTGTCATTGTGTGCTGTCCTCCCTTCCACCTTGCCTGCCGACACCCCTTGTATGGGTTGGTCAATTCGTTGACCAAAGGTCAAACTTGACAAATGTGCTTAAAAATGGCACTATTTGGGTACTATTTACAATAAACTGTCAGTTTTGGATTTTTATTTTCAAACTTGGATTTAGACTTTTAAATATAGTCTATCATGTCCAATAAATGATTTAAATGATATACCCATGTCTTTAAAATGACAAAAAGTCACTATCTTAGAGCTCATACACAAAAACGTGCGTTAAGGTGATTTCAGGGCACATTTTGTGTCACAGGGTGTTTCTGAGCTCCGTTTTCTTTGAGAATTGTTTTGTTGTGTTCCTTACATGACATTTGATCATGATGTCCAATTTTATATCATTTAGAGGTCATTAGACCTTTAAGGTATTCTTAGAGCACATTTTTGCCCTACTTGACCTTGAAGCATGAAAATGCTTGTTCTTTTGTGTTGGAGTGTTGTCCAACAATTTTAGTGTGTTTAGTATTGTGTTAATAAGCTTAGGACAAATTTTTAGGTCCTAAGTAGTTCATTTGGGTATTTATTTACCCTCAACAGTCAAAGGGTGCAATATGTTGCTTTGTGTTGACCACTGTTGTTCTCAGTTGACTTTTAAGGCATGTTTAGGCCTTAACAACATGTTTTATTAGTTTGGGGTATTTCACCCAACCTGAAGACCCAACCCAAAACCAACCTGTAAATTACAGGTTTGGGTTAATATTTTTGACCTGTTTAAATTTTGGGTTAGGTTGGGTATTGGGTTACCTATTTTTTTTTCTTGGGTTGGCTATGGATTAAGAGTTCTAACCCGAACTCAACCTAACCCATTGTTTCTATTTTATTTAAGAAAATAAATACAATAAATAGTACACAAACACTAGCATGTCACTTAGGCTCTTTTATAACTCAATAACTATTAGTTAATAAACGAATAAATATTATCAACATTATTCTTGGGCCATCCAACAATTTGATAAATACATTTTTTTCAAGATTGTCAACGTTTTTTCTTTATATTGATCAAGTTAGGGTGAATGAAGACCATGCAATCACATGTACCTCTCAAGGAATTAACGAAGATGTGATAAAAGTTGATACATTATTTGGATTATGTAACGACCCCAAAACCACCCTAGTTCAAAGGCCGATACTGGCCGCACACTTATTACCCAAGATACGCAAGGCTACACTATCAAAAGCCGAAACTGAAGCAAATAACTCATCTATTATACAAATAAGAGTTGACAAAGTGTTCAAACATTTTACGAAGCGGATAAATACCACTTTGGATACAATGCTAGAGACCAAAGCAGAAACCCTCAGCCAAAATGCTAAACAACCTGCAAATCAGACGGTGAAATAGGGGTGAGCAACCATAGCTCAGTAGGCGACAAACTTCATTAGCCTGAGAATGCTCAAAACACTTTACAAAACATAATATACATATAGGTATACATTTAGCGAATTAGAATCAAAGCATAAGCCCTTTAAAACAAACTAAAGTCTAAAAATAGAGTAGAGCGAAGTGGAATTCACAACAGATAGCTAAATAGCAGAAGTCATTACAGAAATCAAAAGCTTTTCAGAATATACAAGTCACATGACAGACTGCCAAAAGAACAGAAACATAAGCAGAAACAGAATGAAGACAAAAACCACAAATCGTAGTGTTCAAAACTGAAATGTTCTCAAATCAGAGCGGATGTCAAACAGAGTGGTTCACAACAAATCAGTTCACAAAACAAAGCGAGACCCTAGTTCATAGCACTCACATACAGAAGGGCGAAGGCCCTATGGATCAGAGGATCCCACACGGAAATGGTTGAGACCGTTAGTCGGACCCATCGGTCGCTAACCATCCTAGGAAAACCTGAGGATTAGAAAACAAAAGGATGCCCTGCACAACATGCTGGATAACTTCGTCCCAGTCATCCATGACTCAGAAGGCTAATTAACTAGGCCCCACAACAGAGGCTCGCTTTCAGAGGATAAGGCACTAAAAACTTGTTTTGAGAATTGTAAACTATGCAAGTTCTAGATATTGGCAACTGTACTGTACCCGCTCGTAGTAGTATATAAAGTGTCGTTTCGCTAGGAAATTGAGAGACTAATCTCCCGAGTTCCGGTATCTAGTTACTAAAAGCGATTAAGGTAAAGGGGGTTTAGCCAGAGGCAAGCTTGGTATTGTAATTCAAAAAAATTTCAAGAACAATTAAATTAAAATGAAGTGTTGATTGGTTGGATGGAAATGTGCCCTAGAAAGGTGGAATCACCCAAATATTCCCCAAACTTAGCTATAATCCTAATTTGCTCTAATTGTCTATTAAGATTAAATTAGTAGCTTCGCTAAAATCCTAGACAAAGCTAGCCCTTAATTAGCTTAATAAATCATTCCATTAGGTTGGGTTTAAAATACTAATTAGCATTCACTAGTAGAAAAAACATCTGAGACATCTGTTGTTTTACACTTTAGGCATCTGTTTCAACAGATGTTTTAGTTTATGATGCTATAGTTTGAACGTTCTGGGCATCTGATATAACAGATGTCTAAAGTCAGGCTAATGCATCTGTTGTTGAGATAACTGATGTTATAGCTAGCTTCATAACTAATAAAGTGAGGCTTTATAACATCTGTTTGGTGGAAAAACAGATGTCTTAGACTGATCTATAGCATCGGTTTTCAAAACAACAGATGTTTAAACATGATGCAATTTAATATTTCTAGCATCTATTATGATGTGTAACAGATGCCCAAAGTGACAATTTTTTTTAAAAGGAAGCATAATCTTTATACCAAAGACCTGCACACACAATTCTGGTTACAAGACCTGTAACAGTACACTCACAATTCAGATCACTACTAGTCTCAATTCATATAACTTCAAAGTCAAATTTAGAGTCATAACCCACTAAACAGCAACATTTACAAGCACCACATAAGAACATATGAATTTTCACCATAGTATGACTTTAAGTCAAGGTTTAGAGTCAAAACTATACTAGTTAGACATAGACAAAAGTTGCAACAAACAACCTGAACAAACCAAAAATTTAGTCAAACTGTTCATTGTGTACATGTTAATGCCCCACATCTTCATTTCTAACGGTTTTCGAAGCTACATGACTGACAAAGGTACTTAGCTAATTCTTCGACTGCATAGTTAATTACATCTTCAGTGTAACGAGTATTTCTGAAAGCCTGAAGACAATGAGAAAAAAAAATTATATACTCCAACTAACAAACAACTTCAAAACTTATAAGTTAAACATATACAATAAAAACTAAATAGTAGTACCTCTTCCAAACTTTTAGAGTCATGATATTTGGTTATTATGTCATGCATACCGCATGACATAATATCCGCAACCGGTTCCCTCTGGCTCTCTCGGACACTAGCGTGAATAAAAAACGAAATTAGCTAAGTGAATGTAAATACACAAATAAAAATAAAGCTAATTATAGTACATATCACAAGGGCAATTCAATAACTTTCTACACTCTTTCACTCTACTTTGTCTCTCTACATATTACCAGGACAATTCAACTTTCTGATTTCACATAGGTTTTTATTCTATTCCAAGTATATATTCCCATTATCAGGTAAATATTTATTGACAGATAATCTAACTCATTGTATGTTTAAATATATTGTATTGTAGGTTGCAAAGAAGTTTAAGGAGAAAGTATTGATAAAAAAATCCATTTAATAAAAGTTGTTCTAGTAGCTATCACGTATTGAGTTTGTTAGATAGATGACATCTGTTTGGATAATTGTTAAACATTAAGTTTATTTGATGACAACTTATGCGAACAAAAAAAATTGAAAAAAGAAATCAAGAAGTAGCTAGCATTAAAAGTTTACACTTAAAATTTGATGACATCTAGCGATCGATGTTTCCCACGGTTTTACAATGCGTGAGCTAAAAATTTTATATTCTGTAGCTTTCCCTATTTGTATACACATGAACACAAAGGTTTCACGATTCAATCTTGCTAAAATTCTAACTGTAACAAGTTTGTACATCCTATGTTGCTTTCAAAAATCTGAACCAGACACCTAATTACAACCCAGTGATGGTAGCCAACACTAATTGTTAGAACAAGCAAGTACAAGAACAGTAGAGTTGGTGTGCTTAAATTCCAAATTTTTTGAAGAAAAACATCCCTTCAGTTTGAGTAAAATTGTGAAAGAATTTTTCTACGGTGAAAAAATATGAACATAATCTTGCGTGTGCTACAGCATTCGCATCAGAAATGAATAAATGTCAATGGTATGCTACCTCTCTACTACAACCCCAACATTTTTTAAACTGCTACAACATGTTAAGAATCAGCTCTACTCCTAAATTAACTAACTGCTAGCTGTACAACAACAACATTCTTTAACTACAACATGCTAAAGATCAGCTCTTTTTATATCATTATATGTAAGCTGCACAACAGCAGCACAACATTGTTTAAACTGCAACATCGTGCTAAATATCAGCTCTTCTAATTCCACATTTTTTAAATGCCTATTGTATGCTAAAGAGTGGATTATAATGTGGTGAAACAATGAAAATAAAGTTGATCAAAAAGCTAATTACAGCAATGACATGATCATCTCTGCTCCTAGTTCAACAATTTAAATTGTTATTGTATGCTTAAGAGAGGATAATAATGAGCTGAAACAATGAAAAGAAAGTTGAGGGTTGGTTGAGTGCATCATTTTCCCATGAAGTAACTACTGAAGCTTCCAAGCTGGGATGTTGGTGGAAAAGAAAAAGATGGAATCATGTCTATATCCAAGCTGATGGCACTCTACAGTGATCATACAAAACAGATTATAATTCATCAATTATTCCACAGCAGAATATAACTATTACAAGTCTGCACAACCTAAACACAAAGTTAGTATGTTGTAGTTTTCCCATCCGTATACACATAAACACAAAGTTTCAGGATTTAGTCTTGCTCAATTTCTAACTGTTACAAATCTGAGCAGCCTATTTTTCTTTCAAAGATAAGAACCAAACAACTAATTCTAATGGCAGCCAAAACTAATTGCTAATACAAACAAGTATAAGAACAACAGAGTTAGAGTGATTAAATTCAACATTTTTTGAAGAAAAACGATCCTTAAGCTTGAGTAAAATGAACGGCTTTTTCTATAGTGAAAAAATAGGAGAACAGTTTTGCGTGCGCTATAGCATTCCCATCAAAAATTGAATATATGTCGAAGGTACCTGTTTCTTGGCAGGCTATAAACCAAAAGAATAACTACTTATCATTATCGGTCTAAATAGTTTGGTGTTCAATGTGCTGGGTACAAGAATGAAAGGAATTGAAGGGTCAAACCGATGAACAAAGGGGTTGCTCATTCAGACAGATTTGCAGGGTGGAGTTTAGGTTTACGAAGTTCTAGTGTTTTCAAACTGCTTATCAAATTCAATTATAACTCGTAGATTCTCCAACAGATTTCCATATACAAAACAGTGACAACATAGGCTAGAGTTTAGGCTTACCTCTAGATAGCAGCGCCGATACACCAAATTGATGGGGAGAGCAGCGGTGGCGCAACTGGACGAAAATCTATGTCGGTGATGATGGTCAAATTGGTGACAATGACTGGACGATCTAATCGGCGCTAGTGACGATGGCCGATTTTGGTGCAGCTAGTTTGAATGTCGTTTTCGCAACAGAGGGAGAGAGCAGTGAACACCAGCGAGAAACAAAGAAAATCGTGGGAGCTAGAGGTCTGCTTTTTTTAGGGCTGGTAGTATACTTTATAAATGTGTTTTAAGTTTTTAACATCGGTTATGAATTAACTAACGCTCTTTTATCTTTCTTAAATCGGTTTATTTATAATCAGATGTTTAAACGTATATTTTTTGTTTGTTTTAGACATCTGTTATTAAAAAATTTAGATTCTAAAAAGCGAGGAATATTTATAGCATCCGGTTCTTTTAGTAACAGATGTGCGAGATTATAGATTGAACTTACCGCCCCTCCGCTGGTTGTTCTTGTCTGAAATACAAAACACTATAGCATCTGGTAATATAATGACAGATGTCTTAGAATATCAAAGACATCAGTTGTATAGAAACAGATGTCTAAAGGTTGATGCCCCAGATATTTTTTCTACTAGTGATTAAGCACTAATCTTAGTAATAACAATAGAATTTACCAACTAATTAATGAGGGCAAAATCTAGGGTTTATCTCTCTCTTGGCCCAAATCCCTAATTTACAAAATTATGAAATTGAGAGAAACCATAAATGCACCAAGGTGATCAATCTAGCACATTCAATAAATTAGAGAGATAAAACAACTATATTAAGCAAATTTGGTATTACAAGTAAGTTTGGGGGATTTGGGGTCAAACCCCCCATCCAAGGCACAAAATGAGTCTACTCAAGCATTAGAGCTACAAATGAGAGAAAGGAGAAAGAGATAGCCTGAGGTGAGAAAGTCTCCTCTTTCTTCTCTTCTTCTTCTCTTTTTCTTCTCTTTTTCCCTTTCGTTGTCGCCTTTGTCTGCTGGAAAACGGGGCTGGAGCGTCGCTGGAGAGAATGAGAATTTTCATTCTCAAAACCTGCATTTTGTCAAGTCTGGGGCGTCCCTGTGTGTGTGGTCCTTGTTTACGTTCGGCTAATAAACCCGGACCACACTGTCGTGGCAATTTCTGGACGCGTCCCCGGACACAAACCCAGACCATAGTGAAAAGAGGGCAGAAAGTTAGGCTCTGGACACAAACCCGGACGTGGTCGAAAAGAGGGCAGTAGCTTCAGCGCAGTGATTGGTCCGGCACACAAACCCGGGCGTGGTCGAAAACCTGGCAAAGAGCTCGCAGTAGTGTGGTCCGGGTTTGTAAACCCGGACACGTCTCTAAATGCTCCAAAATGCAAGTTTTGCTCCCCTTTTGGTCCCATCTTGGTCTTGAATCCCATGACGCGCATCTCAAAGTCTCGTATAGTATCCAAACAGCTCCTTTTCATCATTCCATTGTGCTCTAATAAGCTTTTACCTAAATTATATCCAAAAGTGTGTAAGTTCACTAATAATTACAAACTACTCTATCAAGTGGAAAAAAGGTTATAACCCAAGTAAAATGCAGGTGAATATAAACCTAATAAATGCATATTTTCACCACTTATCAAAGGTGTTGTTAAGAAGGAACAACACGACATAACTAAATAGCTTTGCATAATAAAATTGAAATCGTTGCCAAAACAGAGGTCTTATGCCAAGACTAGCAAAGCACAGAAAGCCAACACAGGAACAGAAACCCAAATCACACTCTCGAATCAGTTTCAGAGATCATAAATAGAATAAATACTTTCAGAGCAAAAAAGCATATAAATTCGCACTAAAACATGTCAAAATAGCTTATACACACTTATGGGAATATAACCCCACAAACAAAAGTCAAAACGAAGCTCAAACAAACATGTAAGGCAAAACCAGACACTTGTCCAAACATGCGTCTGGACTTGCAAGTTCAAACACATGTCGGGGCTCAAAATAGAGACGTCTGGACATGCGCCCGGGCTTGTAAGTCCGGACGGATGTTCGACGAAATCATACACGAAGGCGTCCGAACATGCGTCCGGACGTATACGTTCGGACACATGTCGAACTTAGAAACAAAAATACCATAAAGCCATGTCTGGACTTGCAAGTTCAGACGCGAGTTGAACTACAAATCTAGACCATGTCCTCGCTACCCCATCCGGATATATAAGCCCGGACGGAAGTCTGGACAACACAGAAACTGTCAAAACTAGAGGCGTCCACACATGTTGTCCGAACTTGCATGTTCGGACGCATGTTTGAATATGGCAAAAACTTCAATCTAGAAGTAGAAAAGTAACAAACTTAAAGTCACAAATTTACCATAAAAAACATATTGTTTTCCATATCAAAGTAAGCAAATCAAACACATTTCCATGGGGGTTTTAACAGAGCGAAAACGCAGATCAAAACCAATCCAGATTTTACATCAAAATAAAAAACTTAGCAATCAGATTCGAAAACGGAGTAAACCTATAATCCCCATGGGTGAACACACCCATACCAATCCATCTACCACCTACCTTGAATCGAAGAATGCATAACTCTATAGACTCCACAGCAAACTCTCCTCGAATTCCCACTCGTAACTCAACGAACAATCGGCTGGATTAACCGGAAGTCGAAACCAAAATCAGAAGCAAAGAAAATGAAACACAAAACGAAACAAAACTAAACCCAAAACTCAAACCTGGAAGATGATAGACTGACAAAACGGAACTCCACGAGCAGACAATCCCTACAATCGACCATAGGAAGAAAAGAAAAAAGAAGAGCAAAAGGGAGAGCAGATGAATGAGATTTAGAACGAGGAAGGAGAAAATAACTGATGTGAATAAAACTCCCTCCTAACTTAATAATTACAAGCCAAAAATGACACTATTACCCCTCATCTTCTCTAAGTTAATAAAATCAACCAAAAATGACATAACTCTTTTACATAAGGTTAGAAATAACATAAAATCCCTTAGCAAACCAGAAACAAAATTAAAAAAATGGGGCACCACATTATTCCCCTCTTAAAAAGATTTCGTCCTCAAAATTTGACAAAACCCAAAGCTTAAATTGATGCATCTCAAGTGCCAGAATTCTAAAGACACTGACACACACGAAGAGGAAACTCACACTATAAAAGCTCTACCTAACCACGAGCTACAACTCAAAACTCACCGCTGAAACACTAACACATGGGACACAACGAAGATCATTGACAACTTAACTCAAAACACAACAAACACAATACGGAAAAAAATGACCAAATTGCACTGAACTCACAGAAGGCATCCTTTCCTAAAGGACCCAACACTCTCAGACTTACACACAGAACTCAATAGACATTACGCTTCCGTTGTGCCACTCTGATAGCAGATAACCACAGAGCAGACACATACAACTCACACCAAAGCATACAAACCAAGTAACAGCTAGCAATCAACAAACAAACAAAGATCAGCTAAAAGTTATTGAATCTAGATCACTTCATAAGTCCCATGGGCAATCGACCGATATTTGGCCTCTGTGGTGGACCGAGCGATGGTGGGCTGCTTTTTTATTGCTAGGCGATAAGGTTTTTTCCCAAGAAGACACAAAATTCAGTGGTGGAGCGGCAATCAATGAGGTTTCCTCCCAGTCTGCATCAGCAAAGGCTAAAAGCTAAAGACTGTAACCAGCAGAGATGTGGAATCAAAGTGTGGAAGTGGCATTCAGGTAACGTAAGATTCACTTTAAAGCTTTCCAGTGAAGTTCTTGTGGTTTATGCATGATTTGACATAGTTACCGCAAATGTGATATTTGGACGTATGGGAGTAAGATATTGTAATCCTCCTATTAAGCTACGAAATAGGGTTACATTTGGAAATTAGGGCTAGATGGGTCGGTTAGAGAAGTTGTGCTAGTCATAGGTGTAGAGACCGCACAAGATTTGGTAAGGTTTTCCCTTTCCACCAAATCCTTTATGTATCGCTGCTGGGAGAGAAAAAGCCCATCTCTAGTGCGGTCAACGTGAATCCCTAGGAAGTAGTGAACTGACCCCAAATCTTTTACTGGAAAAACTTTGGCTAGGTGAGAGGTGAATAGGCCAGCCATATATAGTATCTAGAGTAAGGATTACATTGATGGTTGTAGGCTTTACCACAGGGCTAAATGTTTTTGTATAATCTAGTCCTTCAGTCTGTGTGAATTCTCTTGCCACAAGCTTGACCTAGTACCTCTCCAAACTGCCATCAGATTTCCTTTTTGTTTTAAGTATCCACTTGAATCCTGGTATATTCACAAGTGGTGGTCTGGGTACCAGTTCCCACGTTTGTATGTTTAGGTGGGCCTGAAACTTAGAGAGCATAGCTTGTCTTCAGTCTGGGTATTTTAGAGCTTGCTTAAAACTAGGTTCATCAGGAATAAATGTAGGTAGAGATTGAGTGAGATGGAGAGTAGGCTAGAGAATTGTTCCATCTTGGCACACTAGGGGTTTTCTAATGTGATCCTTTCCTCTGGTTATCATGGGGTGGTCAATGAGAGGTGTAGATTGGGATATTTGGGTAGAAGGTTGAAGTTGTAGAGGAGCTTGGTGTGATGAGTTATGTGAGGCTGAAGGCGATGAGGTAGATGGAATGTGAGCAGAGGAAGTGGTGGAAGTGTTTCCTGGAGTGGATTGAATTGTGAAAGGAACAGGAGTGTGTTGGGAAGAAGTGTGATGAGATGAAGAGATATGTGAAGGAGAGTAGGGAGGGGATAGGGAGGTATGATGTTGAGTTTGTGGAAGAAATGTAGAGGGAGGTTGGATTGTTGTAAAGGTAACTAAACTTGCATGTGATGCTGGGGTCTTGGGTGAGGCTAGATGTTGATAAGGAAACTCATATTCATTGAAGAGAACATCTCCGGACTGATAGATTTTTTGTATGATAGGATCATATCATAGATAGTCAGTAGTGTTAGGCCCATAGCCCAAGAAAACACGATGGGTGGATCTGAAATGAAATTTGTGTATGTTCATAGGTCTAAGATTTGGCCAACAGCCACATCCATAAACTTTCATGAGAGTATAGTCAGGAGTGATGCCAAATAAAGCCTCAAAGGACAACTTTAGTCCCAGAGCATTTGAGGGTGTTCTATTGATCAAGAAAACCACTGTAGTAAAAGTTGTTCCCCAGAACTCATAGGGTAAGTGGGCATGTGCCATAAGTGCTAATCTTTCATCTACAATTCTTTTGTGCCTTGTTTCAACCGTGCCATTCCGAGCATGGGAGTAGGGACAAGAGGGCGGTGGTAATGCCTCTTTCTTTGAGATGTTTGCTGAGAGACTGAAATTCTTCACCTTCATCACTCTGAACAGCAAGAATTCCTGTTTGGAATTGGGTGGAGACATATGCTAAAAATTCTGTAAAAACTCAAGTTACACTAGATTTTAGAGGAGGTATATAGATCTAGGTTAGTGCAGACATCAACAATAGACAAGTAATATTTTTCTCCATTCAAAGTCAAAGTAGGGGCAGGTCCCCACACATCAACAAACAATAGTTCAAAAGGTTTAGAGTAAGTGGTGTTTCTGTCTGGTGGGTGAGAGAGTTCATCTTTCCCTTAAAACATTCGGCATAATTATGTAAATTTAAAGAGGTTTTAGTACATGGCAGTTGAAATTTATTGATAATGTGCTTGGTAATCCTTGGAAAGGGATGTCCTAAACTGAGATTCCATGTTTTTGAGGGAGCTTTACTAGTGGTATGAGCTTGATGTCTGGACCGAACTTGTGGAATGTGAGGTTTGAGATCTAGGTGATAGAGACCTCCTTTTAGTCCTTCTCTGGCTAGGATTCTCCCCTTGTGTTTGTCCTTGATGTAAAAACAATATGGATGAAATTCAAAATAAACACCATTTTCAAGGGCAAAATGATGTACACAAAGCATATTCCTATTTAGTTTTAGAATATAGTATAGAGGAGACATGGTGAAAGTGGAGTTGGATAAGTGAAACTGCCTGAACCCTTGCTGTGTATGGATAGAGAATTACCATTGCCAAGAACGACATCTTCTGCCCCAAAGTAATATTGATTCTCCGGGTCTAGATTCCCCATCTGATTTGTGAACTTATTAATGGTTGTTGTATCAGGATACCAGTTCAAATCTGGAACACTAGCTGAGGTGTAGTTTGCACCAAAGGTTCTGGGAGGGTTAGGATGATAGGCATGGTTGCACCTTTGATAGCAAACAACACCAGTGTGTCCCATTTTGTTACACACTTGACACTTAGGACGATTGTCAAATCTGCCACTAAATGTGTTTTGATTGTTCCTCTTAAAGTTTCCACCTTTGAACTCCTTCCTCTAGCCGAGCCTCTGTCTGAGTTGGAGTTCCTTTTGTTTTGAGTCTGGGTTCTATAGGCAGTGGTAGTGGCGGTGGCATTTGCTGAGATTTGTAGATGGGTATTTTGGGTAGCTTGACGGGACTCATGGTTTAGGAGAGCACCATAGATTTGCAGAGAGGTCAAGGGATTTGGTCTCATGGTTAAACTTGTTTGAACAGATTCATACTCAAGGCCTAGCCCTGAGATGATGTAGGAACAAATTTGAGAGTCAGAACAGAGGCTCTCCTACAGCTGACAGAGAGTTGGTTAGAGCTCTCATATTCTTAAAATATTCGGTAACAGAATCACTACCCTTGCGGGCATTTCCTGGTTGAACTATAATGTGTAAGCCCTTGCAGCAGATTGTGCTGAAAACATATTTTTCAAAACATTCCATGTAGTAGCAGCATTAATACATTCCACCACATTTCCTATTAGATTATGGGAGGGAAGTGTTTATTATGGACATTACCATCTGGTCATATTACTCCCATTACAGGAAGGCAAGATTTGGTTCACCATTGAATTCTTCATCCAGGCGAGATTTGGATCCATCAATCCATCCAAAGAGGCAATGTCCTCGTAGGTATGGCTCTATCTGCTTCTGCCAGGTTGGGTAATTATCAAAGGTTAGTTTGATGAAATTGGATTTAGGTGATATGAGAGATGGCATTGAGGTGGAATAAGTTGCTGACTGAGATCCTGATGTATTGTTGTTGGCCGCGGACATGGTAGAGCCACTCGTAGCTGGGGAGGTAGCCATTGAAGATGAAGAAAAAACAAGAGAAGCTAGAAGATGAAGAAGGTGGAAGAATGCGTGGAGGCTCTAATACCATAAGAGGATTTGTGAATGCCGATGCAATGAGTGTGTAAAGTGTGAAAATGTTCTCATTCATCTATCGGCTACAATGCCACCTTACTATATATAATAAGGTTTATTTACATATGTAAAGGACATTTATGTAAATGTACAATAGAGAACATGGGCCTACTTACTACTGTTGGGCTTTACATTAGTGAGGGCCTTAATAATATGAAGATCATTCTTAAAAGCACACTTAGAAAGATAAAAGTTTTAGTTGAACCATACAATAAAATCTTGACTCAAAATCCTCAAGTGACTATCTTAGAGAAAATGTTGGTAATCGGGTTACAAGATGAAAAGGGATGAAAATCTATCCCCGAACTAGGGGTTTTTAAGCTTGGGGATAAGAGTTCCTAAGTCATCGATTTGTTTCAAGATATTTTCTGTTCTGAAAAAATTGCAGACCGCATCAGCATCCTTTCCATTCCAATTATATGGCAGACAAACTTGAAGAATGTTACATCAGGACCATCATCCACAAAGAAAATAAACAATTGATACATAAGGTATTTAGTATAATTAAAATCATCCACAAAAGCACGTTGATTCTTAAAATAGTAAAACAAGCATTAAGTTTTGTTATTATTTGGCGAAGAATCCTTTTAAGCAACAACAAATATTTTCAACCACCACTGGTAAACACATGCACCTCATCATATCTCCCATATCAGTCAGTCCTACTCAAGCATAAAATCCACCCCGTCTCTTCCCTTCCCTGTCTAATCAGAAAGGTTTTTTTGACGAGCACAAATAGACTGAAAAGGAGATATTTACCGGTCAATCTATGCTTACAAGCTTTATCTACCTGATACAAGTGCCAAGTGATAAATGAGGAGTGTTTCAATTGTCAAAGACAGTTGAAAGCTCTGGAAAGAGTGGTGATATATAACACGACAATTACATACAGACAATTGAATGCCCTGGAGACAGTGTCTCTCCCAGGAGAACCTTAATGCACTCACTACCAACAAGACTTGTCCTTGGAAGGCCTCCTTACACCTGCCCTTTTGGGTCAAACAGGCAGCCTCTCTGTAAGTAAGTTTACAGCAAACTCAAGCGCAAGTTCCTGTTACTTCTCCGGAGAAATCGTTGCTTGAAGGAGCTCAATGTTGAGATTAAATGTTGCTCCTGGCTATACAGATGTTATTCCAGAATAATAAATGGGATCGTTAAATATTGCTCAAAAAGATCAGTAACCACAACATCATCTGTCATAAAACACCCTTCCAGAAGCAGTAAGATGAAAAACCAAAAAGAGGGCGAGGGTTTTTAGCAAGATTAATTCGAAAAAGATTCCATTACCGGGATCTCGTTCATTCCTTTTTGCCCATAGCCTGCCTCTGGAGGGATAATCACCGTCCTCTGTTGCAACCATTCACTCAGACCCACAAGTATCAGAGGTAACAAAGAAACAATTACTTTCATAAGACTAAGAAAAGACATGAAAAAGGACTTGGAAGGAGCAACGAGCACTTTAATATCATAATCATACCTTTCCTCCCACTCTCATTCCTTCAACGACCTTATACAGAGCTGGCGGGGGTTTTGGAGCGGCTTGTGCTGAAAATAGTCCGTTAGGATTGTCAACATAATCACGCCTCCGTTCCTTGCCAGGCATTGATCCAACCACAAATACGTACGGCTATGAGAGGACCAAGGAAAGGAGACAACAAACACAGACATTTATTTTCCCAGTTGCAAGTAAAAGTGGTATGATCTCATAGATTTAGCTCCTGATGTAAAGATAACCATTTTTATATATTAGTTTGATGGCAAGTCATAGAAGTCACAGAAGAGTAGTATATCACTCCTGCTTCTCAATCCAATGTAATATGGTGATTAAAAGATTAAAAGACCCATTACCTCAAAGACCTTAGTACCTAACCCCTTAACTGACGGTAAATTTTAGATTCTTTTCGCAAAATACAACACGCACAGCAACGGGGTGGTTCTTGGTAGATGGTATTCTAAGAGAAGAAGGACAGGGGATCTACAATGGTTCACGTATTCTATTACACGCGCAGGCTTTTTCCTGACCAAAGGATGAAGGTAGAAACAGCAAAACCGTCTAGCATTAAACTTATTTACAGCGTCCATGGGCCTATTAACGTCTTCTCCAGCTAGAGCCAGCCATATAGAAAGAGAAGAAGGAAATTCGCCAGCAAAAGAAGTGAGATAAAGACCTGTGCAATGCTTCGATTCCCAGCAAGAAGTTTGGATTCTCGACTTGATACAGCAGTGATCCCACGATAAACACAATCAAAATGCACCTAGCATATGGCCAACAAGACAATCTCCCAGAGTTAGTTCAGTTCAGTTGAAGGGATAAATATTACTTACACAGAAGATAAGGAATGGGGAGTACTGTACCTGAACAGTTGACCCATTTTCAGCTATTGCGCCTCTGCCCTCGACGACATCATAGTACTTCAGGCCATCAGCTGCTCCCCGGGGAGGGAAAAGAAAAAGAAGAAAACAAACAGTTACCCAAGTTCAAGGGTTAGAATATCTAATAAACTGTTCGCAAGCCGTTACCACTAGACTCAGGGGAATCATAAAGCATTATACAGCTTGAAAGCATACATTGAAGAATCAATCAATTTGTGGTCGCAGAAAGAGAGAAGAGCAACTAACGGCCAGTAAGATAGTCTTCCGGCGGGATAATTTTTCGGTTCCGTCTCTCCCTCGCTGCGGCCGAGTGAGGTAGGAGGTACGCTACAGGGGCCACTGATACTAGAATTGCGGCACGTCTCCTCGATATAGAAGTCGGATTTGCAGCAATTGGCACTTGCCCATTATGCGTCGTGGAACCAGAAAGGGTTTCGGGATGAATTTCGCGGGTACTTGTTTTACGGGTTAGGTGGGCGAATTCTCTACAGAGCGTCGTCTGTAACGAAGGAGAGGTCATGGCAATTGGGGGATGGGTGTGGGTTTAGGATGGCGGAACTTAACCCAGGATTTGAAAGCCCGCAAAAAACTTCAAACTTCTATCCTATCCATCCACAGTCGGAAGCAAATACGGGCCCCATCCACTCCCCACAACAATGCATTTTGGAGAGAGTTGATACATTTTTGTTGGTTTTTGTCATCACCTGACCATATAAAATGTGAAAATGCTACTGTGTCCACACAAACACTTTACTACTGCGGTGGCGAAGATACTGATATACAGCAATAACTTAGGCCGCCGACTAACTTTGGCAACTAAAACCTTTACATGGAACTGTATGCAGATACTGTACTATGCAGATGCTAGGCTTGCAACATAATCCGGATGGTAACATCTACATATAATTATGAAAGGGGCACAAGACACTGCGAACTCATGTCTAGTTAATGCTAATTCAGAAGCATAGCTACGTTTCAGAATCATAAATTACGATTAGTGCACTAAAACTATATGGAGGAGCTGACGCACAGATCAACAACTGAACACTACAGACGATAAAATACATTGGAATCAATCTGAGACTACTAGCATAAGGGATAGTGAACATTATAAAAAAACATATTGTAGCATCATCCCTTTCATGGTAATCTAGAAGGGGGTGAAGAAGAAGAAAATTGGCTCTGTTGAGAATCACTTGGCACAAAAATTGGCAGTTGCTCACGTCTTTGCCCCCTGCTTTGTTGAAAATAGCCTCTCCCAGCCCCAGCCCCAACTCCAGATGATGTTACTCCCCTTGAATGCCTGCTTTCCAGCCCCCTGCTCAAATTCTCATTTACCAGAGGTCCGCCAAAGAATATAGACTGACCCGTGTACTGGAGCTCGGTCCCTGCTGCACCTCTAGACGAGGTGGAAACGAATCTTCCAGCTTCTGGATCCCAATAGACAGAGCCCTTAGCTGTTCCCCTTGCCTCTGAACTCTGCTTTATGGGCATTCTGACCACGCTGGTTTCAGGGGCTGCTGAATTTTTGTTGCTGTGATTTCCCTCGCTAGCTCTTGTAGACCAAGGTGACTGGTTAGCAGATGACTGGAACATTGGATTTACATGTTCTCTGCTAGACACCCTTAGCTCCATGCCCGGAGGGGTTAGATGTGCTGGATGGGGACTGCTCAAGTTGCTAAGACTGTGGGCACAGCTTTCTGTGTCTTCCCTGCTTGCCTGACTAGGTGGATAGGAGCTCCTTGTAGACGGTGCCCTTGGATACGCAACTTGACCTTTATTTTTACCATGAACACTACGGTGAACACTGATTGGACTGCTTCTACCGCTTACATTGCTGCTAGATAGATGATCTGTGGCAGAATCGTATGGGAGGTGCCTTGATCCCACAGGGCGAAGCACAGAAGAAGATGCACGGGCCTTGGCAGCTGCTTTGATCGCCTCACTGCTATCCAACTTGGCAAGTTTCCATGCACTGATTTTGACTGGTCTGTGTGATACCTTCTTGCCCTTGTCATTAGGGTGCACTGCATCTGGATCTACTGTGGAGGGTATTGATCCCGGTTCCAAATGTTCAATTTCATCCTGCGTTCATATTTGCATATAATTTCCGTAGAGAATAACTGTTCGGTAATACAAGTAAAGCTCAAAGTGGGATTTGCAAGGAAAGTAGTACCTGGTCCATGAAGATTCTAGGAGGAGTACACCAAGCACCTTTATACTGCAAACCCTTGCTAATAGAGCTTCGACCACTTATGGCAGTGATAGCAGAACTGGTGGGTGAAGAAGGTAAGCTTTGTTGATCTCCAGCACCAACTGAAGGCCCTGCTGGTTCACTTTGAGTTCTCATGGCAACCACATATTCATAAGTTGTAATACCCTGGCACAAAGATTGGCAGGGTTAATCAGAAGAAGAGTAGAAACGATGAAGACAACTGATTTTCAAATTCAGAATCTATACAAATTCCAGTAACATATGACATATTAGCATAGTTCTCAAACCTTTCTGATGAGAATCATGTGGAAAAAGAAGAGTTCAGCCAATGGGATAATTGCCAGAAAAGAGACAGCAACAGAAAGAGCCTGAATAAAGAGGAAAGTCAAGTAAATCACATGCCCACGCCAAGAAATATTCTATATTTGAAGTCAAGTCAGATACTTTACCACAACAGTAGCAAATGGAGGACGCGAAAATATATCTCCTAGCCTTTCGGTAATCTGCTGCTCAACAAGTTTCCTATCCACAAAGCATCTTACAAGCACCCAAGTTCCCACTCCAAATTCTACTAACAGCTGTGATATAAAAATAAATCAGATTCTTAGTGAAAAAAAAGGCAGTAAACAACGACAGCATGCCCTAATAAGAAATACAAAAAGTTTAGATGGCAGTAAATAGGACCTTACCCAGACAAATCCCACTGCCATGAGGGAGACAAATGTAACATAATTCCTTCTCCCCACACAATTGTTCAACCACTGCATCAAGGCACATGATTCAGATATATAAAGCATTCACAGCCACAATGATACAATTTCACTTCTGCAGAGTCTGAAGGTGAAAAAGCAATCGAAAATCAAGAGCTCAAAGAATTGAAGCAGATAATCTTTAACTCACCCTGCAGTGGTGATCAAATCCATCAACACATTTGTCACAGCTTCGGCAGTGCTTACTGAACTTACGTACCTACAAGAGGGCAACTAACATTATGACACTGTCCCCAAATAAGTCAGAGAAGTACATGTTCCAATCAACTGGAACACAAGTACACGTTTATGAACTCTTACAACGAACATTCCAAATTCCATTACAACACGTTCAATGAAGTTCTATGGGGAATAAAAAGCCACACAGCCAACACTAGGTGTCTCAGCCAGCCCAGGTTAGAAGTCATCCAATAAAACAAAAAGGTGTGGCATGCATGGAGATCTTTTAAGCAATCCACGAAAAAATGTACACCTCAGAATTGCACAATGTGCAAAACAAAGCATCTTCCTCTCCTGATACTTGCGGAAGGAATTCATCATCATTTCGGCAGTCTTCTCTTACAAGAAGGGCACAAAAGAAACATCCAACTTGCTCACAAAATGTTGGGCTTTGTTCAGCAGATCCCTCCTCATCACCACTAACTTCTATTTTGTTGGATCCTCCTGCAGACAAATGCATTCCCTAGTCAGATGTTAAACCAGATACATGGAGCAAATAACAAGAGTCATCCAGTGCCACTGCTTTGCAGCTGTAAAATTAGACATTTAACTGATAGCTGCCTTTTACTGACCAAAGTTTGGACAAACCTGGGATTCAGAGTCATCCCATGAAGTCCATAGTTACTTCCTTTTGATAGGAAAATAATACTAGTTTGGCACATAGCCATGAGAAGAGGAAGAAAAAAATCCAATATTGGAAACAAAACCAACCTTGAAAACTGGCTTCATCATGATGAGACCTGCACTCAAATTGTTTGTTAGGTTCTACTAAAATACCAGGATCAGCAGGATCGATTGCAGTACATCTAACATAGAGTAGTAGCACACTTAGGGCCTGCACATTCAAATAACAAGAACAGTGAATATCACGTTAGGTAACCATTGGCAATCGGAAGACCACATAATTTGCCTTGGAATACTTACCAGAAATGAGTAGGCTCCAATAGCGACGTATTCATAGAGAGCATCCTTAGCAACAAAAGGAGCAAGAAAGGTATAAAATGCAACGGATAGTAAGAGGAAAACAGTCACTGCCACGATCTGGTCGGAAGGAAAAACACAAAGGTAAAAGTTAGATACTTGATGAGTCTTTTATTTTACAGGGATAAAACTATCCATCGGAACAAATCAAAAGCATCGTAGCGAACCATCCAAATTTTGTGTCAGACTAACATCTAACGAGTTAGTAGCCACTCCAATCAAGCTGTTCAAGTACAGTAGTCATCCCTCGTAACCTTTTGAAGTAAAAAAGAGCAAGTATAAGGGATCACAAAGCATGTCAAACATAAAGGAATTTATGTCGGGGACTTGGATCCTTTATTAGTCCAGGTGAAGAAATGTGACTTGAGGGTCAAAAAGTCGAGTCATCCAGAGCCAAATAGGCAGAAAGGCGACAAGAATGCAGAGAGAACAAGATAAAAAGAGTTCGGAAATAGTTCTTGAGTTGACTTAAATTTCAAGAATCAAAGAACAGTACAACTGTCCTCTCCAAATCGATTCACTTCGAGTTCCCGTGACAAAAAGAGACAGAAAGAGCGGATGGAAACAGGAAACAGCCAACAATAATTGGATAGTGCTATGCTCGCCTAACGATTGGCGATAGAGACAACTTCAGAAAACTACGGAATTTATTAATAACGGGAACGGAAGAACGCTTCCCGTCCCAGGTTTTGATAAATATATCAGACTTTCTTCCGTTCCCTTAATCGGCAACAATATATTTATTTGATAACGAGAAATGGAAAGGGTCAAACAAAAAAGAAAGAAACTTTCAACCTACCATGAAGAAGTAGACGTAGGGTGTGTTACCTGGAAAGTATGAAGAGGAGGCTTCCACCCATGACGCCTGGCCATTGAGATTTGTTTCTAATAATGCATCTGAAAAGCTTAACTAGCAATGCAGGCAAATCCGAGATCAGACCACCTAGAGAGCAAATCTTCAATGGATAATACTAGGAATCTTCAGCAATGGCGCTGGTAATAGTATTGTGGGTAATTCAAGACTCAGCAGCATTGAAGTATTTCAGTGTAGATGAGAGACTGCACTCGTTACCGGATGTGAATGGCAACGTAGGAAGACGAGATTCCCCTTTTTTTCTCTAAGAAGAGAAGAAGAATCTTAGTTTTTGTTTGGTTTCTAGGGTTTGCAGTGGAAAATCTGGTTTGGATTCATCGAATGAGGAGCCATGGACAACGGAGTACTGAATTAAAACGGTAATTTTCATTTTTCTAGTATTTGTTTCCCGATGTATGTGTGAGGTGGGTGGAAATTGCAAGTCTCGAGCATTTGACTACATAACTGACTGACCGTGACCGGGAGTTAAAATGACTCCTTACTGCTTATTTTTCAGTTTTTAGTGTGAAACTTTTTCTGCAACTTCTACTAAAATGTGAAAATAATTCATAAGTACTCGTTTATTTTTGTCAACTGTATTTAATCGGGTCTTTTTATAATTAATTACGTTAAAATGTTTAATTTTGATTAAAAAACAATATTAGGTCACTCTTGATGAGTCTTTTTAATAAATCTAGGAAACTACGGATCTTCGCCAGGTTACTCGGTCTAGGTCATTCCTTCACTGCTTGTATTTTAGATGAATCCACTGATATACCCTCTTTGGTGACAATATTGTCTAGGAATGCCACCCGGTCTATCCAAAAGTCACACTTGGACAATTTTGCATACAGCTGCTGCTCCCTCAAAATCTACAGAACCAGCCTCAAATGCTCTTCATGCTCCTCCTCCTCATCCTTGGAATAAATCAGGATGCCATCTATGAACACCACCACGAACCGGTCTAGGTAGGGATTAAAGATCCGATTCATGAGGTCCATAAAGACAGTCGGTGTGTTCGTAAGTCCGAAGGGCATTACCAGAAATTCGAAGTGCCCATATCTGGTTCTAAAGGCTGTCTTTGGAATATCCTTTTCTGCAACTCTGAGTTGATGGTAGCCCGACCTCAAGTCAATTTTGGAGAAGACTCCTGCACCCTGGAGCTGATCAAAGAGGTCATCGATCCTCGGCAGTGGATAGCGGTTCTTCACAGTAATCTGATTCAGTTCCCGATAGTCTATGCACAACCCCATGCTTCCATCCTTCTTCTTTACGAACAGGACAGGAGCTCCCCACAGCGACACACTCGGACAAATGTATCCCTACTCCAAGAGCTCCTCTAACCGTGCCTTCAATTCCTTTGATTCTGACGGCACCATTCGGTACAGGGCTTTAGAAATAGGTGCGGATCCGGGCACTAGGTCGATACTGAACTCCACCTCCCTGTCTAGCGGCATGCCAGGGATCTCCTCGGGGAACACGTTTGGGAATTCAATCACTAATCGGATCTCCTCCAACTTATCGGCCTCCCTGCTTAAGTCCTAGACATAGCAGAGGTACGCCTACTGCCCCTTCTTTACTTGGGCAAGGATAGACATTGCCGAAACAATCTTTACTCCAGGCTTCTCCTCCACATTCTTGTAAGAGATCCTCTGCCCCGACGACCCTCTTAGCACAATCTTCTGCTCGCCATAGTCTATCCTCCCTTTGTACTTGCTCAGCCAGTCCATCCCCAGGATGATGCCGAAGTCAGGTAGAACAAATTGGATTAGGTCTATTACAAAATTTTCCCCCTTGATGTCTACCCCTACGTCTTTTAGCACGTTATTACAAGAGATCACCCTCCTCGAAGGTATAGATACATCTATAGATGAAGGTTTTACTAGCTACTAATCCCAATTTCTCAACAAATTTATCAGAAACAAAGGAATACAAAGCCCCGTGTCAAATAGAATACGAGTAGGAGTACCAAGAACAGTGAAGGTACCTGCTAAAACATCGGCTTTGGTCTCAGCCTCAGCCCGGCTTATGACGTTGATCTTCCCTGGGGTTCGGTAGCTACCGCCCCGGCCATCTCCCTGGCCTCTATTTCCTCATGTATATAATCGCATATGTACACATCTTCATCCAACACTTACTACACATTCTTCCAATACTTCACATTATACGCAGAGGCACACAATTCAGCACGAAAAAATCAACCACACATCATAATATGTAATATATTTCCCCGAACGGCTTATCCCCAAATTTTAATCCGGTTTAATAAATTCTTATCTTATTTCGAAAACACGGCTCTGATACCACCTTGTAACACCATGGATTTTGCCTTAAAATAAAGAGTGCATCGATACGGATCTAACGCCACAAACGGTTTTGAAAATGGATTCCAAACGAGTCCTAAAACTTAAAAAGAAGCCTCGTCCGAACTTGTGTCCAGACATTGACGTTCGGACAAAAGCCAAGAATAAAACAGACTGTGAAACCCTGAGTGTCCGAACTTGTGTATGGGCATTGACGTTCGGACACAAGTCGAGATTTTGAAAACCAGAAAGTAAAAGCGTCCAAACTTGTGTCTGGACCTTGATGTTCAGACACAAGTCAAGAGTTGAAACATATAGACGTCCGAACATGTGTCCGAACATGTAAGTTCAGACACAAGTTCTGATAAAAATATATTCGTGGTCCGAACATTGGTCCGAACATGTAAGTTCGGACATACGCCGAGACTTACAGTTCAGACCTGTCCTCGCACGCTGTCCAAACTTACATACGTTTGGATCACAAATGGAATTTTATTGGAACTTGTGTCTGAACTTACATGTTCGGACACATGTTCGGATGTCTATATGTTTCAACTCTCGACTTGTGTCCGAACATCAATGTCCGGACATAAGTTCGGAGGCTTATACTTTCTGGTTTTCAAACTCTCGACTTGTGTCCGAACGTCAATGTCCGAACACAAGTTTGGAACTCAGGGTTTCACAGTCTGTTTTCTGCTCAGCTTGTGTCCGAACGTCAATGTTTGGACACAAGTTTGGACGAGGCTTCTTTTTCAGTTTTAAGACTCGTTTGAAGTTCGTTTCCAAAATCATTCATGGCGTTAGATCCGTATCGACACGCTCTTTCTTTTAAGGCAAAATCCAGGGTGTTACAAGTTCTATAATATGAAGGTTCATTGAGATCTACTATTTGTATAATAGAGTTGCTTCTGTTTTCATGCACGACACAAGTAAGGGTTGTATTTTTAGGAACAAGATCAGTAAGGCTATTTAGATTAGTGTGATTGTGGTCACTGTTCTTGGATTTTAATCGATTGGCTATAATGGAGCTAAATATATCCTTTGGATCAAGACTGGCATAGCAGATATAATCCTGGAATTTAACTGGAGGTTTAGTGGTGTGACTGGACCTTCTCAAAGGATCAGGTTCTAGTTGACTTGGGTTTTCTTTAGCACAATCAGAATTTTGGGTGAGGTATTCAAATTTTTTTCCTCAGTTTCAGGCTGAGTTTCTTCCTGGGTAACAGTTTTGTCACCTTGATCAAAAAAATCAGATCATGTTTTGTGTCACAGATAAGAGGAATGGTGTTATCGGATTCATGGTCTGTTTTAAAAGGTTGTGGGTGTTTGTTTTGCCAAACAATTTTCCGCTCTTCATCCTTTAAAGGATATATTTTTTCAAAGAAAGTAACATCCCTGTTGTTTTTTATTTCCCCAATTTCTATGCATAAAACTTTGTGTCCTTTAGTGTTCTTGCTATTTCATAAATAAACACAAGTAGTGGATCTAGAATCCAACTTGCTTCTGTTTGGATTGGTATTGGTAGTATAACAAAGACATCCAAAATTTCTAATGTCATCATAGTTTGGTTGTTTTTCATAGAGTTTTCAAAGTAAGAAAGATTTCCTATAGCCTTTGTAGGGATTCTATTAATTATATGAGCAGCATGTTGGACACAGTGACCCCAAAATTTATTACTCAAACCTGATTGGAAAAAAAGCCCTAGCCACATTCTTTATGTGACCTTGTTTGCGCTTCATGACCCCGTTTTGTTCGGGGGTATTAGGGCAACTCGTTTGATGTATTATTCCTCTTTCCCTAATGAAAAGAATCCCTTCTTGTGATTTACCTAGTTCCTTTGCATTGTCACTTCTTATAAGTTTAATTGTTCAGTTGATTCTTGAAAAGGGTTATAAAATCCTTTATATGTTGCATTGACTCTAATTTGTGTGTTAGTAAACTGGCCCAAGTGCCTCTGGTGTAATCATCTACTATCGTTAAGAAATACCTATAACCTTCTGAAGTGGCACACGTCATTGGTCCGCAAACATCTAAATGTAACATTTCAAAGGGATCTTTAGTTTTTATAGCAAACTTTGGACAAGCAAGTCTCTTGGATTTGGCCTTAAAAAGACAGTACACGACAAAATAGATCCAGGATCAATGTTCTTTATTTCCTTGATTTTACAAAGCTTCTTAATAGGCAGATGACCAAGTTTGTTATGCCACAAAAATAGATTCTTAAGGCTAGCATTTGATGTTTTTCTATCGCTACCAGAGAAGTTTACAAAAGTACTATCTCTTCTACGCAAAATGAAATCTTGTAAAGCATTCATATCCAAAAGATAGAGACCAGAATTTTGTCTCCCAATCTTAACAAGAGTTTGTTTCTCACAATCCTGCAGAGCACAAAAATCATTGTGGAATATAATTTTGACAGACAGATCCTTGACCAATCTACCAATAGAGATTCATAATTTAGTTTTTCGTTATCATTAAGCAACGTCCTATTTCCACTAACATGCTCAGTTGTTCCAGTATCCAATATCCAGGAATTTTGGAGGGTTGCAAATTGATAAGTGCGGAATTTATCCATATTTCTATGCTTAATGTGATTAATATTTTATTGGTTTATATGATAAATTCCTTACTTATATGCTTAATTATGTTAAATGTTTATATTATTACTCACATGTGGTTTTATGCTAAAACAGGTTAAAAACGCTGAAGAAAAGGTCTAAAAAAATATGTCACAAGCTTAACAATCAAACTGGGACCCAACAGAATCAGAAACGACCATACTGCCTTATTTTGTAAGTGGTCTAGGTTTACATTCCTTTTAAAAACCCGGACCAGGCGTCATTATTCTCGTACGGATATGATTCTCTCGCAGGCCAATCAGAGGCATGACATGGGCCGACATAGAGTCGGGCGCAGACACTGAGATGGTGGCTGCATACGTCCGCATGGGCTGGAATTCGACGAGAAGACTGACGTGGGCTTGAACTTGCTATCACACACTCGCACATGAAAAATGTAAGCAGCATGCCCATGCATGCACGCGACATACATTGCAGAGAGGAGGCTATTGGAGCCATGCAGATTCGATGGGTCGTGGCAGACAATCTTGACAGGGGCGTAGACATGCAGACGAGCGCAGATTTTGCAAACTTTCAATGATGCAGAGGCGCAGATATACATGGCCCATGCAGACACTTTTATGATAGATTGGACCGATAATATGCAGAGTATGACTTCTTTTTGGACCGCACGACAAAAAAGACAGGGCCATAGATTTTTTGGACTTGTTTCGGTCCTTTACACCGTGAGACCTGGGCTATAATGAGATCACTATTATGATAATGCTACGAAGGAGATATTGCGAGACGGTTTTTGATATTAAAAGAAGAGATTGGCTACATAGAAAAGGGGATTCGACATTGAAAATTCCACAACCTTAGCAGAGAGCCTCCACGAGCAGAAAAGGAAGACATAAGAGGGAGATTATCAGTCAGATTTGACAGACCGGAGCAGAAGACAGAGACTGGATTCATCATCAGTTCTACAAAGATCAGATGATGTTTTCTTGTCTCTTTATTATTGTTATTATTTCTTTGTCTTCAATGTCTGAGTAGTCATTAGAATTCAGGTTTGCTATGGACAACTAATTTATTGTTTTTCTTCCTGAGTTGTTAAATATAAATTCTATACAGTTTGTAGTTTTGTTCCTAGTTATTCATTGAATTCTCTTGTGATTAATTATTGCTTGAGTTTATCTGGTATGAATTACTTATAAGTGAGAACTACGGCGTTCATTAGACCTTAGGAATATTACTAGTGAAACTACAGATGGCAATTTCTGGGGATTAGCCGACTAGAAATCAGATGAATCGTTAGTGCTACTGGTTAATTTGTAAATTCGTAACGAGAGTTAGGATTTGGGAATCGCTACTAAGGATCTATCTTGTGGGGGACCGGTTTTAGATTAATTTAGATTTGAGGTTGCAATCTAGAATTTAAAAAACACTCAGGAAGGGAATTGATAAACTAGGAAGAAGTAGTAAACCAGGATTCGCCCTTTTAGAATTGCTAGAGAATCATTTTTAATTGTTTTTGTTTTTATTAATCATTTAACTTCTACAATCAAACCCCCAATTTATTATTGATATTTTTCCTTAGTTAATTAGTTAGGTAGATTAAAGACTAAAACTAAACACTGCCTCCTTGGTTCGATAACCTAGGGAATACTTTCTAGGAAAACTTGCTACGATTGACTAGTACACTTGCTGAATATACGTTTTAACTCGAACACAAATGAACATGTAGTATTCGAAAACATTTTCCCCAGAGAGCAAATAGATGGAGAGTGTGTACCTGAAAAATCTCCAAAACTTTGTCGATCCTCATTTGAGTCTTTCTTCTGTTGAAGATAGCTCACGAGCTGGTTCAGTTGTTCCATGCCGAGGCCAGACAATAGAGCTTGTATATTTCTGGTTGTTTTGAGTCTTGTTACTTGTAGAATCATCAAGAACCGAAGCCACTGGGGTAGGTTTTTTGTCTTTTTCCGTCCGTTGTGGGGAATCCTATGACCCACCAGCAATCCATCTTCGTGTGTCCCAGTTTCCCACAGTGTGTACACTTTGGTGGCTCTTTCTTTCTTATCCCGGAATTTTTATTGAAGTTTCTGTTGGTTTGAGACTTAGGGTTTATGAAATTTGGTCGGGTCTTTACAGTGTTTTACAGAGAGACTCTCTTGCCCAGAACAATGGAATCTTCGGTTTCTCCCTTGATTTCATTCCCCCCCTCCTTGCTTTTCGTCATGGATGACCAGAGAAAACGTATGCTCGAGAGTTGGAGCATCCTTCATTGCTAAGATCTGACTCCTAATGTGAAGGTAGCTTCTGTTTAAACCCATCAGGAAATGGATTAACTGGTCTTGCTCTCTCTCTCTCTCTCTCTTTGCGTTGAACCCCTTTGATTTTACAGTTAGGGCAACAGGTACATTCTTGAAATGGACGCGCAAGATCGTATTTTGTCCAAGCTTCCCTTAATCTGGTGAAGAAATCCATGACCAAATCGACGCCTTGTCTGAGGTTGTTAATCTCGATCTTGAGGCTATGAATCAAGGTGAAATTGTTCTGCTCGAATCTTTGGGTAAGCCACCTCCAATTTCCTTGGGATCATCATAGAACATGATGCTCTTGGCAATATTAGGGGCTATCGAGGAAATGATTCAAGATATGACTAGAGAGTTGGCTTGACGCCAGGCTCTAAACCTAACCTTATCTTCTTCTTTAGGTGGTTGAATACTCCCGTCGATAAATCCATACTTATTTTTTTGCTAATAGAGCGTCCTTGACTGACCATTTCCATTCTTGGAATCCTTCCCCGGTGAATTTGTGAGTGAGTGGATGTCCAGGTTGTTCAGAGGGATGTATGTATAGTGGATTGCCGATTTTGATTTTTGTCATTGTGGTGCGGCCGGCTTCACCAGATCCATCACTTGTTTCTACATCTTTTCTGGTAGCCATTGATGTGGATAATCAATGCTCCGATACCATATCAAAAGTATTTGGAAGAGATGAAAGAAACGCGGAAGAACTTCTTGTATTAGAACTGAAGCAAAAAGTGCTTCTGAATGTATAGAGACCGGGACTTTTACAGAAAGCTGTGTTGCTCCTTTCCAGTTTATTTGTTTATATATTCGATGTATGCCCGACTTAGCAGAAGTCGGCTATTTAAATTAGAGGGGATAAAAGGATAAAGAATACATGAGTGTAACACCGATATTACAAACTAGAAACGTACAGATATGTAACATCCTAATTTTTTTTTTGATAGTTATAGTAGTGGGGTAGGTTTCGAACCCAGGACCTTTGGTTCCTGCATACCACCCCTCTACCGACCAATGTAACATCCTAAATACACTCTACTTTAATATTTTTAAATCGTTGGAATTGTCGCACACCAGATTGATAGCGTTGTTACTAGTGTCTGTTTGCGCGCGGTAAAATATAAATAATCGATAAACTTAATTAATATAATTACTTATGTTGCAAAGTAGTGAAGCAATTAAAGGAGCCTTATCAAGTAAGGAATCATTTGCAAAACATAAATTTTAAAAATTATTATATCTTATATATTAAATATTGAAGTCAAACGATATGTCCAAATAGTAAACAAGACGGTCAATTCAGGACGGAGGGAGTATAATTTTGTAAACAGTAATATAATATTCAAACTTTTTTTTTGGTAAATGATATTAGCACATATTATAGTGTATACAATAAGATCGAATGCTTCTCATTTCTTTTATCGCACATTGGTAATCATAAGTATTACAATTGAAGTTTTTGATCTCGTACATCGCGTGTAATTTATGCTAAGTATTAATTGTTTGGTCTACATTTGCGTGTGTGGCTGAAACGATAAGGTTTAATTTATTTTTCTTTATCAGGTTTATCTACCTTTGAGTGTCGTCCGGTTTGTGTGCTAAGTATTGTTTGATCAATCCTCTCACCTGATTGTACATCAATAACGTTATTCAGGTTAGATTTCATAGTGGTTTTGGTTTTATTTTATATATTTGAGTGACCACTACAAAATTCAATTGAACATAGAATTACCCGTCCAAGATTTAACTAGTAGAGGTATATCTTGGATAGTCCCTGTCGGGACTGTCAATCACGTTCGATCACACAATCTAGGTTTTGAATGGGTTATAATATATTTGTTATTGGAAATTTCAGTTGCATTTCCTTATTGTTCTTCAAAATGTATAACATAAACATTTTGAAGAGAGAAATGTTGTTGAAATTTTAAATGAGCATATTATAAACTCGTTCGAACGTGAGATGAAACATGATTAGACCGGTTTACATTGGAAAACATATAAGTGTTAAGAGTACTTTACAACAAACCAACCAATCTTATATATAGAAGGAGATGGAGCATTCAAACATGTACAACGACATATTAGACATGAATTATCTTCAAGGGGTCAATAAGTTCTGTAAGGTCCTTCTCAACAATCTTAAGCTAAAGGACAAGGGTTACATTCTTTGTCCATGTGTCGACTGCAAAAAATGACTTCAAATACAGAGGTGTAAAGACAATTAAGGATCGTTTTATCCATCACGGGTTTATGAAGGATTATGATGACATAGCATTGTGGCATGGTCAACATTCACTAGATGTGTTTGAGTTTGACGAACAAGCTCCTATGGAACAGTTACAAAGAAATGATACAGATAACTATGGGGATCCTCAAGATGATCTTAACGGTGAGTCAGATGATGACAACCTGGACGCAATGTTGGAAAATGTAGAACAAAATTTTTCCAACAAACTGAATGCATATGAATGCCTTATGAAGTCATCTAAAGAACCATTGTATAGCGGATGTGATGCACTGAAGCTAAACAAATTAAGTGTGACCCTGAAACTATTCAATCTTAAGTCAACGTTCCACTATGAGGATGATTATGATTGTGAGTTGGAATATGTTCCTCTTCAGTTACCAATGGAGGTCGATAATGTTACTGACTTTGATTACACAAGGTCGGATCATGATGAAGGATATGGATTGAAAAATGAAATACATTGTAAGTTTGATTATAAATTTATTGTCATCATTTTTGTAAACACTAAATTTAGTTGCATGTTTTTACTTTGTGCAAGTTAATATAATTTTAAAACTAACTTTGCATTTTTTTCATGAACTTTTGCAGATTATGGATCCTAACAATGAGCCATCTCTACAGTGTGATGAGTTTGAGGAGGCCATGGACAAGGAAGCACTGACCACCACCCAGGCTGATCATACCCCTGATGATTAGACCGCCCAGGCTAGTACTTCGAGGCCCGGGAAGGGACGAGGACCTTCACGTGGTCTGAAAGCGAAGAAGGACTCCGACATTCAGTTGGTGTGAGACAAATACCTTAGACACACCGGGAGGTCGAAGCAGCGGTATGCCACCTCCATGGGTCTGGTGGTTAATAGTCACTACAACATCAACAAACATTGGAGGGACCAGGACCCACATGAGAAGAATGCGTCGAGGACCAAGCTGCATAAGGAGTATAGAATACCGGATGAAGCGAAAGAAAGGGTGTTGTCACTTCTAGGGTCTGTCTTCGCTCATTCATGCATCAGCTTGTTGACGGTTGAATCAACAAGCCAAGGAGCCACCAGGAGCCTCCATATGTACTATACGACGACATGATCACAGAGGAGTACTAGAAAGAGTTCTACGAGAGCCACATCACACCGGAGTTTTGGGTAAGATTTTATTGTTCTAATATAACTTTGAATGATTCAAATTTTTAATATTGTTTAGAGATTAAAGTGTTAACGTAGATGCACGGTTAACACAAAGCATTCAAGAAAGAGCGGGGAGAAATAGGGAGCAAGATCAGCACCCCCGCATGATGGGCCGAGCCGGTTATATGGACCGCTTGGCACAGTGGAGGGAGCAGGGGTTACTGACGTGTGTTCGTGAAGACGACACACAAACTCCTATTAAGAGCGCGGAGGAGGCAAACCGGACCCAAATGTACATGTTGGGTCATATGAAGAAGAACCAGCAAGGAGAGTGGGTTTTTCCATCCAAGGAAACTGAGCAAGACTTGTGAGTAATTAGTTTGTTGTCTGTTTATTTAGAATTATTAGATATTAACATTTTAATGTTTTTAAAAAATATTGTTCTAACTAGTTGTATGTTTAATGCATTTACAAGACTGTTGAGGGGCCCGGGAAAAAGAATTATCCTGGGAGAGTTTGAGGACTAGGAGACCATGTTCGGCAAAGAGATGTCGTTCCGCCATCCCAAAGAAAAGGAAATGCTTAAACGATACGGGAAGCAGAAGATAGAATAGAGACGAAGTTTGAGTAGAGGTTTCGAGAAATGGAGGAGAGGTTACAACGTTACGCGCAACATACTCCACCAGTTCCTGCACCTAGTGTGCACTCTCCCGCACCTCATGTGCAGTCCCCTGCACATGAGCCCTCTAACGTTGCACCCTTTTTCGTTGCACCCTCTATCGTTGCACCCCCAGTTGCTCCCCCTACATGATCCATTCCCGTTCGCAAACCTTAAGGTTTGCAGTTTTTCATTGTTTTTATTTTCATTTGAATATCAAATGATCTCATAATGCATTATAACATGCTTTGTTTACCTCTTAAGGAGACAAAGTCATGTTGTCTTCTTCAGATATTGTCAATTGGGACTGTGGATGTTGCGGTTGGCCAAGTGTTACAAACTGACCCAACCTCCCAATGTCATTTCAAACAGGTTCCATCTTAGTTCACATATGTGTTTGTTGACCAAGTGTTGGATGATCATGACTACACTCCACTACCATTAGAGTGGAATGGCTGGACCACAGTTTTGAAGCCCGTGGCTCACAAGTTCCCTGGCCTTGCGGTCTCTTTATCATCTTCGATACGGTAACTAATCATTGCTTAAACTTTATTGATTATTTTGTTTTTAATTTTACCTTTAGGTTATTTAGTTATGTAATGAGTTTACTTGTGTTAGACATCTGTTTCTGAGGCTGGCAAAGGAAAGAAAGTTGCTGATGTTGAGAGCGATGTCGCTAATGTGTTGCAAAGGCGCAACTTTCTGAGTAATGATGTGCCTAAGGGTCTAGGAACTCATCAAAAACAATTTTACAGAGTGTTCTTGATGAAGAGAGAAAGCTTCAGGGGTTTCACACTTGCGGTCCTGAAGTACGTTTTCCACACTCCTGAAGCTTCGGACCTATTGATTACTTGGGATGACGTCAAGGAGATGTTGAGTGGAGATCTACTCAACATTTATATTCTACAAGCGTATATCATGTAAGTATTACTTATAAAAAATCACAAGCTTTCATTTTTATAGCTATAGCTTGTACATAAATTTTAAATTGTTATGAAGTTGAAAAATGTATTTTGTTTTGCAGGTGCTTAACTGTGAGGCTCCAATTGAAGGGGACAGCAGAACATGTCACATTCCTTTGCCCGCAAAAAAATGTCGCATGGTTCAGCTATGAGGGAAGGTGCAGAATGCCAGTATCATGTGACATAAGAGGCAATTACTACCTTTAGAAGGAATAGTCGATTTTTGGTGGTATTGTATCATCAGATGTAAGTGAACTTAATTCATGCAAAAATGCTTTTTTTTATTGAACTCAATCTTATAAAAGCTAAATTTATGTTCTTTTGTGTACATTTTGTAGCAATCATTGGTTGCTATTTGTGGTGTGTGTCAACACATCTTACTGCTTAGTGATTGATCCATTGGGGAGCTCTAGAAACATTTCCATCTTGGTACTGCTACAGAAGTAAGTATGTTGCATATTGTTTTTTTAAAATAAATATGTATCTTGCTAATTGATGCTTTCATATTGATTCGTTTATGTTATTATTTTTGTGGATTTAGAACTGCTTTGCAGAGCAGGTAGAATGTACTTTCCATTGGAAATTAAATTTGCCAAGGCAGAAAATGTTTTATATGTACTAGCTCATTCATACTAATATATATTGTTCAATAATTTTGATGTTACTTTACATTGTGCAGTGCCCTAAGCAGAAAGATTCCCAAAGTTGTGGATATTTTATTATGAGGTACATGTATGACCTTATAAATAATATCATCACTTTGGAGAGCACGAAGAAGGTATGTATTTTTTTGTGTTCGTATTAATTTATAGGAGTTTTAGTGTGCTTGCATTGCATTATGTTAATTTGATATTAATTCACTGTGTTTTTTTATTCAATGTTTCAGGTGTTAGATTTCTTCGAAGAGAAAGCAAGACAATGATACTTAGCAGCCTAACTCGAATTTGTAAAGGGACATATGGCTAATTTTTGGTTGAGGTACTTATGTGTAGATTTCGATATAAAAATATTGAAGTATAGTTGTTTTTTAGTGTGCGGGAAACTTGTGTTATGTTCTTTTTATTTTGTATTATGAGATTGAAGAATTGTGGATTTATGTAAATTGTGCTAATGCGCAAGTGTGTGAGTTTATGCAATTCTGATGGTAGATTGAACTGTTGAGATGCATCATAACACTTATTCTGATGCAATGGTTTATGATGCAAAATTTTGTGGAACAACTGTTGTGGGCATGGGATTACTGCAAATCAGACACTGTTTTGGATTTAAACAGAAATTAAGTGCTGATTTGCATATTTGCAAGTGTTCTGATTTGCAGAATTGCAACTGCATGTGTTCTGATTTGCAGGTTTTGCTGTGTGATCTCTATTGTATATGTTACAGAACAGAAAAAAAATAAAAAAAATATTAAAATAAAGAATGTTTTCTTTATAGTCTAGCTAAATGCCGCCAAAATTTGGTGCGGGAAACAGAGTTTAAAAAACGTTCTTCCTTTTTCATAAGCGTTCTTTATAGTCATCTTTTCCCGCCTGAAAACAGAGTTTTAATACGCTTCTTTCGGAAGCATGCTTTATAATGTACATACATAAAACGCTTAATAAAGCGTTCTATATGTTATTTAACTTTTTGTGGCGGAAGTATATATATAATCGTTTTAAAAAGCCTAAATAATTATTTTTCTCTTTTTTCCAACAATGTCAATTATGAGTTAAAGGCTCTAACTAACCTAAAAAAATGAAATAGCTTGTGGGTATTTAATTAGAAATAAAAGTATTGGATTTATAAATACAATTAAGTCGAACAGGAAGTTAAACGTGGATAACATTTCTTGAATGGGAACTAAATGGGAATGTAATTATTATCTTTCCTTCCAACCTAGGATCTTTGTATCAAACCCACACGGGATAGGACATCTTTAAAAGACACACATTCCAGATATTTTATTGTGTGATCTGAATGCCCCCCGAGGGTCACCTGGGTCCGGATGTGTGAAAATTGCTTGATAAGAAGATGTGTGTTTATAACATTTAAATATTATGGAATTTTAAAAAGTGTGTTTGGAATATGATTATGTTACTTGGATCAGATTTGTGCTCATTGTATGTTTATTCTGATGTGTGAATGGTATGACCTAGAAATAATTGCCTGGCTTAGATCTTGCTGGTGTACATAAGCTTAAATGAGACAAACACAAATTAAGCATTTGTATGAAGATATATTTGGGGTTATGAGATGAAACTATGGGAATATGTTATGCTTGTTGCATAAATATCCTAAGAATGGCTCTTAAGTAATGTGAAAAAGAAAACATTATCTTAAGACAAGTAAGATTTGGATATGTTATCCATACCTAACAATGTATCTTAGGTAGTGATATTGAGATTGAGATGATTAATTATGGTGCTGATGGAACATCAATATCCATATCGAAATAGAAATTAATTATGGTGTTGATGGATCACCTATATCCATATTGAAATTGAAATTAATTATGGTGCTGATGGATCACCTATATTCATCTTGAAATTGAAATTAATTATAATGCTGATGGATTACCTATATCCATATTAAAATTATTGATTGTGAAGATGGATCACCTATATCCATATTGAGATTATTGATGGTGCAGATGGATCACCTATATCCATATTGAAATTAAGATATAAAATATATGGCGGAGTATTATTATTGGTGAGAAACCTAAGATGTTCTTGATTGCGCATTGTGATCACATAGTAAGATTACCAAGATTTGGTCTGCTCAAATATTGGAAATACAATGAGTCAATTGATAAGTTGATCGGGTAATCCCGTCTGGTGTCGGTCACTGTCGTAGGTGTCCTGCCTTATAATAGGGGAATTGTGCCATCTTCTAACATGGTGGCACATCAGGGTTATAGGATGGGTGCATATGATATATTAAGTATATGCATAGTATGACTATATAGTCGATGGAGATTATACGATAATTATGAACCTTAAGAATCTTACAAGAAATAATAAGGAAACTCTGAGGGCTCGAGAAATTTATAAGCTCAAACTTTTTATGTTATAATTGAGATGTGACTATCTTATGCTTGAATTTGTTGTGGATGATCTGTTTTGTTGGACCTTAAGTTATGTTGATTGACTTTTGAATGATTTGAATATCTATGTGAGTTGCTTAAATTGATGTGTGGATGATTCTATAGGACTGGTGTTATGAATGTTAGTTTTGGATGACTTGATTCAATTTATGCTATGATTTGTCAAATTGATGGAAACCGGACTTTAGTCAAGTGGAATTGCATGTTAACTTCGACCAAACACCTAAGTGTGCTCTGAAGGTGTGGGAGGGTTGCATGATAGCATACTCAGCAGTTGGACTGACCCCTCCAACAATGTTTTTACAGATGTGTAGGAGAAGTCTCACATCTCGAAAGTGGGGATTGGGTAGACTTTTGGGTATTATATTTGGAATTGTTTTGGTATATGGGTTTTGGTATAGAAATGTATTTTGGCTCACAACTATGGATTAAGATGTAAATGTTGGCTGATGTAATGTAAATACTATCTCTGTCATTTTCAGTGTCATGGGGAGTTTTTGGTAGCCTTGTTGCGCACATGGGTGCGTAGGCGGTAACACTCATTGAGGTTGATATTTTTGATATTGAATTTTGCTACTAAGTAGTACTGAACATTCGAATTATTGAGATGATTTGAGTTAAGTACAAGTGATTTTGAGTTAGGGGTGTTACAAATTCTCAATTGAATAGAGTTTCCTGTTCAAAGTACTTGCACCTTTCTACTATTCTTTAGTTACTCGATTGTGACTCATTTATCCAAGCCTATTAGACACGTCCATGACATATCGAGGACGTGTTGTAACGTATAACCACTAACATGTGATAAGAGGAATGAGAATATAGTTGACCTTGACTCTGACTTTGATCTTGAATTTGATCATAAAATTGACCATATATTAATGTAAATGAATATTTGTCTTTTATGGTCATTTGATATCTAACTCGAATATGATTTCTCACCTTGCATTACTATTTTAGATGACATTGTTGACCCCTTCATTATTAGTGATGGGGATCCTCAATACCTTTCATTATTATTTAGATAACATTATTAACTCCTTCACTACTAGGATGGAACTATTGACGGTCAAATAATCATTGTTTGTTCCCAAAAGTATTGCCAACCCATGCAGAATTAGTAAATTACTACTGAATGAGCATAAACATACAACAATTGCCCAGAATTCTTCTCAGATGACTTGTATTAATGGAAACTTGACCCTTCCTTGATTCCAAAGTATAAATGAATCGTTACGAATACAAATCTTTCATCTGCGGCTCTAATTAGGGAGAACCGATGATTTCTTCTAAAGGTAACATCAAAGTCAATAACAAAGCCAAGCATACACTAGAGGCTCTCTTCTATTCATGGCTGATAGACAATGTGCTCTTGTTTGCACACATACCTTAACCTCGCTTCAGGGTTGAAATCATCCAAGCTAATATTCACCCACCTTTTTCTCAGGGATAATATTACTATATAGTTCTTGTTTCAAGAAAATCTATAGTAGAGGCTCAGTTTCCTAATGTCTTTACAACAAAACTGGACACTTCTTTATGCAACTTCTACATGGTCTTATTTTCAGTTTGTTTTTAGAAGATGTTTGGTATGCATGGGAAACAGAATGGAATCAGTAAAAAGAATACAGAGGAATGAAATAGAATTCCCCTAAACTACCCTGAATGTTTGGCTCTGTCCCATAAACAAAATCGATTAGCCCTTTATTCTCTTTGTTGTTGTTTGGCTCCAGAAACAGGTGAATCGGTCTATATTCAACAAAATTAGACATGTATCACATAATGTAGTTGCTCTATGTCATATAATTGATCAATATTTTAAAATATCACTTCTCACTAAAAAAAAGAGTACAAATGAACATAAGAATAAAATATAATTTTGATGAAACTATCATTTGTAACCAAAAGAAGACCGACCAATTGTCCTAAACCAAACTTGTCTAAGAAAAAAACCATAATTTGTCATAGAAAAATAAAACATAACTTGTCCAAGGAAAAAAAGCACAACATGTCCAACAAAAACAAAACATGACCATTTCGGGAACAAATAAAGCATAATTTGTTTAGGATCATACAACAAATCCTTAAGCATTTTTGTTTTCCTTCCCACAAAGAACCCTTTTGACAAAAAAGGGTTTCACTTCAACAGTACTCTAAAAAAAGGATTAAGCTTGTGTGGTTCTGCATTCAAAATCTCAACCACATCGTATACTTGGTCTGGAGTTATACCTTCCAAAGAAAGGAGTTCTTGTAACACTTTGGGATCGAGTCGGTACTAAATACAAAAGGTATAATGCAGTGATGAACCCAGTAAATGGATATTCCTTGATTAAGTTCAAGAAGAACGACATGTGCGTTATCATGAAATGATGAAAGAGGAGATCGACAACAGAATACTTCACAAATTAGCTATAACTAAGCGTGTGACGAACACTACGAGTATACTTAAACGAGATATGGGATGACCACACTCCAAAGGAGCTTGTGGGCCTGATGGACTTATTTATAAGTTAGTCGGGTAAGTAACAATGTATCAGTAAGGTACCCCATATATGTAAACGAGTAGTGTAAGGAACACGAGAAGTAGTCGACTCCATACGACAGTCAGAGATGCAACTTACACCAGAACAGCAAGTTATCGTGAACAATTGAGGAGGAAGAACTTAGTTAAACCAATGAGATTGAAAGCGTCAAAGAACTCATTCCTGGAGGAGACAATTAAGAATTATGAAGTGCAAGAAGCACTAATTAGTAAGTATGAACAGTTCATGTGTTTAAAGATTTTTGAGGAAACTGTGAAGAGCAATAAGCACTGAGCAGCAGCCCCAGATAATACAGAAATCTTAGACTGAGGGTCAGTTAGTAGGAAACAATTCAGACGCTGAAAGGCGTAATAACAGCATGAACATCAGATCTTCAGAGAACTGGATAGACAAGCTATAACTCATAGAGACCGTGTATAGATAAAGATACCATGCGTCCATTAAGAAACCTTTATCTTTAAGTTATAAGGATACAAAGGAGCTGTAAAACATACTGAAGAGGATAGGAAGGGCAAACTAAGCCCCAAGATTATCAGAGTCGCGCAGCAGAAGCTAGTGGACCATATTTTAAAGGTTTGATATACCTAACAAACGAGAAGAAGGAAGGATGTGTCTCACATCTTCCAGTCGAATAAAATATACGACATATCTACCAAATACTTTGAAGCCTTAGAGACTACACTGGAACACAGTTGTAAGATTGGTATGAACACCAATAAGAATCCTTGATACAGAGACTAAGCCATTACCATGGTGAAGACCCTCTGACCCAATCATAATGTGAGATAGACTACATGGGAGCCAGAATGCTCAATGACACCTAAACATCTTGAACCTATGTTCAAGGATGATATAATGTTGATTACGTGGGCGTAATCCATTTTAAGGGGGGTAGAGCGTACAATCGCTTAGCCTATATTTCACGTATTCAGTACGTAACCTACAGTGTGCATAGCACAATACAATTAGTAGTAATGTTTGATACGTATGTTATATAAACACATGTATTCATTCTTATGTGGTTGTGGTTATTACACACAATTAAATGCGAATACCAGATGTATTAGTGGACGACCTCGTTAACTTCGGGCGAGAATTCAGGAAAAGAGGAGTAGAAACTCCAGGGGAATTAAAATCCTTATGATATGAATTGGTATGAGACCAAATATGGTAATGTTATGAGGTATGAATCGGTATGAGACCGATGTAGAACCTAGTAGGAATTAAATTCTCTAAGGAATTGCTGAGAGGTGAATTAAGAATGACGATGGACGGAGTTCCATAATTTGGAGATGTATTGATTTATGATTATGAATAGAAGGACTAAAAGATATAAAATGCTACATGAATAATTATTTGATTGTTTGAAGTTGACGTGGGAGGTCGAACTTGATCTTGGCCAGATCAAGGAAAACTGAACATAAATTGGGGCAAAAGGATAGTTCAACACTGATGCTGATCACATCAGGGTCGGATGATTCCTGAAACTCCCTACAAGTGGTCACAATTAACCAAGTTAAGAGTAGATGCAGTAGCACAAAGTGGAATTGGAGATGACATGTGTTTTTGGTATTACTCGCTCATGAACTCGAGGACACGAAAACCTTTGTCTTCGGACCAGTTACTTGAGGAGTATACAACAAGGAATATACAAAGAGTATTTTGATTACTAAAACATGTAAAAGACATGTTGTGTGACAAGTGTGGTAAATATATATATGGCAGACCTTATGAGTCAGAATGCCTATGCAAATATTGAGTGATCTATATGATCTTTTAGTGTGAAGTTACCTGTGTGTTCTAAGAGATATAGATACATAGGAACTTTGGGGACAAAGTTCTTTTAAGGGGGGTAGATTGAAATATCCCAAACCTTAATATATTAATGAACTATCTAATTAGGATATACTAAGGCTAGAACATGCCTTAGAAACATTAGAAGTAGTGTTAAACAACAATTTACACCAAAACATGCTTTAGGAACAATTAGAGCAAAAGGTATTTTAAAGAGTATAAATAAATTAGGGAACTACCAATAAATTCCCAAAAGATTTCAAATATGAAATACCTCTAAGATTAGTAATACGCATTAAGCGGAATTAGTGTTTGAACCGAAAATGCACCTTAGAGCACAAAAATGTGCTTTAAAGGAAAACGTGTTTTAAGAAACCATAGAGATTTCATGACCTCAATAAGGATCCAAAGTGAATTCATAAGGCTTATAATCAAGCTAAGAACATTATGAAACCATTACCAAAGAAAACCAAGCTCAGAAACAACTCAAGACAAAAATATGCCATAAAAACCCCTTAAAGCATATTTTGGATATATTGTCTTAAGAATGAGTCATGGATGGTTTTAAAGGCTTGATTATATGTGAATGTACTAAAATAAAATTATTTTCAAAGCAAACCAAACTCTAAAAAGAGTTAAGACACAAAAAGGAGCCCGAAAACTCCTTAAAGCGTGTTTTTGCGAATTGTCTTCGAAATTGGTTTTGAGTGGCTAGTTGGCCTTGTATACATACTAAAATACATGTATACTACCTAATACCATATTAGGAATTTAATTTTAAGATTTTACCAAAAATTTTACAAATATAATATTTAATGTGAATGGTCAATGGTCAAAAAATTGACCATCCTTGGCTATTGGTGTCGGCAAGGACAAGGGATAAGGCCAGCTGATCAATCATGTCACGAAAATAATGGAGATGGGTTGTTAGATTACTAGTGGAATCATTACTTTTAAATATAATAATCATTACCTTTACTTCTTTACTTATCTTCAACGATGCCTTCCCTTCCTTGCAATTGCCCCTTGATTAATTGATCAATTAGAAACTCATCCATCCTATTTAGCCCAGAACAATTCGTGGCTCCTTCTCCATTTGAAGAAAACTCCATTAGAACTCCATTTACTTAGGTTAGAACCTTAAAGAACACCTTGTCTTGCACAGATCATAACTTTCTCGTCCTAACTCCAAATCACAAGCTTGATAGCTCGTTGGAATCCTCTTTTCAAGAGCGCACTAGTACAAAAAACGTCTATTTCGGCGCCCCTATTTCGGCGGTTGTAGATAAAACCGCCAAAATAGGGGCCCGAGATGTATACCGTATGTAAAGTAGGGGTCTATTTCGGCGGTTCCTAGATATGAACCGCCGAAATAGGCCCTTTTTAATAATAAAAAAAATTAAAGAGACCTATTTCGGCGGTTCCTTACATGAAACCGCCGAAATAGGTGTTTCCATTTTTCTTTTCTTTTTTAAAATTTAATCATCTATTTTGGCGGTTCTTTGTTAGGAACCGCCGAAATAGGTCTCTTTAATTTTTTAATAATTAAAAAGGGCCTATTTCGGCGGTTCTTTGTTAGGAACCGCCGAAATAGGTCCTTTTAATTAACCCCCCAACCCGATTCGAAACAATTATGATTTCATTAGGGCTAATTACCCCTCTTCTCATCTCTCTGTTCCTGCGGCGACTGCGAACCCACCACCGCCACCACAGCCGTCGCCCGCCCGCCCTCCTCCTCCTCTCGCTTTCGCCGGTGTCGCGCCTGACCGTGGTCGTCTTCGGTGGCGTCGCCGCCCTCATTCCGCCACTCAACAGAGGCGAACAGAGGTGAGAATTACCATAATATATGTTTCGGTTTTGACTAAATAATTACAAATGTGTTGTTAAAATTGGTAGATTTGTGTCACCTTATGATTGTTGATGCTGATATTTATTGTGTGTGTCAAATCTTTGAAAGATTTGGTTGTTAAACTAATCAAATTATGTATGCACAAGGTGTTTGATGAAATGTCTGAGTGAATATTTTTACTGTTTTTTGCCCTTTTTTAAGTATAGTTAGGCAGGGGCGGACCGACTTGGGTGCTATGTTGTAATTACTGAAAATATGGGTTGAAAAACGAGATTAAATGAAGTTAAAGGGTTGTATGAATTTCGGGAAAAATCTGGGGTTGAATTTGTTATTTAAATAATTAATTTGTATAATATAAAGTTTTAGTATTAAATTGTAAGTTTACAAAATAAAGAGGGGCAATATGTAATTAAAAAGAAACTATGGGTAGACATAATAAATCTGGAAAATAAAAGGGGTACTGTTCGGTATATATATATATATATATTCCTTATGTTTGGGAATCTTAGGTTATAAATTAAACAATGGTAGAAATGTAACAAACATAAGTGGAGAATTAGAGAATTGGGCAAGATAATTGCCTTGACCGATTTTGGAAAGAAGATAAGTGGAGAAGAGGAGAAAGGAATCACAAGGAAAGGCTTGTGAAGATAAAGTAAATAAATTTACCTTGGAGCTTAACTTAATGCTTTTGAAATGTTGGGATGGGAAGTGATTAAATGAACCCAAAAATTGTGTTAAATATGTACTTGGTAATAGTTGGGAGTATATTGAGTTAATGCTTGATTTGGGAGCTATGTATTTGATGAATTATGCACTATGGTGCTTAATGAGATTTTACTTGATTAATGAGGAATTGTTGTGTGCTGATAGAACCCTTGTGGTTTGGCTAGTTTTAGGATGCATTATGTGAAGAAATGAGTTTTAGGCAATGTTAGAAAAGTAGCCGGACTATGGCGAAATTCCGGTAGAAATCTAAGTGGTTTAAGTATTGTTTTGGGGTGGAGAGTGACCTAGGTTTAGCTAAGTATTGTTAGAGCTTGAATGGGGTGAACCGACTTGGGTGTGTACTGTGATTGTTGACACATATGGAAAAGAAAATTGCCTAACGTTTTACTTATTGTTATAATTAACTAATTTATTTATTAATTTAACACATTAATTGTTACGGAGCAATAGAGATCTGTACTTTATATTTAGGTATTCAATAGTTTAACCATTAATTAAAAACTTGTTAAGTAATTGTTAGTAACAATTTAATATATCTTACATTTGTTGAACTGAAATACAATTAATAGATATGGTATAGTTAATAAAATTAGTACATTTATTTCTATAGGTTTGATATGGAAAGGTTTTTTAAAAGAAAAATAGCTTCATCATCGGAGCCAACGCCCGCCCAAGAAATAATTGATATACCGAACGAATGTGGTTGATAAAGATGTAAACAAAGTCGTGTTGTTAGCAATATAGTGTTGCGCCCTCAATTGATACTTATTTTGCGTTTGCGTTGCCTCTGTAGAGATTGGTACTGCTACACGTCTCGCATGCCCGATTGAGAAGAGGGGCTGAAAACAATTCCTTTAGGAACCGGTAATATACTTTAACTTATCTCTTCATTCTCTTCACTCGCTGTAAATTTTCAATTAACGTAACTACAAATAAGGAATAAATTTGGTATATATTAGTTTGGTTTATGATGGAAATTTGTGTTGTTGAATAATTGGTGAATGCTTAATAATAAGCATGGTTGTGTCTTTGGAGAGGGAAATCACTAAATGGGTTCACCGGATTGAAGTCGTACGGGGCTGAATACCTTTCATTTGTGAACCCGTAATATACTCGACCTACATCTTCATCTTTTTAGCTCATTATATATAATTTTGCAATCCTAATTACAAACAATTAACATACGTAAACTAATGAGTTTGTATTCTATCTACAGAGAAGTGGTTAACAAACTCCTCAGTCATTGCACGGTAGATTGACAACGGAGTGGAAGAACGGTAATATAATCTAACTTATCATTTTTCTCTTTTGTACTTTGTATTTGATTTCCACAAATTATTGGAATTTGGTTTGATGAATAAATTTGGTATATATTAGTGTGGTTTATTATAGAAATTTGTGTTGTTGAATGATTGGTGAATGTTTAATAATAAGCATGGTTGTGTCCTTGTTTTCCACAAATTATTAAAATTTGGTTTGATGGATAAATTTGGTATTAGTTTGATTTGTGATGGAAATTTGTGTTGATGAATGGTTGGTGAATGCTTAATAATAAGCATGGGATAAATTATGCAAAAGTCATGCGATTTTTTTTTAAATTCTCTTCATAATTAATATTGTTTGATGTATGTGTATATGTCAACAATACTAATTGTTTTTATCAGGTCTCACTACATTCAAGTCCGTGAATCACCTCTCTTGTTTCCCGCCTTCTTCCAATACTGTTGCACTTTCCTCCTCTGTGCACAAGTAAGTAACTAAACCTTATTTTTGTTTAATAAATGCAATTATGTATTTAAATATAATTGCTAGTACATAATTTAGCTTCATTCCATATTTGTTGATGCATTTCTTTTGTAATTTATTTTTTGTTGCATCTCTCGCACAGAAGCCTACCTCTCAGGCACCAGTCTCCCCTGTCCATAAATCCTTAAAAAAACAAGTACGTATTTTAACTCTCGATTCTTTGTTAATCTCTAAACCGGTTTGAACATATAGTTTGTGGAGAATTGAAAGCGTTGATTTGATGATCTGAATTTGCATTTGGTTTTCAGTTAGCTAGTAAAGAATTGATTTATTTTAATTGTTGGTTGCTGCCATTGTTGGAATGTTTGTGGTTGTGATGACTTTGGTGAGTGCTGAATAATAAGCACGGGATGTGTACAATTATGCAAAGGTCATGCCGAATTTTTTGTAGAAAAAGTATTCGTAAGATTGTTTTAAACACCGGTTTCTGTTTTAGAAGTGCAACAATTTCTTAAATTTAAAATGCTAGTTTATTTTGTGTTTGCAACCTTAGAGTTAGGCTAGACTAATTGACAATCATCCCAGTCATGCTCCATTAAGAAATAAACATGTGCAACTTAATACAGGCCATATTCTACAAAGGATCTAACTCACACCTGTGATCTGTTGCACATGTAGTATGGAGCGTGACTGGATGTATGGTGATAGAGGCGAACATTTTGACAAAATGCTGAAAGAGTTTTGCAAAGCTGCAGTGCAACACAAGGACAGGACAAAGGCGGAGAAAATTCCATGTCATTGTGTTGATTGTGGTGTGGTTAGACATTATTCAAGCATCAACCTCGTACAACTCCATGTGAAGACCCGTGGTTTCATGCCACATTATACAAAATGGATTTTTCATGGAGAACGTGTTGAAGATAATGCTTCATCTTCCTACAGTCACGATCGGTGTAACTCAAGAACCGAGCAGACATTCGATACTACTAACGAGTCAGAACTCCCAAGCGCTTCCGGAGTCAATGTTGACAGTGAGTCGACTTATCATGATGAACAAATTGACGAGATGCTTGGTAACGTTGAGGATAACTTTGTCGACCGGCCGGATGAGTATCAAAGGTTGTTGGACGCATCCAAAACGGCGTTGTATCCTACTTGCACTAAGTACACGAAATTGACAGCTATATTGAATTTGTTCAACCTGAAGGGAAGATATGGATTGAGTGACAAAGGTTTCACGGCATTCCTCGAGCTGATTCATGATATGCTACCGGATGAGAACGGTCTCCCTACGACCACGTATGAGGCAAAGAAATGGGTGTGTCCAATGGGAGTAGAGTACAAAAAAATTCACGCGTGTCCAAACAACTGTGTGTTGTACAGGGGTGAATACGAACATCTGGACAATTGCCCGAAATGTTCGTTGTCCCGGTATAAGCATAAAGATGGTGAGTACTCCTCCGTTCAGAAAAAAAGCCCTCCAGCAAAACTTGTTTGGTATTTGCCGATTATACCCAGATTCAAACGGTTGTTTGCGAATCCGAAAGATGCAAAGAACATACGATGGCATGCGGAGGGTAGAAAGAGTGATGAGAAACTAAGACATCCAGCAGATGGGCCTCAGTGGAGAAACATCAATAGACGGTTACAAAGAACATTTCGGACATGAAGATAGGAATCTGAGGCTTGGGTTATGTACTGATGGAATGAACCCGTACGGCACATTGAGTAGTCAACACAGTACATGGCCTGTTCTGCTAGTGATCTACAATTTGCCCTCATGGTTGTGTATGAAACGAAAGTACATCATGTTATCTCCTGATATCTGGTCCCAAGCAGCCAGGTAATAGCATTGATGTGTACCTTGCCCCTCTGATCGACGATCTGAAGCTATTGTGGAATGAGGGGACCGTGGTATATGATGCTTATGCAAGAGAGAATTTCACGCTCAAGGCTTTGTTGTTCTGTACCGTCAATGACTTCCCTGCGTATGGGAACTTGTCCGGTTACACGGTTAAAGGAACATTTGCATGTCCCATATGCGAGGAAGACACTTGTTCGGACCGTTTAAAACATTGTGGGAAGAATGTTTATATGTGTCATCGACGTCTTCTCCCGAAGATCACCCTTATCGAGTAACGAAGAGAAAGTTGTTCAATGGTCAAGCCGAAACTCGTGTGGCCCGTCTACCTCTGACCTCTGAGGAAGTGTACGAAAAGGTTAAGGACATTGCAAATGTATTTGGAAACACATCAAAACCGGCGAAAAACATTTGGAAAAAGTGTTCTATCTTTTGGGAACTACCTTATTGGCGTCATATTTCTGTGAGCACTGCTTAGACATCATGCACATTGTGAAGAACGTTGGTGAGGCAGTGAGTGGGACTTTACTCAATATACCCGGCAAAACAAAAGACGGATTGAAAATCAGAAAGGACATGCAAACCATGGGTATACGAAAGGAGTTACACCCACAAGAGAATGGGAAACGAATCTACCTACCTCCTGCATGCTACACGCTCTCAAAGGCTGAAAAGATTAGTTTCTGCAAATGTCTGTACTCGGTAAAAGTACCGTCTGGTACTCTTCAAACTGGAAGAACATTGTATCGATGAAGGATTTAAAACTTTTAGGCATGAAATCTCACGATTATCATGTACTGATGTTACATCTTCTTCCGGTCGCAATTCGAGGGATATTGCCATCTGATGTCAGAAATGCTTTAACTCGGTTATGTTTCTTTTTCAACGCTGTTTGCTCCAAGGCAATTGACGTAACCTCTCTAGATGATCTACAACGTGAAATTGTTATCATTATGTCAACTTGAGATGTATTTCCCACCATCTTTCTTTGATATAATGGTACATCTAATTGTGCACATCGTTCGAGAGATACAGTTCTGTGGTCCGGTATACTTACGGTACATGTACCCTTTTGAACGGTACATGGGTATTCTGAAAAGTAGAATGAAGAATAGGTATCGACCAGAGGGGAGCATTGTTGAAGCAACAGTGACTGAGGAAGTCACGGAGTTTGTGACCGATTATTTGAGTGAGGCAGAGTCTATTGGTATCCCAAAACCACGACACTATGGCAGGTTTAAGGGTAAAGGTGTTATTGGTAGAAAGATCGTGCAAGTTTCGCGTCTACTTATTCATCAAGCACATTTGTTTGTCTTACAACATCTTGAGGTTGTTGAACCTTATTTGGAAACCCATATGGTTGAGTTAAGGCATCAAAATCCTTTGAAAAACCACATTTGGCTGACAAAGAACAAAACCGAGTTTTTATCCAATGGTTCAAAGATCATGTGTTGACATTAGCATCATCAGATCCAGAAGCTGTAAGCGAAGAGATCAGATGTTTGGCAATCGGACCTGAAACTAATATTACATCTTTTGAGGGGTATGATATTAGTGGGTATACATACTACACTGCACGCCAAGATGCCAAATCGATAAACCAGAATAGTGGGGTAAAAATTGAAGCTGCTGCCACTGAGTACCACAGCGGTAACCGATCTCAACCAGTTAGTAATTGGTATTATGGTGTCATCGAGGACATCTGGGAACTAGACTATGACATTGATTCCTTTCTGTTGTTCCGGTGCAAGTGGGTGGACAACCGACGCGGGTACCAAAATGATGGAGGGCTTACCATGGTTGATCTTTCACGGTTACACGGTTATAATGATGATCAATTTGTTCTGGGAAAGGATTGCGAGCAAGTGTGGTATGTTGAGGATCCGAAAGACTGCAGATGGTCTGTTGTTCTTCCAGGAAGAAGGCCGGTTGTAATCGAAAATGAAAATGAGGATAACGATGAAAATGGGACTGTAGAGGAAACATCCTTGTTTCCTACTGGATTACCGGATTCGATTGATGATACCGAAAACGATTTGCTCTACGCACGATCAGACCATGATGAGGGTGTTTGGGTAGAAAATATGAAATGATTTATGTTTTTGTACGTGTCAGGTAATGTTGTTAGTAGAATGTAGACTGTAATATCATCTTAACTGTTATTGTTATGCATCATAGTATTTATGTTATGAGTTTAACTGATGAAAATGCTTTATGATTTTTTTTTGCAGTGGATGATCACCCTATGGATGACCCCATTGGACGGCTTATCTCGACTGGAGAACCTGAGCCACAGCAGAATAGACCAAGTAAGCGGGTCACAAGGGAGGAAAGAAGAAGAAGGACCAGTTAGCAGTACACGAGACTGAGGCTGGCCCTTCACAGCAGACCGAAGAGGAGTCAGTTGTCCCCCAGAGGCGAAGAAGCAAAGAAGAGAGGTGCAACACGTGGGCTGAAGGCTAACAAGGGCCCTCCTACAAAACCGGTGGACTTCAATCAGTTCAACCAACCCCATGGAAATTGGAAGAATGACTTCACCGCTTACGGTAGCCATTTGGTGAAGTCATATTGCAACATAAACCACAACTGGAAGCAAGTGCCTCAATCATTGAAGGATACTATGTTTCAGCGTCTTCAGGTAAATCTCTACATTATTACTATGATCTTTTGTGAAATAATAGAACATTTATGTTTACTTTACTAACTGAATGATCATGTACGTAGTCTCGTTTCTCCGTGGATCCCGCACTTAAAAAGGATGTGCTATCAGCGATGTCGAAACAGTTCCGGGACCACAAGAATAAGTTGGCTGACAAGTTCATCTACAAGATGCCTACTCCAGAAGATCCAGATGATCCAGATCATGGTGGAGACGGTGAGAGACCACCATGGGAGGTTTACGAGGGCATAACAGAAGAGCAATGGCTACAATTTGTTGAGAGGCGTCACACACCGGAGTTCCAGGTGCACTTTATTGTCATACATACATAAATTAATCTTAATTTCTTATGTTTTTTGTGTTCAATTTCACTTAACATGATCCCATTAATTTATGCAGGCTCTCCGTGCGAACAACAAGCAAATGCTAAGAAGAATCTGTACCCTCACCACTTAGGTGGAAAAAGTATTGCTCAAAGGGTACCAGAATGGGAGCAAAAGGGATATCTGCCCACGGATGGCTCATTGGATGCCAGTGGCAGAAGAATGAAAGTGTGGGAGTTAAGCCACATTCCGAAGAACTCTACTCCCGAAAATCCTCAATACGATGAAGCCACGAGAGCAGTTATTGCTCAAATGGTAAGTGATATCATTTCATTTTCAGTCAAACTGTTCATTTCATTTGTATATGAACTTATGTTAAACTAATAACTGTATTTGTGTGTTGTATTAGGGTGAATTAAGCTCTCAGCTCACCCAGGGCACCTGGACCTCACAGAGGAATGATGATCCTCTTACACGCGCTCTTGGTAAGAAGGATCATCCAGGTCGTGCCATTGGGTTTGGTGGGCACGTTGGTATCCGCCAGGCATTTGGCGCACCCGGGTCCAGAATCAGCCAGGGAAGTCGATTAGCTACGAGGAGCACCTGAGAGCGTTGGCTGAGATGGAGCAGAGGATTACTCAGAACGTCGACGAGAGGATCGCTCAGGCTATATCAAGGATTCAGCCACAGCAGCATGAAAGCCAAGAGGTTTCTCGACCACCAGTTGATCAGTCACCCATTCAGCAGCAGAGTGCACCGGTAGTGAGAAGTAGTGTCCACTCGGCTGATCCGTTTCCCTATGCATCTCTAAGGTTAGACTAACATTTCAATTGAGTACATGACGATTATGATTTTTCACTTGATCACTAATATCATCATAGAAGAATTCACAATTTTTATCTAAACAAGTTCCACATAACACTCAGGCACCCACTGAGTGCCATCTGTTTTTACAAATTGGAGTAGAAGAGGTCATGGTTGCATGGGGAAAACTTTTCCCCTCTCTCCAAGTGATATTGTGCACGGTGAACCACTCCGACATTACCATGCACGAGTGCTTCTGACGAATTTGTTGCAGAGCATGCTGACGTCGGTTTACCGGTGCCGATCCCACAAAGACCTACCTTGCGTTCTGCACAAACTGCGACAGTGCAGTGGCCTGCACGATTGGTCAGACTCCCTGGGCAGGTATTACTCTTAACCGTTGCTATAAAACTATTGGTGTACCACCTTGCATCCATATACTTAATTAGACTAATATCATAGGATATGAGCCCCGAAGACTGATAAGGGCAAAGGAAAAAGAATTGCCACACCTGTGCAATCAAAGGCATCCACAAATTTTGTGCTTAGACCTGCTTTGGTGGAGAAGAGAATATTGGCCGGCTTGTCGACTAATATGCAGATTCTGCATTCCTCGTTGTTGCTGCTACCACCTGATTCTGATTCCTCACTGTGGAAGATCCCGAGCGGATATTTCACTATATAGTTCAAGGAGAAGATATACATCGATTTGGGATGTATATGTCCGACTTCGAGGAGTGCTTCAGGAGGGATTGGTTGAATGTGTCGATTATCAAGTCGGCCGCCATGTGAGTGACTTCTACCTTTTATATTTTGAATTCATTATTGGTGATGAATTAGATGTTTGAATAAAAAGTTAATGACTAATGATATTGCCTCATAGGTGGGTGCATGATAAGGCGATCAATGTCTATGAAGATCAATTTGGATTCCTGTGTCCTGCTATGTGCAGTGAAGTCCAGATGACAAGTGATATGCAAGGCCTTATGCAATATATGACGAATGCCCTCTTTGAATGTTCTAACAAGTCATTTATTATGCTGCCATATCATTCAGGTATGATATTTGACTATTTCTCTTAGTATTATCTAAAACATATAGTTTGTGTTAGTTGCTTAATGATTTCAACACATTGTGTAATTTGTGGACAGTCGACATTGGTCATTGCTTGTGCTGGTGATGTCGAAGCACCCACGAATCTTGCAATTTGACTCACTTGGTACGGGTGCCAAGAGACCGAAGATCTCCACCGCAATACTGGGGTAATTAGTTTGTTATCGTAAACAACAATTATTATTACTTAACATTAACTGTTTCATAACTTGCTACTGATGCTTAAAACTATATATATTGCTGATGTATATAGTTCCATGAGAGCTGCATTATCTCTCCAGGGTATAACAATGAAGAGTAACATCCCTTGGAACACTGTCAAGGTACTCTATTAATTGATAAATTTGTGTGATAATGTTTAAACTTGTTTATAACTGTCAATATGTGCGTTTGTATAGTGTCCGGTGCAGCCTGGGGGTTCAGAATGTGGATACTATGTCATGAGATTCATGAGTGACATAGTAGGAGCGGCAACCTTTTACCAGAGCACTCGTTAGACATGGTAACATTCTTTGAAAGTTTCAGTTATGCTCTTTACATGTTGTTAGACTTGTACGTTTTAGATTAATGTTCATTTTTTTTCAAGGCTTACGAACAAGTGTTCAAAGGTGGTCAGTATGATGATGCTCAAATTGTTGAGATGCTTGAGGAATGGTCGGAGTTCGTCTGCACAAGTTTAATGAATTGATGATCATGAAGATGTTTTGTGAACTTTTTCGAGTATGTAAATGTAACTCTGTACACTTGTGGATGGTGTAATGGTAGATTTGAATTGTAATGGTGTTTTTTATTTGTAATGAAAGTGTGTAATTGCATTGGTTTTGTTAACTCTCAAATTGTGGTGCGTCGTTGGTATTAATTGGGAGCTTTTATAACTTTTTAAATGTGTGCTGGAGCTCCCTGTATGGATGAAGCATTATTACAGGTCATTGAACAAATGCGGTGAATAATATATATATATAAGCTGGATGGAAAAAAACAAAAAAAAATACCCTATCTCGGCGGTTCTTAGAGAACAACCGCCGAGATAGCTGGGATTGACCGATGTGAGTTGACCATGGTCTATCTCGGCGGTTCTTAGAGAACAACCGCCGAGATAGACCCATGGTCAACTCAGCATCGGTCAATCCCAGGGGTCTATCTCGGCGGTTGTTCTCTAAGAACCGCCGAGATAGGTACCTATTCGGCGGTTGTAAACCGCCGAATAGGTGCTCACACCTATTTCGGCGGTGCTCATTTCGGCGGTTTACAACCGCCGAAATAGGCCCATTGGAACCGCCGAAATAGGCCCTTTTTCTACTAGTGAGCTTTACAACCATAGCTCATGAGCCCCAAGATTCGCAGGAAAAACCACTAATAAGTGCCTTTGATTCTCGAGGTAAAACATTGCCTTCTTGAAAACTTCTTATCCTTTGGTTTTTGTTACAGCCGATTGGCATGGGATACTAACCCATCTTATTCTTCATCTTGTTGTATAATTTTGGAGCCAATTTCTCTAGCAAATTGCTGTCAAAATTTCTAAGGAAATCAAGCTTAAATATTAAGCTAATGGTTAATATACAAGGTAAATCCTATAACTACCTATTTCAAGGTTCTAATTGTTGATCTATATATGATCTAACATGTTATTTATTTTGTTTAGGATTACCGAAATTATTGATGTGTTAGATTCAATTTTTAACACATTAAATGTTAATGTTTTGTAAATCTAAAATTAGATTTATACTCCTTATGATATAAACTACAATATAAGCTATCATAATATACAAGAAAAGTTCATATACTAAAATTTAGTGTGTGGCCGAAAATTAAGAGATCTTAGGTGAGTTAGAAAAATTATATAACTAAGTTAAATTAAAGGAACTAGTATAATTAAGTGTAATATGTAAAGTTTGTGAAGTTTTGGTCACATAAATTAAGGCCGAAAAATATATGAGTTAATATGTATTTTTGAGAGTTTAAGTGATGAGAAAATAATTGTAGAATTAAGTTTACAATTTATAAAGAGTTTATAAGAGTTATAAGGAATTTATAAGGTTTTTGGTATATTTAAAGTTAATAAAAGATAGTATATATATACTACAACATTAGATAATTAAATCTGGTGATTTAGAGATGTTTAAAATGATTTTTGATGTTCAAAAATCTGTAGGAAAATTACTTACGAAAATTTGAAATTAATTGGAGTTAAATTGGTTAATAAATGAGTTAGGATAAAAGAAAAGACCACAAGGGTAAAATGGTAATTTCCCTGGTCAAACGTGGTCAAACTTGGTCAATGACAGTTTGTCAAATGTTTAGAGGAGCTATAATAAAATTTGTAGCAAAAGATTAGATATTAAAAGGATAAAGGAATAAAAAGTTAAGTTAAATTAACTTTAGGGGTAATATTGTGAATAATGGAAAGCTAAGAGGTTTGACCATAAAAGACTGGTCAAACTTGGGGTATATTTTGGTAATTGACCAAAAGTATAAAAGAGATTAATTAAGTAAGACTTTGGAAGAAATTAGAAATAAGAATAACAAGTTTAGAACTTATTATGAGTAAAATGGAGATTAAGAGAAAACTATGGATAAATTATGTAAATAACACATTTTAGGTGTTTAGAAGGTTAAGAAAATTAAATAAAGAATTTAGAAACAAGTTGTAAAAGAAACAGAGTTAAGACAGAGTTAAACAAGATCTGTATATAAATTAAGGTATACGAGGGGTATACCCGTAATTTAATAAGTATAGGAGAAATCAATACTTAAAGTATTTTAATGAAAATACAAGTTATACTGGAAAAAGAAATAAATACGTATGATACTCCGTATCATACGGGCGTATACGAAAAATTCTAGTGTACATGAATAATACTCGTATACGTGAATAGTAAATATGTAAACATGAATAGTAAATACGTATACATGAATAGTAAATATTTATATATGAATAGTAAATACATATACATGAATACTAAACACGTATACATGAATAGTAAATACATATATATGAATAGTCAAATACGAGACGTATACGTGAATAGTAAAATACGTATACGTGAATAGTGAAATACGGTGAATAGTAAAATATGAGGCCGTATAAATGAATAGTAGAATACGAGACCGTATAAATGAATAGTGAAATACGGATGAATAGTGAAAAATACGAAAATCTAATACAAGGTCCGTATAAGTCTAAAGTTGCTAACTGTGCAACTAAATAACTGCTAACGACGTTAGTATGTTAATGAATTAGAATTGAGCTTGGAAACGCTCCTAAATGAACGAACCCGTTTAACGGTATACTATTATACCCGGGTTAACCTAGTTAGAGGTTTAAGTTGAAAAAAGAACCAAATTAGTTCAAAGACAAAGGGTACTAATACTAGTTCTGATTACAGATCTAGATAAGTCAGAGGCGTTCGGCGGATTAGGTGAACGCGGGATTAAGAGCTAGCCAGTCTCCGGTGTACGGTATGGGATTCTTGTAGCTTGTTTGCTAACGAGGTCTACCTCGGTTTGGGTGCTATGTGTTATTGTGATACGACCAAGCAAGATTAAGCATGAAACCGATTTATTGTATTGTTATTGTGGGTTCATTGCACACTAACACGAATTGATTCAGAGCTTGTTCATTAACTGTGATTAATAACAATTGTATAAGGTTACAAATATTCCCTATTGTTAGTTGGTTAATACCGAGAGAGGTTTAACTAACCAATCGTCAAAGAGACTTCAGCTAACTGGAACTTGGGGAGAGAGGAATCCGGGACTGACTCCGGTCATGCATGTTCAGGTTAGGAGGTCGGCATCTGTATCAGATCTGTCTTCCGCCTAGGGTCGACAAACTGACCCGGCCATCTCGAGTGAACAGTTCGAGATGGGAGGCAACTTCAGGAGGAGCAGGAGGGTCAAGCCTACACCCCTCATAACTTAAGAATTATTGTTTATTAAACCAATGGAGCTAATAACTCATTGGCTAGGGTTACTTTGACCCGACAAAATAAACAATTCAGTTAGAAAACAACCAATTCTATTAAGAGAATGGTTGACACTTATAAGGTATGGTCAAACACGAGAACTAAACAATTCTCAGGCTTCAGGAGTTAGGAATCTAACTTACATCATTAATAGGCGTCCATTAAGACGTTCAATTTATTTGAGCTGTGAATGTTTCACATAAATGTGTTGTTTGTTATCGTACTTCTTATTATTATTTGTATGAATAAACAATTGCATGTATTCGACAAAGTAGTCGTGTGTAACCCGGCTAGCTTGTGGGCTGCACGTTTTCTATACCAGCAATATGTTGAGCCCCTTGGGGCCTGTGATTTAAACTTTGCAGGTAGGTACCAGACGAAGACTCGACTTGAGAGTAGGAACGGGTAGTGTACTTCGGGTTGCTTTTACATTTGTTACACGAGTTGTGCATGTACACTCGTTTAGTATATGATGAGATGTTAGTATGATGTATTAGGATGTGAGATACTCGGTATAAGTTGTGGTTTATGAATTGTAATGTTTTAGATGCTCGAGTGATTATCCAGTTAGTCAGACCGTGACTTGTTAAGAGAATAGGCCTAGTTAGTCACGTGGGTGACTAACGGCGGTAACACCAATTTAGTAGAACTTTTCCGCTGCGTTGTTAATGTACGAGATGGGCTTAGGGCGACGATCATTGTATTCAGAGATGGGGTGTTACAATGTGTTTGTATATTAAACCAAAAAGGTCTTCTAAGAATTGTCCATCGTCCTTTAAGTAACCCGAAACATCATTATATCGCTTTTCTAGCTTGTGCATGCTTAAAATTGAAAAATATTACTCGGCGCTGATGTGGGCCACGATTCACTCTCTAAGATGGTAACGATGTTCTCTATATGGTGTACGGAAACCCTCCGCATTAGTGTATCCTTCATCACATAAGTAATAACAACCTAAAGACATTAAAAGATATCATATTATATAATCATGAAATATACGACTATATACAATTATTTTACTAATTTCAATCAATACTTCTTGGTACTTTTAGGCTGTTAGGTCTAGAGATGGCATCTCGAAGAGTACGACCATCATGTGCTTAGCCCTCCCAACCCTGTAAGACATATATAAATTCTGTCTCAGGCGAGCAAACTTATTACACGTTCATTGCAAGGTTGTCTTTCCTTGTCTGATACTTGGAGCGTTCATCGGATGATACATTGACAATGATCATTGTACCATCAAGTGCACCTAAAAGTTCTAAAAAAAGAAAAACTAATATTTAGTTTATGTAAGACTTCGTACTTCATGAAGTTGAGCTTATATGTCGTATCTTGAAATATTTCCATCTATCATCATCACAGTCCTCTAGTATGGGTATAGGTTTCTTGAGCAACACCACATGTAACTTCAAGATGGCTAGACCTGGCAATTTTGACCCAACCCATATTTTTGCGGGTTAGGGTCTTGATTATTGACCCATCTATTTTTTAGGTTGGGGTAGGGTAGAGATCTAAACCCATGACCCAACCCGAAAATATATTTGTTATTAATAAAAATAAAAATATTAATTACATATTATATATATATAATATATATATATATATATATTTCAAATCAAACTATACCTTAGTCTTAAGCCCAAGTTGTAACACCCCTACTACGCACTTAATAATAACTGGAAACACAGCGGAAGTCAACAACTAAATAATAACTAAACGATTGGTGCTACAACGCCGTCAACCACCCACGTGGTTAACAAGGCTGAATAAATACAAATTGTATCGGTCTGATGAGCAGACTCCCGAGCGTAGAAACTAAAACCATAAGTACATATTCACAACACCGAGTATCTAACTAGCAACCATAATTATACACTGTCACTACAAACTTCCATTGTATACTGTCAATAACTGAAATACATATTGCCACGGGAGCACAGGCGCATCCCGGGCCCGATATCCAAAATTTGGCCAAGTACTTCTTAGCTTAGATCTACAGCCACTCCGCTTCTTCGATCCTCATCCTGCAAATAAACATAGCCCCCAAAGGGGGTCAGCAACCCTTTGCTGGTATGGCTAACGCGCAGCCCATCGGCTACCGGGATACGCGCAACCATTTGTCATGATGACATGGCATTCATTTTACACAACAACAACATATATATACATTAGCATAGCAAGAATATTGCATAGCAAATAACATCACACATAACATACAAGAACGAATCCTTTTAGGAAACGAACCAACAGAATTAGATCACAGTGAGAGCCTAGAGGTTGTTGCCAAACTCATGCCAAGCTCGTTACATAACTCGTTACCGTCACTTTAAATTGAACGGATAACTTAATCACAAGGTGTGTCGGATATAGTGATCCCAAGCACACCGAATAAACATAGTATGCCCCTGTGGCCCGACGTGAGTCAGTAAAATAGCCTTGGATAAGCTAAAGGGAAGGTTGAAACCAAATTGGGAAACAACCTAAACATACAAAGAGAATCGAACCGGTAAATGACATCGACTCCCATACTCACACGCGTGGCCGGAACTACCGGTCTCCTCACTTCCCCGTTAGCACTTGTTAGTAGCTCAACATTGTAACACAATACACCGATCACAATCAAGTGTTTAAGTCTGGTTAGACACACACACAAGGGAAATGAGTCGCATCTCAACAACATAATAATTAAACAACTGTAAACTCATTACATGACTTAAGTCTTACAAAGTCATAACACGCAGAAAACAAACAACACACAAGCCGGTGTAAACCGGTAGGCAACAGACTGCAAGAAAACCATACCTCGGTCCTTGCCTCGACTGGTTCCCACCTTGAGAGAATCCTAAACACATTCAGTAACGTCGGTCAATTAACGCACTAGTCCACTGCTACATTACTACTTCACATTTCTAGTTACCTCATTTCCACATTTTGTTTTAACTTCTCATCCTTTAAAATGTCATTATAACACTCCTAACATGTCTTATATAACCTTATAATATCATTACTAACTTATCCCTATCATTAGACATCGTTTGATAACCTAAAAACCAAGTTTAATAGTGGTCCGGGACTTGGTCCCTAACTTAGGTCCCGGACCTACACTTAGCAATCCTCTCGGTCTCTTTTAATGAGGTGGTCCGGGACTTCACATAGGTCCTAGGTCCCGGACCATTCTAAGCAACACTCACGGGTAATTTTAAGGGGTTGGTCCGGGTCCTTGTATAAGACCCAAGTCCCGGACCTCATTGTTATGTGAAACTCTCGGCCTATTTTGCACTCATGGTCCGGGACATGACCCTTGACTTAGGTCCCGGACCCAACCTACAGAATCGACGTACTGCATTTTTTTCAAGTCCTGCTGCTTAAGTTCTTTACAACCATCATATGTATAAACTTCCCAGTACACTCTTATACTCAAAACTTCACCAAATATACACCACATAACAACATAGTGCACAATTTAAATTGCATAGCTCTTAGGCTCTTAAAATGCATAAATCTTAAACACTGAATTTCCACAATATATCTGCCTTTCACCTGCAAATACAAACAGCAATACGTATGTCTTTTACTAGCCTCTTTGAGAGCATTTTTCTAAGTCATTTACCATTGGCTCTTTAGGTAGTTTCAGTAGACAACGTACGTTCATTTTCCAAAGGAATTTTAAGCTATTTTTGGTTAACATAAAACATGGAGGAAACACCATTTTTCTTTGAGTTTCCTTACCTTGAAGCAAAGGAGAACAATAATACGTAAAAAGATGAACTCAAGCTCCTTCCATGGAGATTCCTCTTGGCACCAAAGTAGAGCTCTTGAAGATTTGAAAGGACTAAGTCGAAGAGCTTGAAGAAACTAAGAGATCGGTGGTCTTAGTTTTTGATTTGGACAAGTGAGCTAGAAGTTACATGGATTTGAAGTTGTACGTTGGTAGTGTGCTGGTCGATCGTGAAAGAGAGAAAGGAAGGGGATGGGCTACGTGAGACAGCAAGAGCAAATGAAGGAATGAAGAGAATCACTGATTGTAGTTGCTTTTGAAGATATTAATTACGTAAAGCAAATAGTGCTTTTTCAATCACTCACTTATTTGTTCAATCAGCTAGCAAGGTGACGACTCACTACATGCAAACCGACCCCCATTTAAATACAAGGGGTTAATTAGTCTTTATTGCCCAATTAAACTACATATGTTAACATATGTTACAAACTAGCTTATTTTAGTTACTATTCATAACAACAAGGCATTTTGAAACGAAATTCTTGATTTCCCATTGATTTAAACTTCCAAATGATAAAGTAGTACACATATTAATTAAAGAGTATTGATGGTCATTTAGCCATTCAAAACTCATTTACACGACAGTTACTCAAAAACGTGCTTTTAAGGCTCCTCAAAGCACATTTTGTGTTTTAACTTGTTTTCAAGCTCGGTTTTCTTTGGCAATTAATTTAATATATTCATTATATATATAAGGTCTTGGTAAGTTTATTAAGTCTTAATCAAGACTATCCCAAGCTTAGAGCATATTTTTGCCCATATTGCCTTTTAGGCAGTTTATTGTATTTACTATTTATTAAATTGTCTACTAATGTTACTAAGACTCTTTTTAGTCTTAATAATTTATTAATTAGTGTTTAAACAACTTATTAAGGTTTGGGGTATTTCACAAGTGCAGTTGGACTATCCAACCTTTAATAATATCACACAATATTAACTAAACAGATGGTCCAACCAGCTGTATATCAAATAAAGGGCCCAACGAGACCTTTACATAATGTTGAAAACCCTAATGCTCTCGTCTTGCAGACTCACATCCATCTTTCTTCTATACGTTGTTGTTCATGTCTATGTCGCTCTTCATCTCTGCCAGGTTTGTTTTTCTTATTCTCATTGTCATTACGTTCTTAAGAACATAGGTATGTTTAAATTATCTAGAAGGGTGAACAAAAGTAGGTGATATATATTTTTTGTAAGTGGGATCTTGATTATAGACCTTTTAGTGAATTCTGAAGCCAACAAAGAATATTGTGTTGCATAAAAGTTCCTCAACTGTTAGTAACCGTTAAGTGATTGTGATTGTACTTTTTTAGGGCACGAGCACTCATTTTAAACAGGTGTAATTATTTTAAAACTAGCAGTCATAGTTTGAGGCTTTGAGCTTTTAGTTTATAAATTACTTCTAACTTTAGAAGATGTGTCTTTAGTATATTTCTCTAATGCATAATGAAGATCTTCATTTCTGTTCCACTTTTTATTTAGGATCATGTGCATATCGAGATAGGATTCCTCCCCAACAGTGGTAGAGGTTTAAGCTCAGATTGATAAAAATAAACTTATGGAAAAATACGAGTTATTCTATTTATGGGGAATTGGTGCAGTACTTTAGATTCTTTGCATAACATGAAATTCATTTAAACTTGGGTCGATGAAGCAAGATTACTTCTCTTCCTTTTGTTTCATTCTATTAGTGTGCTAGCTAGAACTGGATGTTTTTGGATTTTTTTATTAATTTCTACTCCTAATCCATCTAAATTATTGTATGCTTAAAAAATGGGTTGGGTGGGTTGGGTTAGGGTTGAAGGATTTTAAACGGGTTGGGTTAGGGTCATGATTTTCTGACCCTTCCATTTTTAGGTTGGGTTAGGGTTGATATCAACCCGACCCATCAACCCAAATTGCCAGGTCTAAAGATGGCCATCAAACACACATGGAAATGTCTACTAATAGTTTCACCACTTCTGTAAAAATAGGCACCTATTATTCTTTTTTTATTTATCATGTGCTAGGATATATAAAAACCCTACAACAATCTCCTCCATAGAAATATCTGTTGTTTCTCTTAATCCACCAAGATCTCTTACCATCTCGAGAAGTACACTGAATGTGCATCTATTAATTCAAAGAAAACTTCTATATAATGTATCACTTTCCCTGATCATTCTATTCAAATTTTACAATCTCATTTTTCTTCTACTCCATTTATCTTGTGTAAACACCGGGAATTATAAAGTTTTCCTTATTGAGTACCACATACGCATAACTAAAACACAACTAATTAAGGCAATAAGAAACCAGACAAAGTTCAACTCTCTTCTTCTTCTAAAAAAGGAGATAAAGACAAGCCATTCTAAAAAGGAAAAAATAAAATTGTGTAACACAGTGATAAGATTTGCCACAATCACATTTGAAACAACAAACTCAATGACCATATAATTTTATTGGTTCGTAGACACAATCAAAATAATTCCACCAAGCTGTCAACAAAAAATATATTGCTGCAACTCGACCTGAAGAGTTATCTTGCCCCATTTGGGTTTCACCTCAAATCAATCCTATGAGTTTGTGGTATCTCAATCCAAAGCAAAATATGAATGTCTTTGTTCTTATCTTCTTTTGTCTTTTTTGTTTTCTAGTTTAAAATCAGTCTACTTCTACTCTATGGTATTATAAGACAAACGAAACATCAATCTTCAAAGTGAACTTACTTGTACTTCAGCCTTTTTAGCCCACATCTAATAGTATTTGTACTTCAATTTGAGTAACCAAATAGAGGGTAGATTAAACTAAAATCGATTTACCATCCATTGTGTACTATCCAAAGATTTTTCAGGAAGTTAATTGAAATTAAGGTGGCAGTGGGGTTGATAATGAAGCAACAGCTGTGTGGTTTCTTAACTACCATAGCCTAACCTGTTGCTTATCTTTGAATTTATCTTCCATTTACATCAGAGATCAATGATGAGACATGAAAGCTTCCTTTATGGAGTGGATGCAAGCCTACTGCTGTAAATAATGTCAATAAAGGAATATATGCTGAAACAGAAGGCCGGTGAGTGTGCAACAGTGAGTGTGCAGCGCCAGTTGTGAGAAGGGCGGTTGTGGTCGGAGAGGACAACACCAGTGAGAAGAACAGTGAAAGTCGTAGAACGAAGAGCCTCGCTGTTAATATAGAGGGAAAGGGAATTCTATTCCTCAGGGAGGGAATGAGGAAAAAGGGGTTTAAGGGTTATCTAATCCTAAAGGAGGGGAAAGGAAATCACTTTTTTTACTAAATAAACTCATGCTTTTTCAAACGTCCTCTTATTGTTTTCCTGGCTTGATATGTCAAATGTTTTCCGTAGGTATGACAATCTGGGCAGCTGGAGGTGGTGACCTTGAGGAAACGGTGTAGACCCACTAGAGGTTGATTCTCCATCAGGATAGTTCACCACAATATGAGGTAGAGAATACGTCGTTCAAACGGACCAGCAATCGAGAGCCGTGTACAGATTCAATTCAATTTATATCCATTTACAAACACACGACATAGAAAAAAAAGAGCACCAGAAACATGACCGTATCCTACTATGAGAATAAGGCCTTGCTGCAGAGATTGTTCCCTCAGATGACCAAAGCATAGCTATTCCCAATCTGGTGCCCTGCAGAACTGCCAGAAGACACTACTCTATCTTAAAAGCTTGGAACAAATATTTAGCAGCACCCTAAAACCTAACAATTAACCTAGAGGCAGGGAATAGAATCAGAAAGAACATCCAATTCAAATAATAGATGTAGGAAGAAGATAAATAAAAATATAAAACTACTTGCCATGCTTTGCCTAGAGATGCCAACCCTCTTGAGCTTGAAAGATTTATATGACGCTCATACCCCCTCATGGGATCGATCACCTTATCCAATCGTTTACATAGATAAAGACAAGGTGAGCAGCCAGGAAGTAAGGTCCTCAGTTCCAGCTGGACTAGCCAACTTTGCTTCTCCAACTCATTGTTTCTTCTTTACGACTTCAATACAAATATGCTGCCCTAACAGGGCGAATCCAGCTGCTCTCCTTCAACCATTGTCCTTCTCTTCCTTATGCGCTCTCTAACATGAGCAATGGCTATGCCTACTGAAGGGGAAACAGTTGCGCCTATCATAACTGGAGTGTGACAGCACAATCAAGGAACAACTATATATATATATCCATTAATGAATTCTACCAGTAGTCTGCACAAGAACATTGCCCATGCTTGAAATGGTGAAACCTACTTGCATCCCTAACTATAATATCTCGGTTTTTAACCTTTGATATAAGTTTAATAGCAACATGGCAATCTCCACAAACTCGTAGATTCTTCATCACCCTGATAGGGGAACCAGGCGGTGTAATCATAAGTGCATATGCAATAGCCACCTTCTCACTGTGATGAACTAAGTTATATTCCTTCTCTTCAATTTCCATATCATGCAAAACAGATCCAGTATCTGGCACATAACCTTGTACTTTCAGCTCCCACATTAGCTCTTTGAGATACAGATTGATCTCCTTCCATTCTGGATGGGACTTGTCACCCACAACGAATTGCTGAATCTTGTTCTTGAACTCAAACCAGCTAATCCCAGGTTCTTTCTTAACGTTTCTGTCTCTCATTGCTTTTCTAACGTTTGAAACATCTTCCCAACTCTTCTCCGAGGCATGGATGTTCGCGAGCAAGACATAGCCAGAGGCATCAAGAGGGTCGATTTTGAGAATTTCTTGAGCAACAATTTGAGCCATGCCAGCTTCTTTCTTGTGAATTTTGCAGGCTGATAACAAAGTCTTCCATATGACAGCATCGGCCTCGACTGGCATCGTCCTTATCATATCTTCTGCTTCCTGAAGCCGACCAGACCTCCCTAGCAGATCAACCATACAAGTATAATGTTCTAAAGTAGGTTTTAGATTGTAATCAACCATGATATTGAAGAATCGTATTCCTTCATCCGTTAGTTGGGAATGGCTACAAGCATATAACATGCTCAAGAAGGTTACATTTGTGGCCTCAAAACCTTCCTTCTTCATTTGATGAAAGACTTCAATGGCTTTTTTCCCTTGTCCATGGAATCCATAAGCTGCAATCATGGCGCTCCACAGCACCACATCAGATCCTTCCCGCTCGATAAAGACTAGAACCGAGTCATCCAAGCAGCCACATCTTGAATACATGCTGATCAACGAACTAGCCACAGAAACTACAGAATCAGCCCCAACTTTAATCGCATTGGCGTGAACCTGCTGGCCTTGTCCAAGGGTTGCCATCTCTGAGCATGAGCTGATCACACTGACAAATGTGATTATATCAGGTCGAAAACCTAGAGCTTTCATTAATTTATACTGATCCAAAGCTCCCTCAAAACATCCATTCTGAGCCAGCCCTGCAATAAGAGTGTTAAAAGCAACTACAGTACGGGTTGGCATTTCTCCTACGACTCTCTTGCCATCTTTTAAGCTTTTGCACCTCATATACATGTGAGTTAAAGCGCTCCCAACAACTGTATAGAACGCAAACCCAGACTTGACAGCATAGCCATGAACCTGCCTTCCAGGAGCCAAGGCTTTCAACCCAGCACACCCTTTGAGCGCACTGCCAAGTGCAAATTCATCTGGAGAGAATCCAACCCTGTGCATTTGAGAGACCAAGCTCAAACCCTCTTCATTAAACTCGAATTGGATCATGCCCGTAACCATCGCATTCCAAGTCGCAACATTTCTGTCAGGCATTTCATTAAACACCTTAAGAGCACCCACAAGATCGTCATGTAGAATATACCCACCGATCAAGATATTACAAGACATAGAGTTCTTCTTGGGCATTACATCATACAGCTTGAGAGCAACACCTAGTGCACCCATCTTTGTGTACATGTTGAGTAGGTGGTTGTTGACGAACTTGTCTGCGCAGCATCCGGACGTGATCGTCAGGGCATGAAGTTGTTTGCCCAATGGAAGAGACTTTAAGGGTATGCATCCTTGGAGGAGGTGGGAGAAGAGAGATGGGTTCGACCATATCTCGGATGTAAGATTGTCAAAGGCTTCTTTTAGGCTTCCTTCGGAACAGAGACGGGTGAAGTGGTTTACACGAGGATCGAAGGGGAAGGAAGTTGAGAGAAAGCGAGGGTTTGAACTAGTTGCCGCGTCGAATGAGGATGAGACCACTGTTCCCACTCTCATAAAGGATCTACCCATGCCAACCACCTCGACCGCAAGAGTACCTTACAGTAGATAGAACATGACAAAAAATGTTGGACAATACATAGAAAGTGGACAATTTGGCAAGATAAAGAGATTTGAGCACCATCATTCGATTTCAATTTCAATCCTTTACTTCAAAGGACTGCAAATCGCACATGCCCTCGCCGTTTAAAACTGTTTCTTTCGCAACTCCTCGAGCTTTTAAATACACCAAGAGTAGAGCACTTTTACTTCCATCTTCCCACACCCAGCTTTCTCCAACGCAGTGAAAAGAAGCTCAATTTACGATTAATAAGGAGGAAACAACAAGCAAATTGATGAGTCGTGGACTCGCGGCGTGAGAATGAAGCGTTCTCAATTCCGGCGGTGAGTAAAGATGGCAAAGAAGCTCAGCATCATGTATGATCCTTTCATCGTCAGTTAGGCTTGCAAATTAGGGTTTCCAGTAGAACCGATTTTGGAAACGCGAAGCCTTTATTCCCAAAATCCCTCAGTCCTTATCATCGTTTTGGAAAAAATGTCTGAGAATTCGATACGCGAGAATTGCACTGTAGAGAAGACACCGGATTAGCTAATGGGTATCGAAGAATTTGTTCCTGTCCTGCTACCTAAACGGTTTGTCGCTGTGTTTCTTCCGGATAGATTTGAAAGCGGAGTTCGCCTCTTCACAATCTCTGTTTTGGGTTCCAGCAAGTTTTGCCGTGGTTCTAGGGGTCTATTTGAATTAACCGAAAACCGAATTCAAAAAAAAAAAAATTAGTTTTCGGTTATAATTGAATTAACTGAACTTCATCTCAATAATTGAATTAATTGAAATTCATCTCAATAATTGAATTAATCGAAAATCAAAATAATCGAAAACTGAATTTTTTTCTCCTTAATAACTGAAAATTGAACTGAAAACCGAATTAGTAGCAGTTAACCGTAATAAATTTAGTTAATCGAAATTTTTAAAAGAAAATTATAATTTTGATTAATATTTAATTTTAATTTAAAAAAAACCGAAATATTCTCTTCAATAACCGAAAACCGAACCGAAATAAAATTCGGTTAACCGAAAACCGAAATTTAAAAAACGGTTAAAAAAAACCAAAAAAATTCGGTTTTTGGTTTTAACCAAATTTACCGAACCGAATGGACACCCCTAGGTGGTTCTTTCCAGCGGCGTCATGATTCTTGTACTAGTGAAGAAACTACTTTAGCAATTGTCCAAGTCTGAACGGCCTTCTTGCGGTGCTGAAGTCGTACAGGTCTCCTTCGGTCTTCATCGGTTGATGGGTGTTTTCTTCAGACTCGATTCTATTCGTTTTGATTTCTGTTGACAAGAGTGAAGAGCACTACAATTAAGGGTCCATGTACGTCATGTACAAGAGTTAAGGTGTAACACCCCCAAACACTGGCCTAGGAGTTAGGGGTATTACACGCCGCGTATTATTACATAATAACGCAAGGCTCTAATAAACAGACTTAAAAGATAATCAAATAAGGCCCAAACGAAATACTTCAATACAGTATTATCGAAGAGATGTTAAAACATCCCCAAAAGTCATTACAGAACCCACCAAACAGATGTCAAAAGCGGAAGCTTAACAAAATATGCCCAAAGGCTCAAGTTCAATACAAAGGTCTCAAAAGAAGCTAAATACAAAGCAGCTAACTCCAGAAGCTGAGGGGAGACGATCCTCGCTAATCAATCTGCAAAGTGTTAGAAGGAGGGGAATGAGCACACAACTATGCCCAGTAGATGACCAACTTCATCAACCAGCATGCTCAAACATTTACAGAATATTGACAAATCAGAAGGAGTCAAGAATCCACAATTATGTCAGAAACCAGAAATAGAAGTCCATTCATTAAGGGACTAAACAGAGCAGAGCAGACAGAAGCGAAAAAACAGAGTGGGACACTAGCGATCACAGCATACAGACAGAACGAGCAACCAGCTCGTGACAGAACGAGGAAACCTCACTCGTAAATAGAACAGGTGTAAACCCCGTGAACAGAACGGGGAACATCACCCGTGAACAGAAGGATCCTACATAGCGCGCTACGGGACAGCGAAACCAGCCATCCAAAGGCTCAGACACAGAGATAACTAGGTCCCAAAACAGAAGCTTAAATACAGATAAGCATATGTGCACCAAAGCACCAGAAAGCACATAGATGGCTTGGAAATCAGAAGGGGAATTCAACCCCGCAAACGGAAGTCAAAACGGAGCTCAAACGAGCAAGTTAAGGTCGAAACAGTACCCTGTCCGAACTTGTGTCCGGACATCAATGTTCGGACACAAGTCGAGACTCAGAAGGCGAAATCAGACAGATGTCCGAACTTGTGTCCGGACATCAAAGTTCGGACACAAGTCGAACCTTGAAACAGAAGAAGAGTCAGAGGTGTCCGAACATCCAAGTTCGGACGGATGTTCGGACGGTCTTCGGAAAAACAGAACGTGGGGAGTCCGAACTGTGTCCGGACATCAATGTTCGGACACAAGTCGAAGCCAAAATCAGAGAAAGCAGCAGGCTGTGTCCAAACTTCAAAGCTCGGACAGAAGTTCGGACACAGCGAAAACTTCAGAGAATAAAAGCGCAGAAGGGCATGTCCGAACTTCAACGGTCGGACAGAAGTTCGGACATGCCGAGAATTTCAGAGAACAGAGCGAATTTAACACGAACAGAGACAGAAACCAATCTGAATCAACATACACATTACAAAACAACCTTGGGGGTTTAATCCATTGGAATGGCATTAAAACAGACACAAATCACCACAACCACAAGGAAACCATTGAATCAATTTGCAGAATCTGAACTCCCCAAGGCTGAACACACGGATCGAATCCGAAAGCCACCTACCTCGAATTAACAGCAGAGACGAAACCCGGTCTGAACAGCATAGAATCTCAAATCCGAACAGAGCAATCGACCACGCCGACACAGCAAGTCAGACCAAATGCAATTCCAGGATTCTGAATAACTACAATGCAGAACAATGCCAATTCAGAAACGCAAACCTAACCCCAAAAACTGAAACTGCAGTCCAAACTGTAACGAAACCCTCACCTGAATCCAACGTCGAACACACAGACGGAGCCAATCGCGGAAGAGAATGAACGGAACAGAAGCCAACGCTGAATCACAATCAGATTGCGAGAGGAATTAGAAAGCGAAAATCCTCAGAACCATAGAACCGAAGAATCAAAGAGAAAGCAATCTGACCACCCTACCTTGAAGAAACCAGCAATTCGCAAGGACTAGCAATCTGCAGTGGAACCTTGACAGCAGAATAATGAGGCTTGACTGATCGAGAAAGGAACGGCTTTGAGAGAGAAGAGAGAGAGAAGCAGGAAGAGAGGAGCGTGAATGATCGTGAGAACGGGATTAGAAGTGAGGGTAATTAAGAAGGAAAGAAATAAAATAATAAGAGGTTATTAGGTTAATCTCACCAGAATTTAAATGGAAAGGAAGAAAGACCCTTCTACCCATGTCTTTATTCAGAAGGACGTCCATGTCCTAAATCCAAAATACAATAGTGTAAGGCCACTTGTGACGAAATAAAATATAACCAAATCTGGGTTATACATAAGGTGTGCATAATGTCCACTTTGGTGGTGAATTGTCGCAGGTTAGGTGCTGTTGTGGCAGTTCGTTGGGTCTTGAGGGTGGTTGCCTCTGAAGCACCTACTTTTGTGATTTTGTTAGAAACCAAACTATCGGCTTTTGAAATGCGGACTGTCACATGTAAACTGCGAGGGTATCACTGGATTGCGGGGGATAGTGGGGAAGGAAGGCCGGGGTAGCCTTGTTTTGGAAGGATAATATGCATGTAACCCTTTCTAGTTTCTCATCGCATCATGTTGATGCTTTTGTTTTGTAACTTAGGTGGCCTAAAATGGCGATTAACCGGGTTGTACGGATGGTCCAGTGTGACGGAAAAATGGAAATCTTGGAAATTATTGTGTTATCTTGGTACCCAATGGCATGGCCCTTGGTTAGTAGGTGGAGACTTTAATCAGATTTTACATTCTTCAGAACATTGTGGTCGTGGTTTCCATCCACAATCAGCCATGAATGCATTTCGATCATGTCTTACAGATTGCAACCTTCAAAATCTTGGCTATCGTGGTACATGCTTCACCTTCACAAATAAAGTGTCTGCTCCCCTGAATGTGAAATGTCGTCTGGACCGTTTCATCGCTAATGATTCTTGGCTCAACTTTTCCCAAATGCCCAAAACTATCATCTTCGTTGGGGACGCACCGATCATAAACCGATCAAGCTTTTGTTCAATCCCTCCACTCGTCGTGGCGCAAGGCCTTTTCGGTATGAAAATTGCTGGGCAAAGAATGATCAATGTCGACTGCTGGTGCAATCTATCTGGACACGGCCTCGACCCCAAGCAAGTTACATTACTAAGGTACAATACTGTGGACGTGAACTTCGACACTGGGGTACGCGCCAGATTTGGATTGAAAAGCGTGCTTTGCACCAGGCTCAGCAGCAGCTTGATACCATTGCTAGTGCACCACCTACACCTACTAATTTGCAAATCTGGAAAACATGCACCAGTACGATAGATTCCCTTTTATTATGTGAAGAGACTCGTTTACAGCAACGTTCGAGGCAACAATGGTTACAGGCAGGAGATCGAAACACACAGTTCTTTTACTCTAGATTCCGTGCCCGTGCTAGACGAGATGCAATTTTTACTCTCTCGTCACCATCTTTGCCTGCTGCTTCAACATGGCCGGGTGTGGAACATGTTGCCCGCCATTACTTCCAGACTCTCTTTACGTCCACACGCCCTGCGGCCAACTTACATCTTCTGGCCTGTGTTGAAAATCGAGTTCCAACTCACATGTATGATTCTATGGGTGTACCTTTTTCCCGGGAAGAAGTTGTGACTGCTTACAAACAAATCCATCCTTCAAAGGCTCCAGGCCCAGATGGTATCAACGGGGTTTTTCTGCGTGAGTATTAGCCCACTATAAGTGAAGACTTCATTACAACAGCTCTGGACTATTTAAACTCACTCTGCACCAACCTTACTCAATCACACTCATACTACCCTCATCCCAAAGAAACTGGGTGCTACTTCCATCACCGACTTTCGGCCAATCTCTTTATGTAATACCGTCTACAGGGTCATCTCAAAGGTTTTGGTCAATCGTGTACAACCAGCTATGCCTTACGTCATCTCTGATCAAGGCGCTTTTGTGCGCGATCGGCTTATTACTGTAACACCCCGTCTTAATCCAATTACGGTTATCGCCAACTTGACAACACATATATAACATCACAACGGAAATTAATATACACCAGGACCTTGCTATGGTCTGAATCGCAAAATTAACCGAACTTTAATACTTACAACCGCCTAACCAAAATACCTACCAACCGAGTTTCCAAGTTTCTCAACAACCAACCTAATTCTCCGCAGTTCTAATATTAACAGACGGGTGCACAGGCGCAACCCGTACTAAAAAAAAAAACCGACCTAAGTCTAACCGCCCCTACTCTCAGGATGAGTCTTTATAGGGAGCTTACCTGTAAAATGTAAACAATCGCCCCCGAGGGGGTCAGCACCTTTGCTGGTACGATTCTCTTATAGTCCCCAAGCTAACGGGACTACGACGACTAATTTTCGATAGCATGAAGTTGATTAGATACACAACATAAATAGAAGTGAAATAAACAATAAGCCACATATGAATAAACATAGTCTACACACAATGAACGACTTAAAGGTGTTCCCTTAATAAGTGAGTTTATCATTAAACTCCTCAAGTTATGTTTTCTCTTAATCTCAATCCATCCTTATCTTACCTCAATCTTAATCCTTACCTCATTCTCAGATTGCAAACCGTTCTTTAAATAGAAATGGTTGTATCTTATCTCAGTGTTTATTTTTGTCGGGTCAAAAGTAACCCTAGCCAATGAGCTATTAACTCCATTGGTTGAATAAACAGCTTATCTTAAATTTGGGATTTAGGTGATCCCACCACACCATCTTAATCTGCCTCCCACCTTGAACTGTAGCCCAAGGTGGCTGAGTCGCCATTCGACTCTAGGCAACAAGTCCGAAGACAAGTCCTAAAGCGGAAGTCGGATCTGATTCAGATACCGACCCCTTTTCTTAACATGCATGACCGGAGTCAGTCCCGGATTCCTCACTCCCCCCAAGTTCCAGTTAGTAGAAAGTCTTAAAGATGAAGTGTTAGTTAAACCTTTCTCGGGTATTAACCAACCACAAATATGGGAGTGAATTTCTTAACTCATTCAAGGTTACTAAGTATTGTTATTAACTAATCTCAAAGTCGAGTGTGTTAGTGTAAGGCAACACACAAGAAGGTAATAGTCCGATTGCATGTTTTATCTTGTCTTAGTCATAGCAAGTAAACAAGTAGCACACAAGCCGATGGACACCTCGTTAGCAAGCAGGTTACAAGAAAACCATACCGTTCACCGTCGACGGTCGTTTGTCTAATCTCCTTCCGATTCCCAATTCTCAAGTCCTAAAACATTCACCCAACTTAGGTTATTAATTAACTTAACTCGACCCAACTTACTTAACTTACTTAGTCATTAATGATCCTCACCTTATACCCACTAAGTTCTTATAAACCTAACCTTAAACACTTAAATCCTTAACTTAACTTAATCCCTTAAGTCCTTATATTCTTGTCTTTCTAATCCTCATTAGCCTTTTAATGGCATACCACTAATACCACTTAGCATCCTTAAAATTTTAATTTTTTTTATAAGGGCCGACCGACTTTGCAAGGTAGGTCCCAAGGTCGGTCGGAACCAGAACACTTTACCGTTTGAAAATTTTACCCCGACCGACCTTGCCAAGGTCGGTCCATTCCAGAAACATTCCCTTACGCAAGATTTAAGCCCGACCGACCTTGCTAAGGTCGGTCCTAAGTTCGGTCCATTCCAAAAACATTCCTGGATGGGTATTTTAGGCTCGACCGACCTTGCTAAGGTCGGTCCTAAGGTAGGTCGACTCCAGATGCTTATTTCTAAGTGTTGAATTCACTCCAAACCTCACCACAAGTGTCCTAATGTGTTCCAACATCATTTTAGAACTTTAACCCACTCTTAAACCATCCACCAAACCTCTTAATCCACCCACCATCAACCTCCTTAACCATTTACTCAAATTCTCATTAAATCCTTAACACTTAATACTAAACCACTTACACTTCCAACATGTAAATTGTTTGCCTAAAACTTCAACTAACCAAAGTGTTTTCTCCACATCAACTTGACCACTCCTTAAGCTTCATCACTCATCTTTCCTTTACTCAAGTTTCCTAAACATTCCCAAGGCCATATACTCTAGTTTTACACTTACACTTTCACAAGTCATTATACATTACTTTCCTCCAAACTTTGCACAAGTCTTATAACTTCTCTTACCATGGTTTTGGTACCTTGAATTCACCATTGTGACCACTAGTTCCTCCTAGCCATTCCTAGGTCATCCCAATACTAAAAAACACCTTAGTTTATATATTTCCACCAATGCAACCCTTAATGTTTACTATCACATCCTTAGACATAAAACCTCCTTATAACACTTTAAACACCAAGTTTTTCAATCAAATTTTGACATGGCTTCTCTAGTATATTCCTACACCCAAACATTTAGTTTTTTCACCATTAAGCACCCTTGAGTACTCACATCCTTAGCACACATTCTCTACACACAAATTTTACCCAAACTACACTACATCACAATATAGTGCATAAACTTAAATTGCTTGGCACTTAGGCCCTTAAATGACTTTGATCTTAGGACCTTAAATGACATAAAACTTAACCACTAAATTTCCCACATAATAATAGCCTTGGACCTGCAAATACATACAACAATGCTCCCATTGCAATAATAGTGTTCTTGTAATTCACCTTGTGATTGTTTATGAAATACCCTGACCTTAAATATAGTGATTAAAATTAATCTAACACGTATTTAAAGGCCTAATAACGCCTAAGTAATATTGGTAAGGAAAAATAAATCCAAAAGAAATAAAGAAACGCTTAAAAAGCGAAAAACACTAAATAAGCGTTAAATAACCATAGGAGGTATGAGACCTCGGTTAGCGTATTATATGGATTCTAAAGGCTTAATAAGGCCTAAATAGTATATAGGAACAACTCCCGAAGAAAACGGATTCGAATAATGTATTAAAACGCTAATAGAGCTTTAGCGCACGTTTTTCGAGGGAACCCGAAAACGTGATTCTAAGTGGTCAAACGAACCCGTAAAAATTATAAATCATTATATAACAATAATTAAGCGTTAATGGAGGCTTAATAACCAATAAAATTAAAGAAACGAGAAAATTCTGGAAATCGGGCCCGGTTAGTGAATAGTACCGAAACCGGGTAAAATAATGAGCGTTTTCTGTAAAAGATGAAAAATGCTCCAACTAGTATTACTGTGTGGGGGCCGGTTTTAATAAGTCAAAAGCTCTCTCACACATACTAGACTAGTTACTAATTAACAAATCAAAAAGTAAAAAGTAAAAAGGTACAAAAAGTAAAAAAAGGACTCTCTCACCTCACTTTTTCTATTCTCTCTCTTTCCTTTGCTGTCTTCCTCACCGTGAGCTTCCCCCTCCTCCCTTCTTCCTGCGATTTTGAATCTCCCAACAACAATAATGGCTTCCCTTCTTCTCTTCCATGCTCTACCTCCATGTGAGCTCCAAATGTAAAAATAATTACATATTCTTACTCCCCTCATCATTCTCTACACTTCCCTCTTTCAAAATTTCAAAATGAGGAAGTTCATCTCCATGGGTTTTCCCCATTCAAAGAGAAAATAGCATCAATGGGTAGCTTGGAGTCTCCTCTCTCCAGTAAGGTAAAAATCTACATGAAAAACTCATGTTTTCTCCATCCTTCTTTGCAACCGATTTTCTCCTCTTTGTAATGCCCTATTTCTCTCTCTCTCTCTTTTGAGCATAATTCAACCTTGCAATGGTGGTGGAATAACCTTCTTGAGCCAAGGGCTAAAACCCCTCTTAAAAGCTCCCAAAGTTAAACCCTAGAATTAGTGTTTTAAACATTTACATGAATTAGCATTAATCTATGGGTTAGTATGTTAATTGCACTTGTTTTGTGTGTATTGGGTGATGGGAATGGAGTTTGGAAACTCCATTGCCCATGTGGCTGATTTGTGCAAGAAAGAGAGGAGGAGGAGAATTGGAAAAGAAAGAAGGAATTAAGAGCTTAAGGTAAGAGCTTCTTCTTGATGCTAATTTTAATGCATTAGAGTAATGGGAATGGGTAAACTAATTAAAGAACCCAAAATGTTGTATTAGTATTGTAATTATGGAAGGAGTAAATTACTCAGAACCCCCTTGAGGATTTGGGATATTACAGTTAACCTCCTTATGTTTATCATAATTATTGGTAACCACCTCAAGGTCAAGGTATCTTTGACTACGAGCCCCCGAACTATAACTCTATGATCAAAAAGTTAACTATGTGTTGACCTATCAGCTTAATCACATTAATAAAGCCAGGTTGGACAACAAAACTGCTTAATCAACATCGTCTAACTCTCTCTCATCCCACTTTAGATGCATTTTCAAGGAAGGGTTGACATTTTTAGGAAAATAACAATGCAGATTAAGTAGTGTTTTTTGTCCAGTATGACCTTATTAATATGATTAAGCCGATAGGTTAACACATAGTTAAATTCCTGATAACAGAGTTATAGTTTGGGGGCTCGTAGTCAAAGATATCTTAATCTCGAGGTGGTTACTAGTAATTATGATAAACACAAGGGGGTTAATTATAATATCCTAAATCCTCAAGGGGGTTCTGAGCAATTTACTCTTATGGAAGTTTGAGTATTTGTGGACTAGTATGTGGATTGTAGGCCTTGGAGCCAAATAATTGTATATGAGTATTAGTATTGCTGTTTGAGGAAGTATGGATGTATTGAGATTGTTTTTATTGCTGGTAGGACCCCTTGTGGGTTTGGCTAGATTAGGATGAATGTGGATGAAAATTTGGTGGTAAGATGAGTTTTGGACAATGCTAGAAAAGCAACGGAGTTATGGCAAAATTTCGGTAGAAACCGAAGGAGTTTTAGGTGTATAGTGTGTAAAGGATGACCTAGGCTTAACTAGGTGTTTATAGGGTGGATTTGAGTTGATTGGTAACCATGGAATGGTGATTCGAGGATGAGAATGAAGTGTGTGAAAATCTGTAGCAAATGGGTGTTGAAGAGCATTGGAAAAATAAGAAAAGAGTTAGTGTTTGTAATCTTGAACATAGAGATTTAACTTGGGTATAGGTAGTGCTTTTGCCTTGGATGGAATTGTAGTAGTGAGTAAGTATTTTGGTAGGGTTGGTAGAAGGTATAAACCATCAAGAAGAAACTAGAAATGCACAAGTGTGCAAAATGTAATAGTAAGAATGAAGATTTGTAGAATTTGAGTAAGAAGTTGAGTAAGGTTTGGACCAATGTTTTGAAGAGGATTAGAGCATGTTTTAAGGTGTTAAAACATGTGGGAAACATGTGAGAACATTAGGAAATGATTGGAGGTGAATTAGGGGTTGAAAAGAGGTCAAAAACTGTCAATTTAAACACCTACAGACATGGTCAGGGTTTGTAAACAAGTACACAAACCCGGACCACATCAAAAATGTGCCAGAAACGCATCCCAGCATGTGGTCCGGGTTTGTATCCAAGTACACATACCCGGACCAAGGCAAAAACAAGGCAGAAACTTAAAACCGTGATTGGTCCGGGTTTGTAACCCCGGACACAAACCCGGACCAGGCTAAAAATGCACCAGAATGTGTTTTAAGGTGTCCTAATGATGGGGGATTGATTGGTAATGGTTTTAGAAGTTGTTAAGACCTTGTTTGGTGATATTTAAAGGCCCTAAGAAGTGTAAGCAAGTTTGAGAAGTCATTAAGAAAGTTGTAAGTTTAAGAACATTAAGTTAAACCGAAACAACGGGATAACGGGGTAAGTATGGGAGTAGTAATTATGTATGTATTGTAATGTTTAGTATTAATGGAACCATTTGGCATGTAGCCGGAGGTTCAAGAATAGGACTCGAGGAATGAGAGTGAACCAAAGGAACACCCGGTAATGTAATTTCTGAAAAAAGGTATGATTTCTTCAAGCGCTGTATCCTAACCTGGTTACCCCGATTTATGTGCTTATTTGATCACCTAAATAAGATAAATGCATGAATCAGACTATATTGCACTTACTTGTGCTTGCTATAGGTTGTTCTTGATATGCATAATGTCTTGAACACTAGTTTGTATAATTCATGAAATGAATGAATGATGATGAAGTGTGTATGTACCTTGTAGTGTATTTGCGTAACGTATTATACCTTGTATGTATGTGTATGGAGTATTGAATTGTTGTGTGGCTTGGATGTGTGACTTCTACTAATTCCTAACTACCTAACTCCTAACATAAGTATTGAGTAAATTGGAATGAGTAGAAGTCCGATATAGTTTCGGCCACGCGTGAGGATGAGAAGACACAAGAGGTTGGATCCAATTCCTGGTTCTTAAGCTGGTCCACGGCCCAAACCCCTTAAATGGGTAGCATCCTGGATTAGTGAGCCAAGTAAATCCCGGTGGTGGGACAGAGTAGTCCCCGGGCCGGAGGTCCCAACGACTTGACTTGAGTAAGTAGTAAGTAAAGTAAAGTATTGTATGAGTAATGGTCTTGGCTGGTGTAAGTCATTGACCCCGAGTAAAAGAGTAATCTTCACCCGATTAACCCGGGTGGACAAATGGAGCTAACAAGTATTGTGTATTGTGTATGTATTGCGTATGTATTGTATATGTATTGTGTATTGTGTATTTCGGGAAAGATAAGTAAGTATCAGTTGGCTTGTATGGTTTACCATGTATGTATTGAAGTGTATGTATGCATTCCTTGCGTGAAGTATTGTAGTATTATGAATGAAGCATGTATGTATGTAATGTGAAATTAATTGCATGTATTCAACCAAGTGGTCGGTGAAATACCCCTAACCTTAAAAACTTAATTAAATGATCTATTAATGATATAAGATGGTTAATAAACATCTAAATACCATTGGGGAACAATCTAAAGATCTCAACGAGGCAGAGCATGCCTTAAGATCGGTAAAGCCAAAAATGTGCTTTAAGACACCATAGAGATTGTATGACCTCAAATAGGATCCAAAGTGGATTCCTAAGTATTATAATGAAGTAATGAACATTATAAAACCATTCTCAAAGGAAACCAAGCTCTAAAACATGTTCTAACACAAAATGTGCTTTAAAATTCCTTAAAGCACGTTTTTGAGAAAATTGACTTTCTGAGTAGGTTTTGAGTATCATGAGAGAGAACCAGCTGTATGCCAAGCTCTCAAAGTGTGAGTTCTGGTTGGACAGCGTGTCATTCCTTGGACACATTATATCAGCAAGCGGGATATCTGTAGACCCTGCTAAGATTGAGGCAGTGAAGAGTTGGCCGAGGCCGAAGACAGTCACAGACGTCCGCAGCTTTCTGGGTTTGGCCGGTTATTATCGAAGGTTCATGAAGGACTTCTCCAAGGTGGCCAAATCAATGACGAATCTCATGAAGAAGGAGTCTCAGTTCTTATGGTTTGTCGAGTGCGAGCAGTCCTTTAAGACGCTGAAGGATCTCCTGACATCGGCGCCCGTTCTTACTATCCCTGAGGGCACCGATGGGTTTGAGGTATATTGTGATGCCTCTGAAACCGGTCTAGGCTGTGTGCTTATGCAGCACGGGAAGGTAGTTGCTTACGCATCCCGACAGCTGAAGAAGCACGAGGTGAATTACCCCACACACGACCTTGAGTTAGGCGCAGTAGTCTTCGCTTTGAAGATCTGGCGACATTATCTATACTGTGTGACAGTCACTATCTACTCTGATCACAAGAGTTTACCGCATCTCTTCACTCAGAAGGAGCTGAACATGCGACAGAGAAGATGGGTCGAGTTCTTGAAGGACTACGACATAGACCTGAGGTACAAGGAGGGCAAGGCGAATGTAGTAGCCGACGCCCTGAGCCGCAGAGCTCATTCATTGTTTACATTACTAGTGGGCAGCAGTCTGATTGATGAGATACGAGCTGCTCAGGAGAGCGATCAGTATATGCAGAGTATCAGGCAGAAGATGTCAGAGGGTTGTTTTGACAGTCAGAAGTACGACTTCGAACAGTGTGATGATGGCATGATTCGACTGAATGGCCGGTTATGTATTCCAGAGTCTTCTCCTGACCTGAAGGAGAAGATACTCCAGGAGGCTCATTGCTCGTCCTTATCCGTCCACCCCGGTTCTTCAAAGATGTACAAGGACTTGAAGGTCCATTTCTGGTGGAGCGGGATGAAGAAGGATGTAGCTGACTACGTGGCTAGATGCTTGACCTGTCAGAAGGTTAAGTTTGAGCATAGGAGACCCGGCGGTTTAGTGCAGTCTATGCCTATTCCTTGCTGGAAGTTCGAGGACATCTCGATGGATTTCGTTGTCGGTCTTCCACCGACTAAGGGAGGAGTGAACACGATCTGGGTTATTGTAGACCGTCTTACGAAGGTGGCAAAGTTTGTAGCTATGAAGGATACCTGGAAGGTCCCAAAGTTGGCGGACTTGTTCCAGAAGGAGGTGATCCGGCACCATGGTGTGCCAAAGACCATTGTGTCTGACAGGGACCCTCGATTTTTGTCCAAATTCTGGGGTCAGGTTTAGGAAGCCTTGGGTACGAAGTTGAAGCTTAGTACGACATTCCATCCACAGACCGACGGTCAGAGTGAGAGGACCATCCAGACACTGGAGGACATGCTGAGAGCATGTGCCTTAGATTTTCAGGGGAGCTGGTTAGAGCGCCTACATCTGATAGAGTTCGCCTACAACAACAGCTACCACTCCTCGATACAGATGCCACCATTCCAGGCGCTTTACGGTAGACCGTGTAGGACTCCTTTATGCTAGGACGAGGCCAGCGAGACTACGCTTCTAGGACCAGAGTACCTAGAGCAGATCAAGGAGGATGTCCTACAGATTCGTAGGAACATGAGGGCAGCTCAGGACCGGCAGAAATCTTATGCAGACACCAGGAGGAGGGACATTGAGTTCACTACCGACGACATGGTATTCCTTAGAGTGTCACCCATGAAGGGGATCTTCCGGTTCGGGCAGAAGGGCAAGTTGAGCCTGAAGTATGTTGGACCATATGCGATTAGGGAGCGAGTGGGCCCGTTAGCCTACAGACTGGATTTGCCAGCAGAGCTCGGGAGGGTACACGACGTCTTTCACGTTTCACAGTTGAAGAAGTATGTGCCCCATCCATCGCATGTTTTACAGCCAGAGACTTTAGAGTTGGACCCCGCTCTACGATATGAGGAAGTACCACTCCGCATTCTCGATACGAAGACGAGGCAGACTAGGAACAAGACCGTTAGCATGGTCAAGGTTCTCTGGTCGAACCATGAGGTGGAGGAGGCTACATGGAAGTTAGAGGACTCCATGAGAGCGAAGTATCCAGCACTCTTCGAGTAGTGGCTGTGATACTTATACGGGTTCGTGGTCAAACCCTTTTTAAGGGGGGTAGACGCCACTTGGCTTGCGCATATGTTATGCATTAGGTCTTGTTTTTGTGGTGTGTTTTGGTGGTATGCTGCGTCATACATGTTTGTTTGGATGATTGTATGTTTGATACACCTTATGTATGTGCCTTAGTGCATCTGTTTGAGTATATATATAGTACCGCTGAGTACTTTTGGTGATGAGTTGATTTTGCACCTTGTTTAGTGCTATGATATGAATGAGTTATGCCATGAGTTTCGGTTATTTAATATGTGCTGTATCAATTATGATACATATGGACTAGGTATGAACCTAGGGGGAGTTACTCCCTAGCGATGGTCTGTTTGATTACTTAGTGGAACTGGATTCCTTAGGTGAACTGTAGATGAATAAGGACTTCGGGACGAAGCCTTTTTAAGGGGGGTAGATTGAAATACCCTAACCTTAAAAACTTAATTAAATGATCTATTAATGATCTAATGGTTAATAAACATCTAAATACCATTGGGGAACAATCTAAAGATCTCAACAAGGCAAAACATGCCTTAAGATCTGTAAAGCCAAAAATATGCTTTAAGACACCATAGAGATTGTATGACCTCAAATAGGATCCAAAGTGGATTCCTAAGTATTATAATGAATTAATGAACATTATAAAACCATTCTCAAAGGAAACCAAGCTCTAAAACATGTTCTAACACAAAATGTGCTTTAAAATTCCTTAAAGCACGTTTTTGAGAAAATTGACTTTCTGAGTGGGTTTTGAGTGGTGTTAGGCATTGGATTAGACCTTGTTATACTAATGTACTATAATGTACCACATTATAAGGTCTAAATCCAAGATTTCAAAAAAAAAAAACAGAAATATGGCACTCATTTGTGAATAGTAATCCAAATAGTGTATTTTTAAGCAAAATTGACTAAGTATAGTCAATGGTCAATGAATGACTCATCTTTACCCTAATGAGGTCGGCAGCATGGAGCAAGGAGGACAGCACATCCTTTAATACAAAATCTCTAATTTGGTAATCACCATTTACTATTCCATTTCTTACTTTTCATTCATTAAAACTCATTTTCTTTCTTTCTCTTTCCTCTTGTCCAATTCCAGCCAAGCCATCAGCAATTCCAAACCCTCTCAAGCTGTGTTCTTGAGTATTCAAGGCAAATCAATCCCATTTGCACCTAAGGTGATGATTTAAGGCTTATTTTAGCTCTTTTTCTTCATCTCTTCATTACCTACACTTGGACCTCATGATATATCACTTTCCATGGCTCATTCTCAGCATTTTAAACCTTGAACAACAATCATTCTCGGCTGAAGCAAGTTTTGGGACCAAGGTTTCCAAAATTTACATTATAAGGTAAAAACATACCTTAAGCATTTCTATTCTCCATCCGGTTTTCTTCTTCTGATTTCTATGATTTTATTCACTCATAATCTTCATATTTACATGTTAATTCAGTTGGTTAACCATTTGGAGCAAGGGTGGCCGAAAATCAAAGGAAATATCATTCTTTAAGGCATTTTGCCAAGGTAAAACCTATTACCATAGCAGCTTGTTGTTGTCTAGATATTCCCTATGTTTATATGGTGAATTTAACACCATGTGGTGTGTTTAATTCAGGCCGAAACCCTTTGGAGACTACCTTGCATTTTTAAGGTGATTTTTGCCTTAAATCTTACATTAATTGTTCATTATGGTTAAGCTCATGCTTGGAGTATAACCATATCTTATTTTGGTGTATTAAACATGTCTAAATGATATGGTGATTTTTCCTCCAAGCTGCCGAGTTGTTATAAAGCATAAACCAAGGTATAAACACCTTAAACTTATGATTTTATGATTTTTAAGCATATATATTATATGTGCCGAGAGTGGAGTTGTTTAAATGGGTGATTTTAACCTAAGAGTGGAAAAAATGACTAAGATAAATTAAGCTAGTCATTTAAGTGAATTAATTAACATAATGGTCAAATTATGACATTATGTGGACTAATAATTAAGCTACAGCAAGGCCGAGAGCTTATAGTATAAATTGAGCTATTTTATGTGTTATTTTATGTTATAAAGCAAAGTTGTAATAAGGCCATGTCATTAGGCCATTTTAATTTAAGTTTAAAGCTTATTTAATTCAATTTATGCTTATATAAGTAAGTTTGGGGTCAAACGGTAATTACTAGTAAATTATAAAGTCGTGGGCTTAATTTAGAGGAATTTAGGGTTTTTAAATGAATTTAATAAAAATTATAACATTTTATAAAGTTTTGGGTCAAAATTGTAAAAATAGAAAAGTATAGGGTATGATATGTAATTACCGAGAGTTTGGGTCCAATTTGGCATTAGAAGTCAAAGTTGACTATATAGGAGACTTTGACCAAGTTTGGAGAATTTAAGAAGTTAAAATACTACCTTATAATAAGATAGTTATTAAATTGTAAAAGATTTATAAGAGATGGGGTGATATTGTTATTTCCGAAACTTTGGGGTACTAAATGGAGTTTAGTACAGACCTTAGGTTATTAGGAATTTTTAGAAGTTTATTTGGCTAAATTTGGAGTTAAAATGAATTATATAAGTATAATATATGATATTTCATAACATTGTTACAAATGGGTAACATATGGGTAAAAACCGAGAATTATAGAAAGTATAAGGTTAGGAATGACATTTATAACCTTTTGGTATAGTTTGGTAATTTTTGGAGTTATATATAAGGTTTTATAAAGATATATGTATAATATATAGTTTTAATGACATTAGAAAGCTATGTATTATAAATTGGGGAGATTTGGTAATTATACAAAGTTAGGTGGTGGGAATTTAATTAAAACAGACCCTAGGGTCTGTTTGGTAATTATAACCATTTAAAACTATAGGTTATAATTATATTAAGGTTTAAGGATTATAATATAAGGTATATAATATAAGTGTAACAATGAAATATAATTTGGGGTTGAATTGTAAATTGTGGAAGTATAGTGGAATATAATGAAAGCCAAGAGTATAAGGGTTGTTTGGTAATATATAACAATTTATAACTATAGGTTATAATTGTTTTAATGACATAAATGTCATAATATATGTTATATAACTATAATATAACATTATATTAATTATGTGGTGGATTTTGTAAATATTTAAGAAAAATAGGTGTTGTTCGGTAATATGAACATTTTTGAATAAACATTTATAATATGGTTTTAATGTTATAAAGGGTGTAACATTTATAATATAAGAAATATTCATTAAAAGAGAGTGAATATATTATAAAGACTTACCATATAATAAATAGTCCCATAATACATATATATAAACAAATATATGTTATGGTGTGGAAAATATAATATGGTTCAATAACCATATATTATCATAATTAAAAATGATATAAGATAAAGAGAAAAGAATTATAAACATTAGATATGGAAATTCTAATGTTATAAGTTTACATGGAATAATAAGGATTTATATAATTCAAAGTATTTTTACATACGAATTATACTACATTAAACTTGGAAAAACAAACCTTAGGAAAATAAATACTAAGGTGGAATGTATAATATATGATTAAGAATTATACATGCAATATAGAAACAAACTATATAATATACAAGGGTATATTGAATTACATGCGATAACAAAGTTCCAACTTTAAGTATATTAATATACAAGACGAGACTACGCATGTAATATAACGTTTTTCCAATCCCGAGTTAAAGTCGAAAACCCGACAAACGTTGACAGTTAATAACGGGGGATTAACCGGGAGGTGTTAGTGACGGTACAGGGTATCGTAGAGTTATGTCGTTATACGGGATTCTAATCAGTAGCGCTATGTATTATTAGACTGTTAGAGACGACACGGGGAGCATCGGATCTAGCTGATTCATACTCCACGGTTATACATTCAGGGTGAACGGTATGTTGTTATGTGTCTCTGATTGTCTCTGAGGGCTTCCTCAGGTCAGACTTCTGTGTAATCTGTGATAAAATTGTTTGTCTGATTGTGTGAATAAATATGCATGAACTGTATATTTTTAGCTGCTTATTATTTACTGTTGTTGCGTTAACAGTATTGGTTCGTATATATGAACCTATATATATAAAACGAACTAGCGGCTATGGTGCTATCTTATATGTAATATAAGGATCGTCAGAAAAACGTTGTAGCACTAGGATAATAAGATATACATATTATCCGAGACTTTCATACGGAGCATTGGCCTTGCTAACGCCGCTCTAGTATCTAACACTGGATCCCGAGTTTACAGACTCTGGATTGGACTAACGACCTTAGTCTGATGTGTTAGGAAATTGGTAATGCGATGCGATGGTATAATTAATTAACATAACAAAGCCAGGAGGATGTGGCTCTTGGTGCGCGCTGTGATCACAAAAACGATACTAGGATGTCCGCGTACGGGTCCACAAGTATCAAGAAAATTTCCCGTAAGCTAGGATGGCTCGTTGGTCGGAGACTCTACCGCTGGAGTGGCTACTACCGTGGGTGACCCGCCATAGTATATGGGTAATTTAGAGACATGTCGTTTTTAACGAGACATTGTCACTAGGTATAACTGAACACTTATTACAGTTGAGACTTGTACATTGGCGAACAATATTGGTTTCTATACCAAGGACGGGAGTTGATACTTGTTTATTATTCTCGTTGTTTCGCCTTGTTGTTCATTGGTTATACTGTGTGGTTTATATTATGTGTACTGATGGTTGTGTTATTGTATGGATATTACTGTTAAATGTTTTTACAGTTTAAATATTAAAACAGTATTGCATGTAACGAATCTCATGCTCTCGACCAATTAATTGAGGGGTTTGAGGAGGCATGACGGGGCATGTGATAACATACTCAGCAGGGGCTGATTCCATACCACAAACCATTTTTATTTCAGGAGACTAGCTGGAGGGTCAACGCGGGGCGCGACAGTTGTATTTTACTTTTGGTTAGACTTGGTACGGATTGAGATTACAGTTATTTTGGACTCGGGTTTTGTAAACCGAGGTGTATATTTGGTTAGACGCTCACGTGTACGGTTTTGTATAAGACGGTTGTTGTTGTATATATTCTAGTTTTATTTTAAGCACTGCTATCTATCTCTTGTGGTCACTGCGGGAATACGTTTCGTATGTTGATTATCATGTAACTCGTTATCACCCGTATGGGCAGAGTGATAACAGTGACACCATTAGAACGACCGTCTATTATTTACCGATGCGATTTATTTACTAAGTACGACGTTTATATTGTGATTAGGAGCCGGATTAGTAGGGGTGTTACAGTCGGCGTACCCTCGCTAGTACGAGGGGTATGTGGAAGTCATATGCAGCGAAAGCTGAGCCCCTAGGGGAAACGTTTTTAGTGTGCAGGTACCCGAAGCGGATATGATCACAGTAAGAGACCGACAACTAAGCTTGGATAGCTAGGAGTGAAATGTAGATAGTAGTGAGTTGCATAAGGCTTGTAGCCTTGAAGTAGTAGTGTACCAAGGGGTACACCATAGGTATTGGAAGTATGTAGCTTATGAGGAATGGGTAGATGTAGACTCTTAATGAGTATGTATGAAATTGAAAGAGGTAATGTAATTGTATAAGGATCTTAGTAAACTCGGTGTATTATATTGTATTGAACTTATGGAGTATTGTATTGAATGGGAAGTTGCAGTACTTGGTTGTAATTGTAGTAAGGATTGTATTTGTGTAGCACTAGGGTATTCCGGTCCATCAGACCGATGCTGTATGTAGTAGTAGCCTTGTTAGTCACGTGGGTGGCTAACGGCATTGTATCACCCGCCGTTGTGTAAGTATGTATCCGCTGCGAGAGTATGGATGTATAAGGAGATCGAACGGTAATGACGGTATTAGCGGTAGAGGTGTTACAGTTTAACTCTCATTTGCCATTTGCTCCTTAGTCACAAGTTCTCAAATATAATCATGTTCTTCCTCCTAGATTTATAACCCGTATTTAATATAGACTCTAATCTAAACTTATCCTCTATCTAAATCTCATCCTTAAACAATAAAACACTATAAGGTAAGCAATTTACCTTGTTTTTCTCAAGTTTCTCTTACTCCTCTCCTTGGATTTTCTTGTTTGATTTTCGGCCACCAACTTAAATTCCCTTGCCAATGTTCTAACCAATTCACAATGACTCTAATGAGTGCTAAAGAATACACCAACCTTAAGGAATCATTCCTAGGTTAAAATGTGTTTTTAAGACATTGAAGTGGATGATTACCTTTGAAGTCTCAAAGTAGACTTGGGCAATGAATGAAAGAGGACCTCCACTAGTCCTTGGTGATTATAAAAAAGCTAGTTCAAGGCATAAAAACAAGGCTCCATGAGAGGTAATTTTTGGCCATAATGAAAAATGGTGGAAAGATGATTTTTCTTTCATTTTCCTTACCTTAAGAGAATGGAGAAGCAAAAGGACTCTCTAAGCTGATTTTTCCTCCTCTAATGGCGGTTTCCTATGGCACCAAAATGGAGCTTTTGGAGATTTGAAAAGATAGAAAGCAAGAGCTTGATCTAACTAAGAGTAATATGTGTTTAGTTTTGGATTTGGAGTTAAAATGAGTACTTGGTGAGCAATTGAAGATGAAGGAATAATGGGGCTGCTTCTTACGTGAATGGAGAAGGGAGGAAGAAGATGAAACCGGTGGAAGAAGAGAATGAAGAGGAAGAGGAGAGAGGGAAGCTTAAAGTAAGATATTTGTCTTTAAAAGTAAATAGTGCATTTTCCTTATTTCCCTCCTCTTAGCCACTCAAAACCTCCTTCCAAGACAATTTTTCAAAAATGTGCTTTAAGAGTCCTTAAAGCAAAATTTGTGTTTTAACTTGTTTTTGAGCTTGGTTTTCTTTGGTAATTGGTTTAACATGTCCATTATCATGTTACTAAGGTCTAATAATGATAATTGGGTGTTACCCAAAGTTACTTCAAGCTTAGATCACGTTTTTGCTTAAATTGATTTTATGGTGTTTCCTTGTGTTTTCTTTGGTTTAAATTGTTTACTAATGTTTCTAAGGCATAATTTAGCCTTCTTATATCTTAGTTTAACATCTAAACACCATATCTAGGTTTGGGGTATTTCAATTACGGATCAAATCCTTATCACGCATGAAATACTTCATTATATGCGTCGTTCCCAAGCAAAGGTACGACGTCACTTTCCATATAAAATTGACATGTCTAAGGCTTTTGATCGGGTTGAGTGGACCTTTGCTCTAGACGTTCTGTAGTGCATGGGCTTCCATCCATATTGGATACGAGCAATCCGCAAATGTATCTCTACTGCTACAATGGCTGTCATCATTAATGGTTTCCCAGGTGCAACTTTTCAGCCACAACGCGGCTGACGTCAAGGTGACCCCTTTTCGCCCCTTTTGTTCATTTGCTGCATGGAGGTGCTCACGTCAGCTTTACTCTTGGCATCACAAGCTGATCATTACTCAGGCTTCACTTTTCGCGGGTTACCTTCGCCTATCAATAACCTAATGTTCGCCGATGATTGTATCCTTTTTGGTAAGGCCACACCTAGTAATGCTCAAGTTTTAGCTGATATTCTTGAGGATTTCAAGCAAGCTTCGGGCCAATGTACCAACAATGACAAATCCGCTATAATGTTCTCTCCCAAGCTTTCTCGGTCAACGCGCGCAAGTATTGCGGGTATCTAGGGTGGTCGTATGGTTAATGATTTGGGTATGTATCTGGGCTTCCCTTTTCAAATAGGGCGTAATCGCACTGCCATTTTTACTTATATCAAAGACAGAATTGCACAACGACTACAAAATTGGTCTCATCGGGTATCTCAGGCCGGTCATCTAAATCTTATAAAGGCAGTCTTACAACCTATCCCAACTTACGTGATGTCCATTATTGCACTTCCTCAAACATTATTATGGCCCATAAAGAGTATGATCTCCCGGTTTTGGTGGGGAGGGTCAGGTACAACACGAACAATCCATTGGACTCGCTGGAAAACCATGTGCCTCCCTTGAGTGCTGGGGGTTTAGGGTTTCGTGATCTAAGAAGTTTCAATAGGGCTTTACTCGGTAAGCAATTGTGGCGTATCTTAACACAGCCGAGCTCGCTACTATCAGTTTCCTTCACTGCTCGTTATTTACATAGCACCAATATTATAGATGCTACACCTGCGTTAGCTTCAAGCCCAGTTTGGAAAGCACTGTTAAATGGCTGGTATCTATTGGTGGACGCAAACAGCTTGGCAATGCTTGCACCACCTACATCCAAGATCGTTGGCTCCCAACAAAGGAAGGCGGTAGACCATACCTTTGGTATCTTCCTCCCCCTCTCCGCCAACGCCCAGTATCTGACTTGCTACTTACCCCCACTATTTGGAATCTCCCACTTCTACATGCTTCTTTTCATCCTGAGGATGTGCAGCATATATTGAAGCTTACACTTACGGGTAATTCGGATGAACCTGACTCATGGTTTTAGGGCTTGACCACAACTTGGAAGGACACGGTCAAGACCGCCTACCACTGTGATGTTGCACTCTCATCTTCCTCCCAAGCTAGTACCTCATCTCCATCAGCATCTCCGTAGGGTATTGCTATTAAGCGTTTATGGAAAATTGATTTACCCCCTCGGGTATGGCTTTTTGGTTGGAAATTACTCCATGGGGTCATCCCATGCTTGAAGATACTAGCTTCCAGATTGCATCAGCCGCTCTTGACCTCTTGTACTACTTGTGGTGAAAGTGAAAGCTCGCCACATTTGTTTTTCCAATGCCCTTCTATTCCGCAGTACTGGGATCGGCTTGGAGTAGCATATCCGCCAACTCTTCACACTAATGCTCAATTTATTGGCTGGTATATGGAAGCATGCACTCTCCTTTCCCTTGCAGCTTTGACCGCCCTCATATCCCTTTTATGGCGAATTTGGTATGCCCACTGCCAATTGACCCATCACGAGGTTCCTACTTTTGAAGCAGGTTGGTTTCATGCTGATAACTTTTTACGCCATAGCATGTCAGCTACCCAGCCTTTCTCTGCATCAGGGCTATCTCTGCACCGACAAAATCACATTCAGTGGGTTGATATTTTTGTTGATGTAAGTCTTGATCGGATTGGTCAGTTTGGTCTTAGTTTTATTATCGTGGAAGCGGAAGTAATCAAATGGGAGGGAGTTACTGCAGGTTTGGGTAAATTTGTACCTTCACAGGTGGAGGCCATGGCTTTGGCTTTCGGAGTTGACGCCGCCAAGCGCTACAACTTTGCTTCAGTTTGTATTTTAACTGATTGTAAAAGCATTGTTGATTTTATTTTGGACTCAACTGATACTTCCTTAGATTGCCCTACTCGGAAGCTAGTCACAAGCATGCTTTCTACTTTGGCGCCGCTTGCCAACATTGCCTGGTTTCACGTCCATCGAGATGGTAATGTTATCGCACGCAACCTAGTGTATCATGCTAGAATGTCACAACTCCCTCTGATTTGTTGGAAGTCTGATGACTTTCCAGGGTTTGTACGAGCTTTATGCTTTGTTTATTAATACACGTACCATGTTTCAAAAAAATTCAATCCTTTACTTCCTCTTTTTAAAAAAAAAGAGTCAATCCTGGGCCATACAGATTTGATAAGCATGTGTAAAAGTTATTTGCTTCAATCAAAGACTACCAAGACTGATGTTTAGCCTTATTTCTTACATCATATGTCATTCACAACAGATTAGCCATACATGGCATTTTCATTGAACTTCAACGTAAAGTCTTCTTACAAATTCAATCCACAAAAAGAGCATCATGACCACAAGGAATATGTAACACTCTCACATTGGGAGTGGGTATGGCTTAGTAATAGTTCTTAAGCGCTAGCGACTCTTCCTCCTATTGACCGGTCTTTTGGGAGGGTTCTTCACTTGGGCCTCGACTAGGTCTCGCAAAACTCATCGGAAGGACCTTGAAAAGGGCTACCTATGAAAGGGCTACCTGAGAAGAAAGCCTTAGGACTCAAAGGGGGAGGCAATGTAACACTTCCACATTAGGAGTGGGTGGGGCTTAGTAGTGGTTCTTAAGCACTAGTGCTCTTCCTCCTATAAAGAGGACCATAAGTTTTGACAATACAACAAAAAACATCAGACATTGAGTCCAAATATCCCCACAAGACATACAAGAATGATCCCTCCCAAGGAAGCACACTTCCCCCCATTAACCGTCCCCTTGCCCCACGCTAAACTCCCCCCGCCTTCCCTTCTTTTGCCTCAACCGTTGCTGACCCCTCACATCCCTCAACCAGAAGAAGTCGCTGGCGCAGATCTAAACCCCCCGCTCAGCCCAGTAGGCTTAACCCCTCCCACCCTAAAAAAGGAACCAAACAACACCGCCACCCCATCACAATCAGCTAAATGTTCAAAAGCCTAAAACAGCCTGAACTGCCCAGAAATCCAACTTGAAGTCCTCCTTCCAACCATACCTGATAACACACCACCAAAATATAAATCTAGCCAAACCCAAAGCGACCCAGACCGTTGTAGAGGTGCAAACAAAAAGATAGCATACCGGAGAGACATTATTTTATCTCTGTAGCAGTTCCACTTCAATAATTTTATCTCTGTAGAGGTGCAAACAAAAAGATAACAAAGAGAGGCATAAAGCATGTATGTTCCTTGTTCTACCGTTAGAGTTGCAAAATTACCATGAGTGAAGAGATTAGTTCAAGTATATTACCAGTTCTGAAATGCAACGCTTTCAACCCCATCTTCAATCTGGTGTGCGAGAGTTGCAGCAGTTCCATTTCAAAGGTGCATACTAGGGATGTCCATTTGGTTAGACGAAAAACCAATTTTTTTTAAAAAAAAATAGGTTTTTGGTGATTTCGGTTATAAACGAATTGACCGAAACCCAAGTCAATGACCGAATTAGTGCTGGTTTCTACTTCATTGTTGAACTTGATAGCCTGCCTCCGAAAGACCATATTCGAAGCCCGAGTTACGAAATCTCCATTCAACTCTTTATCCCTGAAGAAGGCTAGTAAGATGTCCTTTTCAACAGGATCAGTTTCTGGTAAACAAATGATTTGATATCCACTGTACGTGTGGACACTTGCTGAGGATTATATTCTTCTACCAAATGATTTGTTGCTTGTTTCAAAAAACCTTTTATGAGGTTATCACCAGTTGATATTATGTGTAAACCTGGTTTTTTATACGCATGAATTCAGGTGAGGTATGGGGACCATTTTAGGGACCATATCCTGACCATTTTTGGACTATTAAGATTTGGTTTAAATTAATGCATCAACCAAATGGTCATTAAAGCTAAAGGTTGTAAGATTGAAGAATAAAGTCCATAAGATTGGATAATGATGGTGAAATGTTAACGCCTTAATATGAACTTTTACATGTTCATTAGGATAAATTGATGGTTAAGAAGAACCATCGATCAAAGATCTGTAATGAATTGTAAGATCTTTTGGTTTGAGAATCCCAATATGCATTTGGAGACATGTAATTTACATGAAGCAACATTAATTTGCATCAAGCCAAATATTGTTGATGAACACTCACTCTTATAAATGACTTTGAGTCAAAAGCTAAATATTCTCCCACACAAGGTTTTGTTTGAAAGATTTATATACTATGCTTCAGTGGATCAATCAATTCCTTGAAGATGTTGGGATTGTATGTTGAGTTCAAATTTTAATACCTTGAAGTAACAGCTGAGGATACCTTTATGACTTGATTGTCATTTAGGCGAGTAATTTTTCCCAACTTCAAGGGGAGAAAAGAAGCAATTTGGAAGGTGAGATGATATGAAATATAGAATTGCGTCATCCTCGTCATATATAGTCTGAACTTTTAAGTTCAAAGTACTATTCATCTCCAAAAAGTTGGCAACCCAATTGCTTGATGTTGAGTGAAAAATATGTCCCAACGTCTAATGCTCCTATATTATAATGTCCCGTAAGGACAAGTGCAAATAAGTCTAACCTGGAGCATTATAGACTATATGGTTCCAATGATAAAGCCCTTAATAGGAGCATATAATTAAGATGGTCATACTAAAAAGGGTATAACTCTAGATGAGCTGTCAAACATGACAAATTACCGGTATATAAGATAATCAGGTACCTGATGATAATAGAGATCTCACGATATTTTGTCATGTCAGTAATATAATGGAACCAATATGAAATCAACGTTGTTGTATTTATGTATATGCATGCAAATGTATGTAGCGCTACATGTCACAATGATGACGAGGACATTGAATTGATTTGTCAAAAGCACTTGAAAGACGCAAATGAGAAGCAGAATTTCAACACATTCAAGTTGTGAATGTTGTGAACTTGATGTCCACATAATGATGTGAATCCAGCTGGATACGAACCAAAGAGTGTTAAAATTCTTTTAATATACAACCTGTATTGGTGTATATAAATTTTCAAAAGTCTTGCTATTGATTATAAAAAGTCTTATCCCCAGCAATTGATTATTTTGAAGATATAAGTATAGTTGAAATTATGACAAATTTGTATGGTTATACCTCATATGTAGATTACTTTGATAGTGTGTTCGAAAGGCATAAACTCCTGGAGGAGTTGGGTGAATTCTGAAAGGGAATGCCCATGTCACCATGTTAATAAATCTTATCATGAACCTCAACGATAAAGGTGATTGTGACATTACTACCTTAGTGAAAACTATTGAAAATGTATCTCTAAGATGAGTCCAATATTGTTGGATAATTCGTGTTGCTATAGTAGCAGTGTAAGAGATAATTGGAACTCCTTACGAGTCTCGGTTGGTTGTTGAATCAATGATCATGAAGTACCAATCTTAATGCTATTGCAGCAGAATAATTAATGGGATATGGTATTTATAAATAAACACATATGAATAACCCCCACTATCCAAGAGATTAATTGAGGGTATGTTTATTGTGAATTAATACCCAGATGATATAGATGATTACATCTATACTGATTAGAAAATACATACCACCAAAAATTCTACTTATAAAAGATATGTCGATATTAATATAGAGCAAATATGCCAAAGTGCAAAAATTGATGGATGTATTCAACCAAGTGCTTCCCTAGTAACTGGGTGCAGAACCAACTAAAGATTAGGGATGCATACAATCAAAGTAATAAAGTGATGTTTTCATCAAGGGAGCAATGATGATTGTACTCTTTTTCCTTGATTATGGTGTTTTTCTCATTGAGTTTTTTCTAGGTAAGGTTTTAACGAGGCAATCGATGAAAATCATCCAATAGATTCATTGTATGTGAATGCCAAGTGAAAATATCTATGATTGATTATTATAGCTATGTAAAGTTACTATAAGATTGTACTCTTTTCCTTTGCCGAGGTTTTTATCCCACAGGATTTTTCCTGATAGGGTTTTTATCAAGACAGCATATAACAAGATGTTTCGTCCAAGGGGAAGTGCTATAAATAGATATATTTAATGGTGGACTCCACATCTTATGTAATTAGAGTTTCCCTCATGTATCCAACCCTATATAGACAGAGACCTTGTATACTCATGTCATAACTCGTTTTTCTATAATTTCTCTTCCTTTCATTTACAACATATTTTTATATAATAGAATATTAGCATTAGAATATAATATTGGTAATCTTAAAAACAACTAATTGTATTTAAAAAATATTTATGATAAGGCAGGAAAAGACAAACAATATATATGATATAAATGCAGCATAAATATCAAGTGCGAATATATTCTAAACAAACGGACAAGGAAATATGCCAAAATGTGGCATTTATGTCAGACTTATTAATACCACGTTTATACTACAAACGAACGCCGTCTATACTTAATTTTACCAAGCTGGAGCCTTTCAAGGGAAAAGGTTCTGCTCAGCACTTCTACCTGCAACCAGTTTGGTCTTGTCATGGGTTCTGTTCACCACTTCTGCTTCTTATTTGTACTTAGCTGCTACTTCCATTGCTGTTAACTGAAGCACTATGTTTTGCTTTTTTCATTTGACAAGGTGCATAGTTCAGTGAAGGGCGAGTAATTTCAGCACCCTCTTGGATTATGGATTTGCTTTTTTCACAGTGGTCATGAGGGAGTTGCCATAAGCAGCAGCAGCAAGAAGCATTCTGGCAAAAAGGTTTCTCGAGAATCGGGGTAACCAAAAGCACTCCCAGCCTGAACCAAAGAGCAGATAAACAAAAACCATCTCTCACATAGCATAAGTGCAGATGATATCTATACTACATATCAAGCAAGTGAGATCAGTCCCCGTTTAACAGCAACATTTGCTGGCGGAAGCACTCCCATATATTATGAGATAGTAGCGAACAAAAAAATATGTACTCATTAGTAATATGGTCTCTTGATATCATCGATTGATTTTGATTCAACAAATTAGAAGAGGCAGGACTTGAAACATATATTCTTGGATGCGGACAGGAAAATAATTGTACTCATTAGTAATATGGTCTCTTGACATCATCGATTGATTTTGATTCAACAAATTAAAAGAGGCAGGACTTGAAACATATATTCTGGGATGCGGACAGGAAAATATTTGTACCACTCTGTTTACCTGCTGCACAATGAGGAAAACCAAGCCCATTTGGATTAAAAAATTCCTCATGATCCGATGTTTGAAAAGATGCCCGAAAAGTTTGGAATCTTATCAATATGTTTGAGTGCTTTCTCAGCAATCTGTCTTGTCCTGTAATCTGCGTGCTGGTATGCATCCACAAGAGCTGTACCTACCCTCTGATCTGATGCTGCCTCCATTGCAATCGCATCATTCCTCAGCAACCTCTCCACAGCCCAGATCGCTCTCTTCCTCAAACTGTCACTCCTTTTCTCCACCAAAACATCAAATATGCCGTATATTGTATCCCTCTCTTTCAGCACCAGAACCCCTTGCTCAATGTCAACCTCATCATCTAACAGAGTAGAAATTGCAGCCAGAGAAGCCTCAACGGCTCCCTCGTTGGTGTGATCCAGCAATGCCACAAGTCTCTCAATTGCCAAAGCATCCAACCCCAACAGGCAGAAAGACGTATCCAGTGCACAAATCCCACCATGAACTAGACACAGTCCTGACATTTCGGGAGGTCTGCTGAAACACGTACACATCATAGCAAACAGACCCGGTGGTGGAACATCCGGCTTACGCGACAGCTTCTTCGACTGCAGAGAGAGGTTCTCCAGAGCCCAAGCGGAAGCAATCTGAACATTGTCAAGCCCGTTTTGCTGCAACAACTCTACAAACATTGAAGGAACCTGTTGTTCCATGCACAGAGCGATTGCCTCGGGCTCTTCCTTCAAGCAATATGTAACTCTTGCAAGAACCCTGACCAATCCCTCCAGATATGGCGTCATATACCTGTTACCCTTCATCACCCCACCACGAATGCTCCTTATCCTCGATATGATCATCTGAAAAGCACCAACAACCAACATCTCTCGTGTGAGATCGACATCTGTCAGTGGGAGATCAGCCAATAGCCCAACAGCCTCAGCCTGCTCCTCAGTTATGCCCGTTTTCTCTGAAACGATCTTGATCAGGCTTCCAAGCTCACCTGTGGTGCCTCTTAGAGCATCAGCCAACTCTTGACTCATGTGCAGTGACACATTGTGAAGAAGCTTTATACAGGCTAGCCTCAGATCCTTGTCTCTGTCACTAGCCTCAATGAACTGAACCAAACTGGTTGTGGCGCCAGAGCTCTTGATGGCTGAAACCACGTTCAGAACTGTTGCCTGAGCACTGGTCAGGCCAACCAGCACTTGGAGGAGCTTGCATTCGATTGCGGGACCCGTGTTGCTGATGAGTTGAATCAGGCTGTGGATAACTTGTTCGGATACCAGGGTCTGGTTATTCGGTCCCAACACGACAGAGCCAAAGTTGTAGCCTGAGCTCACGAGGTTGGAGAGGATTGTGGCTGATACCTCCTTTAACCGCATGGGGAGCTGCTTGGCACCCACGGCAAACAAGCCCCTCATCAGCGGAGGGAGAATCCCGGACTCTATAAGGACTTTTGAACTCAAATCGAATGAAGAGATCTGGTTTAATGCTTTCAACGAAGCTTCCCTAGAAAGCATGTCACTACTTCTCATCAGGTTTATAAGGGCTGGACCCACTGTTTTAGCAACATGAACTTTCACGTCATTGTTCAGAACATTATCTCCAAGAAATGAAGCCATTGATATTCTGCTCTCGTCAGACCCTGAGGAACCAACACACATACTGATTCCGCAACTGTTTTTCTAGTTCAATGTAAATGAGCTGAGTATGCAAAGAAACATAAAAATACTGATTGATGCATATAATAAGAAGTTTATTAAAAGTTCTCACTATAGAAGTGGTGGTACTCAAATGAGCAGAACTCGTCCGCTCCAAAAGAGTGGTCCTTTGCTCTAGTATGTTTGTAAGAGTAGTCTGTTTTTTTTTTTGGCATTAAAGTAGAGGTAGAGTAGTGACCTGTAAGGATGAGTTGGAGAAGAGGCTCAAGTCTACCATATTCAGCCATTTGGTGCACATTATATTCAGTGACGGCCAGATTGTCAAGTGTTTTGTCAGCCTTGTCCATGACAACAGCATCCTCGGTCCTGCTACTAGTCATTCCAACGAGAATCAGAATAGCACCAGTAAGGGAGCCTATCTTTTCACAGACAGTCTTGGACTTGGAAAGCTCGTAGAGCAAAGAAACAGCTTCCACCCTCTCTGCTGCTTGTCCATGGGTCAGAAACTTGACTATTGTCCGTACACTGTCCCCTTCAGCTATGAGTTCCTACAAACCAAGATCAATTAGGGTAGCTACAGCTTGAAAAGGATGAGAACCAACACCGCTACTTAGTCTATCAAATTAATCTCAGTGGAAAAGGAAAGGAAAGGGATATTGCTACTAGTCTCCTCCTACCTTTGTATCATCATCTGCCTCCGCAAGAACACAAAGGGTTTTCAGAGCTTTACATCTCACACTCCTGCTACCGTTCTTAAGAAACTCAACGATCGGAAGTATCATCTCTGGCTTAAGAACAACACCACCATTCAGCTGACTATTTTGGCATATGTACTGTATGTCTTTGAAAGCCTGCATGATATCCCCCTCCGATGCCCCTGCGGATAATGACTTGCGAGCGATATCAAGCCTGGCAGCTTCATTCCTAGCGGTCCATTCCTTGATGGTCTTCCTTAGAGCTATGCTGGGATTGAGATCTGTGGATTTCAGCTCCTTCTTTGTGAGTGGGCAAACCGGTTTCTTCCCTTGATCCCTGCACTGCTTGAACCACTTCTCTATGGCTTCCCGTTCGAAAGTCAAGCCGTTCTCTATTGTGACTGGATCTTGCATCACTTTGTCGGTTAAACGACAGACAAATGCGTCATAATGTCTCTCCAGATGGTATATGTCATCGGTTGACAGGCTACCGCCGGAGTCGCTCATTCTTTTTTCTACGTTTTTGCTGGTTTAGTAAGGAAACCTGAAATCGGGACAGAGTTGATGATATGGATAATCAACCGATCATGGAAATAATTTATAACTTCCCCAAATCATCTTGAAAAAAAGTCGGTTTGTACGGGAACAAATTGCAATGAACAAATTTATAAGATGATGGCAACATGATTTAATAGTCTGCATAATTGAACCTACTGACTGAGACTGTAGTTCTATAAACCCAAACTCAAGCAGCTCTACATACTCTAGCCTACAATCAGAAATTGGAGGCTTTCCAGAGAAAAATTAGAGCATCATATGTGAAATTGAGCTCGCCTGGAACCCAGCAAGAACCTAAAATACGAAATTGATGCAGAAGCAAGGAGAGACCGAACAGGACAGAGAAATTTCCCAACAGAAGAAGCGTACGTACCCGATAAGCAATTGGTGTGAGTTCAGAACTCGATCGTTGAAAGCCCTAATTATGAAGTATAAGTCGCAGAGAAGGTGTTAGGACGATGAGAGAATACTTGTACTGTACAGGAAATCTACTCGCGGGTGATGAGGGCCTGTGCTCATTTCACATGAGATGTGAACAAGAAAACGGGTGCACTTGAGCTTCGTAAGGGAAAAGTCCTAGAATTTTGTTGAAGAGAAAGAAGATGACAGCATAGAGGTCCAAACAAGCGAATTGGAAAGGGAAGAAAAGTACAATTAGTAAGATGGAGTGGAACAGAGGATCGATTTAAGGTGGAGAGGGTGGGGGAAGAAGAAAAAACGTTGACCGAGGAACAAAGTTGCAGAGTACAGGTGGTGCCTGGTGGAGACAGGAGACCATAGAGAGCGAGACTTGCGTGAGGGAGATGTGTGGGGCCGAGTGACAGCGAGGAGGAAGAGAGAGAACGACACGAAGTTGCCTCTTGTTGACTATTCTCCACTATGAACAGTTGGTAGTGAAAGACATACTTTTTAACACAAGGATTCAATTACAAAACTTAGATTTACAAAATTATGTCATCTTATATGTTAAATATTGAAGTTAAACTACAAGTCCAAATAGTAAATCAGAAGGTCAAATAGGGACGGAGGTAGTAGTAAGTTTGTGCTGTTATATTTGTAGCATATTTGTTGGCATTTGTTGGCAGGTTTATTTTCACATATTTGTAACTGTTTTGAAAACTACTGTTTGACAGTGTGGCATACATACATCATATTTGGTTAAGTTAGTTATATGTAGTGCGTTTACTGTTTATGTATTACAATTACAATTTATTATATTACACTACGTAACTTTATTTTGTTAGTAAAAATTAATAGAAAAATTCACAATTAATATATTACGATGAGTATTTAATTTACAATAAAAACTTGAGAAACCTAAGAAAATAGAAATATTTATATAACCAATAAAATTTTAATTTTTATTATTTAAGTGAAAATTATAAATTCTAAACAATATATTGTTATTTTATTAATTTTATAATTCTTACAAATATCTTTAAAAAAAGAGAACAAACATTTCAAATTTTCTGATAATGTTGTGTGAATTTATTTAATGAAATTATCTTTTAATAATATATAATATTTTTGTAACTTTGTATGTTAATAAATTTACATATATTCATATTTTTATATACTTTTTTAATATTTTAATTCATATATCAACACGCGTGTATATTTATGGGGTTTTTTTTTATTTTATTAATTTGTGTGGTATTACAAATAATATATTGTAAATTAATATTATTAATGTGATTTTTTTTTAATTTGGCTAAATAAGTAGTACTATTTTTTATAAATTATTTGAAGCATTGTGTAATTTGTAACAAATAAAATAACTTGTAAAAAATGTCATAAGATAAGTAGTTTTTTTAATCAATAGTCATAGTAATTGCATTATGAAGGGAGAAAAGAAGCGGGAGTAAAAGTGCGGAAACGAAAAATTAGCATTTGCTGCTGGTATTTATGCTGACATTTATGCTCTTTTAACCAAACAACAAAACAAATAAAAGAATCTAAAACAACATATGCTGGTGCATTTGTGCTGTCCATTTATGTTGTAAAAATTCAGCCGACCGCTACCTGAAGAGGAGGAGGCCCTGATGGTTTCTACGAGTTCTTGCCCAGTAAGAACATCAGGACATTAGGAAAGAAGAAGAAAGCCTGCCTGAACAACATATTACATATGGTTTAAGCTAATTTTTAAAAAATATTCCTCACATTTACAAGTTACTATTAGGGAAAATTACATCCCCACCCATGACATTTGGTGAAATTACAAACCCCACCCACGAGGTTTCAAAAATTACTTTGCCCACCCATGTGGTTTTCTTTATTTTACATCCATCAACTTTTCTAGTATTTGATCAACTTAAAAGATGTTTAAATGTTGTCCAAAATTGATGAAACTTTACATGAATGATGCTAAGGTGTTATATTGTGGTCTAGCGTGAAATTCAAAGTTTTTTAAGCTCATATGTGATCCGTAGGACCCAATGAAACATGTGGCATGTCAACACATTCACCAAACGTCATGGGTGGGGATGTAATTTTCCCATTATAATAATAATATATTTCTCACATTTCATTTTTCATTACGAAAATATCATAGGTCAACAGTTTTTGAAAATATAAATTTTTTCTTGAAACAAAAATTCATATAAATAAACAAAATTTAAAAAATGAATAAAATTATAAAACTACAGAAGAAGGTGAAAAATAATTAAATCATTATATTTTGAAATAAATGGAAATGATTAAAGAACAAAAAATGAATTTATTTAAAAAAATACACATAAATTATGAAAATGTTACATAATTTAAAATCTATTGTAACGTTGACTTAAAAACTAAAAAAATTTATAAAATTACCATTAAATGCAATAAATTATTAAGTAAATTTATAAATACAAAAATTATTGACAAATATATTAGAAAATATCAATAATCATAAGAAAATTTATCATATATTATGGTTTTTACATTTTATTTTTATAATTTTAAATAATGATTGTTCCTATGAAATTGTTACTTATGATATTCTTGGTATTATTTATGTATTGTTTATTATTTATAAAATTGTTTAATGTTTCATTATATTTAATTTAATTTAATTGTTATATTTTATTCTATTTTATTTTTATTTCATTTTATGTAATATTTTTTAAATTGTGTGACATTCTAATCATTTATGTGTATTTTTAAAAAAATTATAACTTTATAGTATTTAGTCATTATTTGTCATATTTTTTAAACTTTTGATGTTAGTTAGTTTTTTGTGTGTTTTTTTTCATTTTTGAGTAAATTAGTTCAGAACCCTTGAGGTGTAAGGATATTACAATTTAGCATCTTCTGGGTATCCATATATTTTTCAACCCCCTCAAGGTATGAGGTTTCTGACATTGATCCCCCAAAACTATAAATATGTTTGTTTATGCATTAATTTCTTCCGACCTAGCAACCTTGTCAAATCACATTGTCACATCAGATAATACTTAATACTCAATCACACCTACAATATCTTTCTTCTTATGTGTCTCTATTACTAAATCATTTTTTTTTATCATTCATATCACAAAAACGAAGAATCGTAACCCCAACTGAGCAACAAAAATGTTCGTATGAAACAATAGGCTTTTAGGAAGAAATAGAGAGATTGATGGTGGGGGTTATTGTAACACCCCAACCTCTAATCCTCCTATTGTCCTCTAATCGTCTCCATACTTACGCTACACGTAGTGGATACTTACATACTCCAGGCGGGTGATACAACGCCGTTAGCCATTCCAAGACTAACAAGGCTTCTACTACTTACAGTAACGGTCTGACGATCTAGATATACCGAGTAACATAAATACTTACAATATGCTTCCAATACTTACTTACAACCTTGATTACCGAGTATTCAAAAGTATAGAAATTACATTCCAACTCTACAATTCTATTCAAAAATCATGAGTTTATACTACTACACATTCATACAAAGTTCACAATTCAATTCTCTCAAAAGGGTGTACCACATGGTACATCGGCTACTCAAAAAGGCGTCAAGCCGTGTACAACTCAGTACACCATTTTCAATCTACTATCTACTCCCCAAAAGAATTCATCATGGTCCTTACTGGACCTTCAAATCTCACGGGTACCTATAGAATTAAAAACAGTGCCCCAAAGGGCTCAACAAAACATTGCATATGAAATTCGCATACCCCGCGTGCTAACGGGGGTACGCCGACTACTTGGTCGAATACTGCGGTTTGTTTTAATCATACATACATACATGCTTTTGTACACAATATTACAATTACATTACAAAACATACATACATTCATTCAATACGCACAAGGAAGACAATACAAATCAACCATTCATACTTACCGGAATACGGAGATACACTTCTCCAATACTTACACAAGGCTTGTTAGCTTCTTTACTCACCCGGGTTAATCGGGTGTGCTTTACTCTTTTACTCGTGGTCAATGACTTACACTAGTCAAGACCATTACTCATACATTTACTTTACTTACTTACTTACTCAAGTCAAGTCGGTATGACCTCCGGGCAGGGACTACTATATCCCACCACCAGGCTTTAGGGTGGCTCACTAATCCAGGATGCTACCCATTTAAGGGGTTTGGTCCATGGAAGATTGGGGCCAGGATTCGGATCCAACCTCTTGTGTCTCTTTATCCTCACGCGTGGCCGAAACTATATCGGACTTCTACTCATTCCATTTTACCAATTACTCAAGTTAGAAAGTTAGGAAGTTAGGAATTAGTAGAAGTCATTACTTCCATACCAAGGGTTAATACATTACACATCAAGCTACACATACACTTCATTCTCATCCATTCATTTGCCATGAATTATACAAACTAAGAGTTCAAGACATTACCGCAAGAACAATATAATGCAAACACAAGTAGGTGCATTAAAAGTCCGATTTGTGCATTTATCTTGTTTAGGTGATCATATAGTGTAACACCCCTACCGCTAATACAGTCATTACCGTCTGTTGGGATAAAACCTAACGGCAAGTGTACCGATCAATTCTAGCAAGTTTTAATAGAGAGTATTTCCTAAATATCGAACCAGAGGAGGCGATGTCTAGTTTAAATCTTTACTAATCGGAAAGGAAATAAAAAGACTAAATAATAGGAAATTGGGGGTTTTGATTTGATGAGAATTAAAAACTGTAAACAGATTGTAAAACAGTAAATAACAAGAAAATAATTGTTACGAAACTGATTTGGGAAAGAGATCCCGGTTTACTATTACTCCCTAAATCTGCACTTCTTATCCCAAAGCGATTTCCAAGATAATTATGAGTAAAACCCTAGACAAAGTTAATTCACCTCCGGTCTCCCGCTTAGCAAATTCTAGTTCGCAAAGACCGAATTCTAACTCTCGTTACGAACCCACTGTTTACTAACCGCCTTAAGAACAACCTAGATTATCGGTCAACTAGCAATTAGAGGGATTACCGTCTCTAAACTAACCGGTTATTTTCCTGAATTCAATTGGAAGCCGCAGTCGTCACATATAGGCTAACAAAATACTAATCTTTATAATTGGCCAAATTATAACGATTAAAGAAATTAAGCAAGGAAAATAACTTTACTCAATTGAATTGTCTTAAATCGCAAAGGAACAGGAATAGCCAATTCAGGGATACATAGCAAACCGAAATCTAAGGAAACTACTCAGCCATTGACATGCTTACAATAAGCAAAACCGTACTGAGTAGTATTAAAGAACAAGAAGAAACTCTGTTGAGACTTCTGGAGAAGTCTCTGTGATGAACTGCTTCCTCTGCTCTGCTCCAAACTTCCGATCAGAATCAATCTCCAACTATGCTAATCTCTCTGTGTTGTAACGTGACTAATTGTGGTCTATCCAAGCATATCCCCGACGTTGACAGGGCCTCCCTTATATAACAAATAAACTCTATCTTTAAATCTTCATATAAGGCTGCTTCGTTAAAGATAAAATAATTGACTTCCGTTATTTCCGAAACAGATCTTCTGGCGCTCCGCTTGTATTGGTCTGGGTTTGCAAACAAGTACGCAAACCCAGACCACCACTAAAACTCGGCAGACGATTCTCACTTGAAGATGGTCCGGGTTTGCAAAGTAGTACGCAAACCCGGACCACGTCTGAAACTAGGCAGAGAAGATTTCGATGAGATGGTCCGGGTTTACAAGGTCGGACACAAACCCGGACCCTCATTAAATCACGACAGTAATCGGTAAAAATCAGCCTTTGACTCTGGTTTGACTTCCACTTGTTGCCTCAGCCTCTAAAATCCTCATTTAAGCATTTTGTTAAGCATTTTATCCTGAAAACATATCAAATTGATCATTGGAGACAAATATAACAATAAAGTGTAAATAAAGCATTAAGGAAGGAATATAAAGTCATAATGTAGACAATTAAGCATGAATTAGCCTAGTAAACTTAGACAAATTCCTGACTTATCAACTTCCTCACACTTAATCTTTGCTTGCCCTCAAGCAAACAGAAACATACTGAAATCTTACAGAAGGGAGACATCAGTTTAGAACTGTGCACAAGGAGATCTAATAATGAAAAGCAGTCATAGAGAACAATGATCCACACTTGCAGGTTTTCATAAACAGTGAATTGAGAAGTATTTTCCAAAGGCTTAAGACACATAGTAAAACCACCTGACTCCAATTTCACTCAGGGACTACTTTCCACAATCCATGGACGACATGGGGTGAGAAGTAATATCTTATTCCATATTACCTTTCATCACCACGTACTCATAATCAAGAAAGAATTTGCACTTTGCAATTGAAATTAATGAATTCCTTCAACTTTCTAAACAAGCATTAACTTTCTCTTTTATATCCCTCAGACTTTTCTCTCCATTCATGTAGCGGTGTTAGGTCTTCTATCCCAGATCAGATGACCTCAGATAGATGGGTGATGAGGCACCCCAAGGACTTAATTACCAAATGGACGAGGCCTGTTTCTGGGTTAAAAGTTCGATTAGAGGAGTACCTTGCCTTTGTCCTTCCTTCCTTTCATTCAAGAATAATTCCCAAAGTCCCCAAGTGAAATCAAAATCAAATAGTTACACTAATAGGCTTAACTTTTTAATGAAGAAATAGACAAGCATTAATCAAAACTGTACATACAAGCAGTGCAACCAGAGTTTCCACAACTGTTTTCCAACTTCGATCTCACAAAAACTAGTGCTACTCGTGCGGTGTTCCAAACCAACTTATCCAACCACTGAATAAGACTCAGGTATGCTATGCAACTAAAAATTTTTGAGGGCCAACAAAAATGTAGTGAAAATGGAGTGGTAGCCTTTAAAAATGTTCAAAATTAGCACATTCGAATGTAATTGAGCATGAGCATGTGTAATTTCCCTTCCTCACACTTAGAAATAAGCAATGCCCTCATTGCATCATTAAAATGATTAAGACGGAAGGAGAACACAAATTCACAGAAAACAACGTTTGAACAATAAAAGAAGTTAGAAAATCACGCCCCTGGAGTATGGTGAGGACAACGTCCTCACACTTATGTGAAAACATCGGGGTGTTGAATTCTGGAGAAAATTCGACAGAGTTTCCTTTGGTTCCTTCAATACCTCACACTTAGCAAAAGCAGACCTGTAGCTCAAGAAATAAAAACAAAAGCCAATACTGACTTGCAGAAACAGAAAGCGTGCGGGCCAACATCATAGTTAAGTAATACAGACCGAAAATAAAAGGCAGCATTCGAAAAAAAAAAAAGAAGTACAACCAAAAGAAAACTTCACAGAAGCGACTAAGAAAATAAACACATCAAAATATCCGAAAAGGTAGAAAGTAAAATAACCCAAACTCCAGGAACCTAGGGGTGTGGAGGCTGTGACTGTGACCCATGCGGAAGATGTCATGCCTCCATACGGGCGAAGCGGGCATCATACTCAGCCATCCTCGCCTCCTGGCGAACCTTAGAAGCATGACGACGCGCCTCCAAAGAAGTCAAACGAACCCCATAGTTCTGAACTTGAGTGGATAAATCATCGAGGCGCGAGCCAAACTCATCAAAGCGGGTGGTGCACACCCCCTGCCAATCCCTGAACTCCGCCATCAGCTCCTCAAATCCCTGTGTCTGACCCGTTACAGGCACATCAGCACCCCTAATCTCTGAGGGGCCAGCCACATCGGCACCAGCAGACCGGGCAGCTCTCTCACCCGGTCGGGCACGACGGCGCTTAATCCACCTGTCTCCGATCTTCTCCCACTGAAAGCGATGCATAGCTGTCATGTCCAAGGGAGAAGCGGGGTTCTGAGGCCGCTCATCACGGAAACTAACTCCAGCCTTCTCAAAAAGATACTGCATAAAGTGTGGAAAAGCAAGAGAAGCAGTGTTGTCCACATCCATGATACGCAAAATATGATCAATTACGACCGAAGAGAAAACTATAGGACAAGCACCGCGAGAGAACTCATCATCCAGCAGATGTCGCATAAAGAAACAATCCATAGAATTCAGGTTAGCACACTCTCTCGGGCGAACATTATGCATAATGACGGCCAAAACCAAACGCTCAATCGGGGTCTGCAGTTTATCCCCCGTCACAACTTGCTTATCCCTCGAAGACCGTCTTTGACGGTTCTGTACCTCAGGGTCATTAACAACCAGACTCAAATAGTGTTCCTTCGCCCTCTTCTTATCATTATCCAAATGTTTCAAAGCCTCCCTAAGCACATTCCTATCAATTGCATCCTGCACTCCAAAATACTCATCCACCACCGCATGATTAATTTCGATGTACCATCCTTTTATCCATGCACTAATGATATCATATTCAGCCTTCTTTTCAGCATTAGCATAAAAAAATTTGATCAAGCGCGGATAATAGCATCCCCGACCCACATGCAACAAATTTCCCCAACCCTTTGCACCGAACACATGCTGTAAATCAAACTCAGTGATCAACTCATCAGAAACTGACCTTTCCGGAATAATTTTCCGGTCCTTGACGTTATACCAATCAAAAGCCGCGTCACTGATGAAATCGAAACGCACGGATCCATGGTATTGGACTGGTGGTGTCGGTGCAGGCGTGGCCGATGTTGAGGCAGCAGCAGTGGTGGACCGGCATGCTCGCTTGGGTGCCATAGGAACAGACAACGAATAGAAAGTCGAAGATGGTTGTGTGCTACCGGCTCGGATAGGTGCGCGGTGATTGAATTCGACGCAAGTGTGAGAATGCGTCGACCTGAAAAGATTGGTCGGTAGGCGGTGGGGCGAGTTCGGGACTGGGCAGGGCGGTTTAGTGGCGGGGGATTAGTGATGTGGACAGGGCGGGTGTCGGGTGACTGGGCCGCAGAGGAGGACGGTGTTGGGGAAGTGGCACGGCGAAGGTGGTGGCGGTGTTGGCTGAAGGGGACTGACGAAGAAGATGTGGGCAGTGTGCGGTGGTTGACGACGCGGGTCGAAGATGAGGCCAAATTGGAGATGGTGTGGACTGGGGAAGTGCGGGTGGTGATGGTGTGAGTCGGGCTGGGATGGGTAGTGGTGGTGTGGAGATGCGAGTCGGGGGCAAAAACGGGCGAGGACGGGAGTTGGGCGCGGCGCGAGGTTGAAGAAGGTAATAATGTTAGGGATTTGATCGCGTGCTCCCTTTGTTTCTGCCGAAAATTGGGTCCGGGTTTGCAAACAAGTACGCAAACCCGGACCATACGAAAAATAAACCAGTTTGTTCTCCACCTATGCGGTCCGGGTTTGCAAACCAGCACGCAAACCCGGACCAACATCCAAAGTAGGCAGAAGGTTTCGTGAGCTCTTGGTCCGGGGTTGCAAACCAGGACGCAAACCCGGACCACCTCTAAAACATGCCAGTAGCTCGCCCATCTCTTGGTCCGGGTTTATAAACCATGCTCCAAACCCGGACCACCCTCAAAAGTGGCCAGAACTAAAAGCTTTAACTTATATCCTCCCGCACTGCTGAATTTACCTTCAAAACAGTAAAAACTAAACAAAACATGCCTAACAAACACATTAGCCCAAAAATAAAGAAGTAAAACAATAAAATTTATGATAAATAAACAAAATCTAAAATAGTAAAAACTCACAAAACTGGGTTGTCTCCCAGCCAGCCGCCCGTCTTTTCGGTCTTTGGCTAGACCGTGCAATTGTTCGATCAGTACGGAGGATCATGGATCGTGATCACCACCTGGACTTCGGCAAGATCACCACTTAGATAATGCTTCAGCTGAGACCCGTTGACTTTGAATGTCTCTCCTTCTGCATTGATTAGGCCGATAGCTCCATAGGGCGAGACACTTGTCACTGTGAACGGTCCAGACCAACGAGACTTCAACTTTCCGGCAAATAGTTTCAGACGGGAGTTGAATAGAAGAACCTTATGCCCAACATGAAACTCACGCTTGACCAACAGCTTATCATGCCACCTCTTCGTCTTCTCCTTATAGATTCTGGCGTTTTCATAAGCTTCCTCTCTAACTCCTCCCGATCACATAGCTGTAACTTACGCTTCTCACCAGCCTTTTGTAGATCAAAATTCAATGCCTTGAGTGCCCAAAAAGACTTGTGCTCTAGCTCCACAGGTAAGTGACACGCCTTGCCAAAAACCAACTTGTAAGGGGACATACCTAAAGGTGTTTTAAAGGCAGTGCGGTATGCCCACAAGGCGTCATCCAACTTAAGGGACCAATCTCGCCTCGAAGATGTGACAGATTTCTAGAGGATCCACTTAAGTTCCCTGTTGGTTATCTCGGCTTGACAGTTCGTCTATGGATGATACGGTAGAGAAACCTTATGCCTGACACCATACTTATGCAGAAGAGCTTCAAACTGTTTGTTGCAGAAGTGTGTGCCTCCGTCACTAATGATCGCTCGTGGGACACCAAAACGGGTAAAGATATTCCTCTTTAAAAACTTTAGCACCACTCTCGCATCGTTGGTCAGTGCTGCTATCACTTCAGCCTACTTGGTGACATAATCCACTGCTACCAAGATGTAGAGGTTGCCTTGAGATGATGGAAACGGTCCCATGAAATTGATGCCCCAAAGATCGAACAGTTCAACCTCCAAGATCGAATTCAATGGCATCTCATGACGTCTGGGTAAATTCCCCTGCCTCTGACATTGGTCACATGTGGAAACAAACTGACAACAATCCTTATTCAGATTCTTCCAGAAGAAGCCGGCCTCCAAAACTTTCGCGGCTGTCCTAGCCGGACCAAAATGACCCCCTGCTTCTCTAGAATGGCAATGCATCAGGATGTCTCTAGCTTCATTCTCAGATACACAACGATGAATCATACCATCTGCACAGACCTTGAACAGAAACGGGTCGTCCCAAAGGTAATGCTTGACCGTGGAGAAGAACTTCTTCTTTTGCTGATATGACAACTCTGGAGGAAGGATGCCCTTGGCTAGGTAGTTCGTGATGTCAGCATACCAAGGGTCCGTAGAATGACCAATCATGTAGACATACTCGTCCGGGAAATATTCATTGATCGGCCTGCCATCATCTGGAACTTCCATACGGGATAAGTGATCCGCCACTCCGTTCTGCGCTCCAGGTTTGTCTTTAATCTCAATGTCAAATTCCTGCAAAAGCAAAATCCATCTAATCAAACGGGGTTTAGCATCAACCTTCCCAAAGATATACTTGAGAGCGGAGTGGTCGGTGTGCACGATGACTTTGCTGCCAATGATGTATGGTCGAAACTTATCACAAGCAAAGACGATCGCCAGCAGCTCCTTCTCCGTCGTGGCATAGTTCTTCTGCGCCTCATTCATAGTCTTACTAGCATAGTAGACTATCCTCAATACCTTGTCATGCCTCTGACCCAAAGCTGCTCCCAATGCGTAGTCGCTGGCATCACACATAATCTCAAAAGGCAACGACCAATCAGGAGCAACAATAATAGGTGCAGAAACCAATTTAGCTTTAAACAAATTGAAAGCATCTAAACACTCTTGTGTAAACTCAAATTTAGCATCCTTAAGTGTAATACCCCCATCCCACATCGGGATATGAGTAGTATTGTGAGTTCCTTATATGCAAACACATGGGTTGACTACAATAACAGGCCTTCCACTTTTAAGCCCAAGTGAGGATTGAGGGCCTAAAGTGGCTAGTTTTCAAGCCTGGATGGTTTGAGAGCTAGGTTGTTGGACAGTTGCTCATTTGGGGTGTTACAAATGGTATCAGAGCAGACTCGGGACCGTGCCGGGATGGGAGACCCGACACCTACCGAGGAGGTCCATGGGACTTGGATGTTAGGCTTGCGACGAGGACGTCGCGTTCTTTGAGTGGGGGAGTATGTAATACCCCCATCCCACATCGGGATATGAGTAGTATTGTGAGTTCCTTATATGCAAACACATGGGTTGACTACAATAACAGGCCTTCCACTTTTAAGCCCAAGTGAGGATTGAGGGCCTAAAGTGGCTAGTTTTCAAGCCTGGATGGTTTGAGAGCTAGGTTGTTGGACAGTTGCTCATTTGGGGTGTTACATTAAGCAACGAATCACAAAGAGGCTTTGAGATCTTAGAAAAATCCTTAACAAGGCGCCTATAAAAACCTGCGTGACCGAGGAAACTTCGGACATCCTTTACCGACTATGGTGGTGGCAGCTGCTCTATTACTTCAACCTTGGCTTTGTCCACCTCGATCCCTTTCTTAGAGATCTTATGCCCGAGCACGATGCCTTCCTGCACCATGAAGTGGCACTTCTCCCAATTGAGCACCAAGTTAGTATCCCTGCATCTAGCTAAGATTAAATCCAAGTCTCTCTAACACGAATCAAAAGTCGGTCCAAAAACAGAAAAATCATTCATAAAGATTTCGATGCACTTTTCAATAAAATCAGCAAAAATAGCAGTCATGCAACGTTGAAAAGTGTCCGGAGCATTACATAAACCAAAAGGCATGCGTCGATAAGCATAAGTACCATATGGACAAGTAAAGGTGGCTTTCTCTTGGTCTTCCTTAGCAATTGGAATTTGAAAGTAACCGGAGTAACCATCTAGGAAACAGTAATATTCTTGTTCTGCAAGCCTTTCTAGCATCTGGTCAATAAAAGGAAGGGGGAAGTGGTCTTTCCTAGTGGCGGCATTTAATTTCCTATAATCAATGCAAACTCTATGCCCGATAATAGTACGCTGAGGGACTAACTCACCCTTATCATTAGGTACCACAGTTAAACCTCCCTTCTTAGGTACTACCTGAGTAGGACTTACCCATTCGCTGTCAGAGATCGGATAGATTATACCTGCATCCAGTAGCTTGATAACCTCCTTCTTAACTACCTCTTTCATGTGCGGGTTCAGTCTCCGTTGAGGTTGTCTCAATGGCTTGTAATTCTCCTCAAGATAAATGCGGTGAGTGCAAAACGTGGGAGAAATACCTTTGATATCAGCAATGGACCACCCTAGCGCCTCCTTATTCCTCTTCAAAATCTGCAACAAAGCTTCCTCTTGTTCATCAGTTAAAGCATTAGAAATAATAACAGGTAAATCAGACGGAGGAACTAGAAAAGCATATTTAAGGTGCCTAGGAAGAGGCTTGAGTTCAAGAGAAGGTGGTGATTCCATAGAAGGAGCCGGCATCTTTGGGACTCGGTCCAACGGCTCCTCCTCGACCCGATGATTCTTCCTATACGGCCTCCCAGTAGCAAGCTAGAACGCTGCAGCAGAAACTTCAGAATTGTCGTGAGCAGTTTCTATGGAATCTACCAAGCACTTCTCCAATGCATCTAACTCTGTGGGGCTGTAAGAATAGTCCTGCATCAAGGTGTCAAAACAATCCAAACTAAAACAAGCATGAACATCAGAAGGGTGAGTAGCAGCCTTGGTCATATCGAAGACAAGCTGCTCATCATGTAACCGCAATATAATCTTCCCTCCCTCAACATCAATGAGGGTCCTTGCTGTGCGCATGAATGGTCGACCCAAAATAAGCGGTACTACCTTGTCTTCCTCCATGTCTAAAATAACAAAGTCAGTAGAGAAAGCAAAAGTACCAACTGAAACAATTAAATCTCTGACCACCCCTCTAGGTAGGATGATCGACCTATAAGCTAATTGCAAAGTAATCCGGGTAGGTTCACACTCTCCTAAACCAAGCTTTAAATACATGGATAAGGGCATCAAATTAATATTCGCACCTAAATCACATAAACCCTTACCGCAATTCACATTACCTATTGCGCAAGGTATGACCGGAGTACCTGGATCATCAAGCTTAGGTGGAAGCTTCTTCGAGAGAACAGCTGAAACGCTCTCGGTAAGCTGAATAGTATCGTTCTCCACTAAAGATCGTCTGTTGGACAGGATGTTCTTCATGAACTTCGCGTATATCGGCATCTGCTTTAAAGCTTTAGAAAAAGGGATGTTAATAGTCAGTTTCTTAAAGATAGTTAAAAACTTACCAAACTGCTCATCCAAGTCTCTCTTCTTCAACCGGTTTGGGAACGGAACTGGCACTTCAGCAACTGCGCGACGCGGAGGTGTGGAAGTCTTAGTAGTCTTGCTAATTGTCACCTCCTCCTCAGCTGGTTCCTCTACTGGTGCAGTTTCTTCATTCTGCTCAACATTAGGAAGAGGAGCCTCAACTTCAGGGACCACCGGGTCAAGCTGCGTACCACTCCTCAATGTGATTGCCTTGGTGTGCTCTCTCGGATTCTGCTCTGACTGACTAGGCAAGGAACCCAAAGGACGTTGAGTCAACTGCTGAGATATGTGAGACAGCTGAGTCTCGATGTTCCTATTGAACGTCCTCTGATCATTATTGAAGGTCCTCTGCTCCTGATTGAAGGCTTCCAGCTCATTAAATTTCTTCGTGTTAACTGTGATGAAATCATTCATCCTGGCCAGAACCTTATCCATACTAGAAGACGCTCCAGCACCCGAATTCTGCGCTTGCTGATTCTGTAACCGCTGCTTCTGATAGGAAGGATTGTACTGCTGGGGTCTCTGATTATAGTTGCTGTTACCACCAGCTTGGTAACGATTCTGCTGCTGAGCGTGGTAACCCGGATTGCCCTGATTTCCAAAATAATTACCCGGTCTGTTACCAACATAATTCGCTGGCTCTTCCTATGGTGGAGTACATTGGCACATGTTAGAAGCCCTACCACAATATTCACAAGGTGGAAAAACCTCAAGAACAGCTGCTGCGTTTGACTGCGGACTCATCACTGCACACATACGCTCAAACTGATTCGACATCGCTTCTATCTTGGCAGCCAGGAAAGTATTCGAATCCACCTCATAAACTCCAGCAGGTTTCTTCGGTGCAGCTTCTCCAGCTCTCGTACCTCCCCACTGATTAGCTGTTGTAGTAATAGTCTCCAACAGCTCTTTGATTCTTGCAATGGGCAACTCCATCAAACTTCCTCCAGCACATGTATCAACCAACAACCGGCTAGAAGGGTCCAAGTCCTTGTAAAACGACTGCAATACAACCTCTTCTCCTAGTCCGTGATGCTGTACCTTCCTTACTATCCCCTTAAAACGCTCCCAAGCTTCAGATAACATCTCACCAGCGAACTGCTTGAAGTTTGTAATCTCACCTCTCATGGTCAGCATCCGTGAGGGTGGAAAATACTTCGCCAGAAATGCATTAGCCAACATTTCCCAGGTAGTAATACTGTCGGGCGCTAGTGAGTTCAACCATTCAGTTGCTCTATCCCTCAGGGAGAACGGAAACAGAGTGAGCCGAGCAACCTCCTGCGAAGCTGACATCCGGGTCTTCAGTAACCGTCCCACTGAACTGAGGTGCGTTCATCACCATAGTCACATAGTGAGTCTTGAACTGCCACTGCACTCCGACTGGTAATGCGGGAATCACTATCGGCGACACCAACCCTTCAACACTTGGACGGGTGTAGTCCCTCATCTGCCTCTGGTTATTCGCCATGTTAACTGCTGGCTGAACTTCCGGAACCTCTTCGTCAACAGGTGGTTCAGGGACCTGCTCTTCAACCGGTGGATCCAGATTCAAATCCCTGCGAAGCTGTCTTGCGAATCTCTCGATCTCAAGATTGAGCTCGAACTCCGGTTCTCCTGCAGAGCAGGTTTTAACCATAAACCGAGAGTTAGTAAACTGAAGCTATAATAGCGTAAATTAAAAGAACAGTAGCAATTAAATAAAAACAACAAGAATCAGAAAAAGATAAAATGAAATTAACTCACAAAATATGCAGATAAAATCCTAACCACTAACCACAGAATATTCAAATAAAGGAATAAAATCCGAAATAAAATCTGGAAGATGAAAGAATATCTAAAACAAAATCAAAACAGATTAAAGATAAGATATCAAAAACGTCAAAACGTTCCAAAACTAATAACTAAACAAACGAGATCAAAAACAGAAAACAGAGAATATTGAGAATAACAAAATAAATTAACCGAACAAATTAGACAAAATAAAAGAAACTAAAACATAGTAAATCTAAACAGAAAAAAGAAAATAATAAAAGGACAAAATAAATAAAATAAAGATTAAACTAAATAACCGTGCCTCCCCGGCAACGGCGCCAAAAACTTGTTGGGATAAAACCTAACGGCAAGTGTACCGGTCAACTCTAGCAAGTTTTAATAGAGAGTATTCCCTAAATATCGAACCAGAGGAGGCGATGCCTAGTTTTAAATCTTTACTAATCAGAAAGGAAATAAAAGACTAAATAATAGGAAATTGGGGGTTTTGATTTGATGAGAATTAAAAACTGTAAACAGATTGTAAAACAGTAAATAACAAGAAAATAATTGTTACGAAACTGATTTGGGAAAGAGATCCCGGTTTACTATTACTCCCTAAATCTGCACTTCCTATCCCAAAGCGATTTCCAAGATAATTATGAGTAAAACCCTAGACAAAGTTAATTCACCTCCGGTCTCCCGCTTAGCAAATTCTAGTTAGCAAAGACCGAATTCTAACTCTCGTTACGAACCCACTGTTTACTAACCGCCTTAAGAACAACCTAGATTATCGGTCAACTTGCAATTAGAGGGATTACCGTCTCTAAACTAACCGGTTATTTTCCTGAATTCAATTGGAAGCCGCAATCGTCACATATAGGCTAACAAAATACTAATCTTTATAATTGGCCAAATTATAACGATTAAAGAAATTAAGCAAGGAAAATAACTTTACTCAATTGAATTGTCTTAAATCGCAAAGGAACAGGAATAGCCAATTCAGGGATACATAGCAAACCGAAATCTAAGGAAACTACTCAGCCATTGACATGCTTACAATAAGCAAAACCGTACTGAGTAGTATTAAAGAACAAGAAGAAACTCTGTTGAGACTTCTGGAGAAGTCTCTGTGATGAACTGCTTCCTCTGCTCTGCTCCAAACTTCCGATCAGAATCAATCTCCAACTATGCTAATCTCTCTGTGTTGTAACGTGACTAATTGTGGTCTATCCAAGCATATCCTCGACGTTGACAGGGCCTCCCTTATATAACAAATAAACTCTATCTTTAAATCTTCATATAAGGCGGCTTAGTTAAAGATAAAATAATTGACTTCCGTTATTTCCGAAACAGATCTTCTGGCACTCCGCTTGTATTGGTCCGGGTTTGCAAACAAGTACGCAAACCCGGAGCACCACTAAAACTCGGCAGACGATTCTCGCTTGAAGATGGTCCGGGTTTGCAAAGTAGTAGGCAAACCCGGACCACGTCTGAAACTAGGCAGAGAAGATTTCGATGAGATGGTCCGGGTTTACAAAGTCGGACACAAACCCGGACCCTCATTAAATCACGACAGTAATCGGTAAAAATCAGCCTTTGACTCTGGTTTGACTTCCACTTGTTGCCTCAGCCTCTATAATATTCATTTAAGCATTTTGTTAAGCATTTTATCCTGAAAACATATCAAATTGATCATTGGAGACAAATATAACAATAAAGTGTAAATAAAGCATTAAGGAAGGAATATAAAGTCATAATGTAGACAATTAAGCATGAATTAGCCTAGTAAAGTTAGACAATTTTTTGACTTATCACCGTCCAATATCCTTATACAATCCAGACTCATGTAGCGGATACTTACATACTCAACGGTGGGTGATACAATGCCGTTAGCCACCCACGTGACTAACAAGGCTATACTACTACTACTACTACTACTACTACTACTACTACTACTACTACTACTACATACAGCATCAGTCTGATGGACCGGAATATCCGAGTACTACTGTTGGGCAAAATAGTGGTGAAACTATCATGCTAACTATGGGCAGTGAACCCAATCATTGTAGTACAACAAGGTCGTATCCACAGGGACTTCGTAACTGTCTAGCTAATTATAAGCTTAGTAAATGTGCAAGTGGATATATACAAAAGTGCATAAATGTAAATTAGGGGTTTTGGGTTGTAATTGGAGAAATAAAGAAAAGCAATAAACACTAAACTAACTATCTAGGATAGGTGTAGCCCGGGATGGATATTTGCACCCGTCCTCCCCTTACTACCGATTGTCGAACCTCGAACTCATAGCTAAACCACGGGAACGCTTAATTAATTAGCAACCTAATCTAGGCCTACTAATCCTAACCAATTTAATCGAGACTTCTCATTCAGCTAAGCCCCGGGTCAATCGATAGCACTAAGCTCAAGTTCCATTAAGGTTGCAATGTAGTCTAATCTCAAAATTATCGAAATCAGAGTACACCGTTTTAGTCTCTAACAGTTTAGGTTTCTATCTCTGAATAACATTTTGATAGAATCCCACAATAATGCTAAACTAATCGGTAGGCCAAACCAACCAATTTAACACATAGAAGACAAATTGAGCAAAACCCTTAACAAATCCCCAAATCATGAGCAACAAGTTTAGAAGTCATAAACACTCAATAATCATCTTCATTAAGCTCAAAGACTAAAATAAAACCATAAATGAGTTCAAGATCTACAATGGAGTTTAGGGATTTTGGGACAAAATCCTCAATCCCTAGCTACAAATGATTCTACACAGCCATAGGAGAGAAAATAAAAGAGCAAGGGATAGAAGTAGCCATTAATGGAGCTTGGAAGGAGGTGAGCTTCTCTTCTCTTCTCCTCCCTTCTCTTCTTCTTCTTCTTCTCTTCTCCTCTTCTTTTCTCCTTTAAAATCGCCCTTCCTCTCTGTTTTTGGGGCAGAACTCGACTGAATGAAGAATGGGGAAGTGTTCCCCAAAATTCCCTGTTTTAAAACGCAGATCTGGGCTAATTTTCGACCCGACCGACCGTGCAAGGTCGGTCCTAGGGTCGGTCGGAGTCAGTAGCAATTTTCGGGCGCATTTTTAAGTTCGACCGACCTTGCAAGGTCGGTCCTAAGGTCGGTCCATTCCAGTAGCTTGCAAAAACGCAAATTGGGCAAAATTTGGACCCGACCGACCTTGCAAGGTCGGTCCTAAGGTCGGTCGGAGTCAGGCTAACTTCAAAACGCTGTATCTTCTTCGTTTTAACTCCGATTTTGGATCCGTTTGCGCCCACGCGTTCCTCTCTTCGTCTACTTTACTCCTAGATGTTACTCCTCCTGTTTAAACAATAAATGTGTAAAACACCAATGAAACACAAAACTAGAGAAAAACAAGCTAGAGTGGAGAAATTAGCATGAAAAGTGTTGATTAAACATATGAAATACACCCCTAAAACATGCTATTTGGACACTCATCACACCCCCACACTTACCTTTTTGCTTGTCCTCAAGCAAAACCAAGCACCCATGCAAGTAAGGAATGCTCAAGACTAACAAACACTAACATGAATTGTAGGATAAAAGAAGAAGCAAAAAGTGATTAAAACCTTTGAGGAGTGTGAACCATCTCTTAGTGGTGGCATGGGTGTGCTTAGGGCAAAACAAAATCTAGAGTTTCGGTGTATGATCCGAAGTGCTTCAAAGTTTTAAAGATTAGGTGACTTGGAGAGCTTTTACCATGTCCAACTTCTCTCAAGAATGGGCATTGAGAAGAAAACAAAAGGAAAAATAGATTTATGCATTTGTTTCACTTTTGCATAAGAGATGAGAAGATAAAATTTTGGCATCAAGCCTTTGCATTTAAGAACACTCAACTCTCATTGTTGGTTAACAATGGCGTCTCACAAGTCCCTTGATGGATTTTCACAAAGAAGCACCCCTTAGCAATCCCTAAGAAAGAAGACAGAAGGAACCCCAAAGAAATAAAAATCCAACCATACAAGATCACTTGGCCACCCCGCATGTAAAATGCTCCTCAAAAGCAATCAAAATGAAAAATTTAAGCATTTATCCCACAATTCATAACAGTATTTGTTCTTAATGAGAACAACTCACAACACAAGGGTCCAAGTTTTTTATTTTGGACAATCGCAAGATAAGCATGAAGTATTAAGCATTTAAGCACACAATTCACCGAAAAGGTCACTCCCCCACACTTAAATTGAACAATGTTCCCATTGTTCACCAATCAAAACTGGGGAAGGTTCCAGAAGACCTTTGTAGGAAGCAGACAAAAGGAAAATCACATGGGACATAAACAAACAGTATAGCACAGAAGCTATCCCCAGATTTGCAGATACAAAATTAGAGAAGAGAGAATGAAAACTAAAAGGAACTAGTACTCCCCTGAGATTGATATTGCTATCAGTTTGTAGAACTCCCCCACACTTGAGCTTCAGCCTCAAGTAGCGTAGCTTAGTTGCGGTGTGGACTGGAAGTTGCACCTACATAAAACACTAGAAGCAACCAAACTACAACTGAAGTTACGGGTTAGCAAAAACAAAACCAAAGGAGAACGAAAACAAAAACAAGAAATAAAAATAGTGGAGTCATTGTGTGCAATAAAGGGTGAAATGAGTACTCCCCGATAAGATGTGGATAGAAGATAGGGTGCCCGCACACTTGCTAGTGGGAGGGGTCGTTGAGGTGCTACCTTCAATCGTTGGAGATAAAGGTCCGATAGGAAAATTTCGCCAGAGGTTCCTTTGTAATTGTTCCTAATTCCATCCCTTTTTCAGAGGGGCTCACCTGTTGCCAAAATATTCACAACACAGATGCCACCAATTGGGCGCAAAAGGGCAAGTCCAAAGAATGCCAAAATAGCCCATTATTGAAAACAATGCAAAATCTAAACTAACGAAATTTAAAAGACAAGACACGAAATGAAATCCGGGTTGCCTCCCGGTAAGCGGCCCTTCTTTAAGGTCTTTGGCTAGACCATACCACCGTGAAGTCATCCGGGATCGAATATGAACGTTGAAGTCGGCTTCAACGGGTGGGTTGGTCGGGCATCATCTAGCAATGAAGAACGACCCGGATCAGAAGGAAATGTGGCCTCAACACTTAGGATGTGAAAGTGTAAACTCCACCGATCGTTCTTCAGGTGGAAGTGTTGAGGTGGGTGATCCTTGGTACGAGGATCAAATTTTGATGGAGCCTCCTCTTCAAATTTAAGGATGAAGATATCCTTAACTTCATTTAGCGGTGCAGGGAGAACTCCGGGGCGGACTTTGTCTTCTATCTCTGGTCCGGATCAAAGGGAAAGTGGCCTCCACACTTAGCGGGTAAACTTTGAGTTTCCACCCTACTTCATTGATGCATAGGTGGGGAAGGGCTTGATCCTCCAGGTGAAGATCAAAGTTTGATGGCTCCTCCTCCTCCTCAAATTCAAGGATGTAAATGTCCTCAACTTCTTGGTGAGGCTCATGGGAAGAGCCATGATGAATCAACTTCAGAGGGAGATGGCTCCTTGAAGTTGATTATAGCACTCTCCTCTGATGGCTCGGAGGGAGGCGAATCTCCTCCTCCTCAAGGTTGAGGATGTATCCATCCTCATCTTCTGGGTGGAGCACAGAGAAGGAGGGGAAATAACATAGTTGACTTCAGAGGGAGGAGACTCCATGAAGTCAAGGTGGAAGCGGTCCTCTGATGGCTTGTCTTCAAACTCAGCAGATAGTTGAATGGTGTTGCTCAGGTTCGAACGGGGAGGTGATAGAGAGCAACTCAAGTCCTCAGTAAGGTGATCCACTTTATGAACCATTTCGCTCTCGGTTGCTGCGATGCAAGGTTTAGTAGACCTTCCATCATCGCGTTCATCTCTACTAATTTGGCATAGAGCTTCAGTTGGTTCATGTCGAGGTCTTTTTCCTTAGTCTGCTGCTCCACTTCATGGACCATTTCACTCTCTGGTTGTTGCTCCCTTTGAGCTAGTGTAATAAGCTGGTTCATGTCGATGGTGTTCATTCTAGCACTAAGATCCTCCAGAGTGGGTGAATCTACCCTTGCCGTGATCTCAGAACAATAAGCACTCTTTTGGTCTCCTCCACTCTCTTGGCACCTGATCCATCGACTGATGTCTTGTTCAGTGGGGTTTGGATTGACAGATAAGAACCAGTTCTCCATGAGAGTCTCCGATCTTGAGATTAGATCCTCACAAGGAGGGCACATATGGAAGGATCCACACCCTTGACAATCAACGTATTGGTCGTAGGTTGCTCCAGAGGTGTAGCCGTAACAATCCTCTCCTTGATCATCATGACCATCCATCAGAAATAGGTTCCTAAAAAAAGACAAATTTATACACAAAAGGGCAAATAAAGGAAATGAAAATTATGCACAGAAACTAAACAGGTAATAAACCAGATAGTTGGACCGAAGTCCCCGGCAACGGCGCCAAAAACTTGTTGGCAAAATAGTGGTGAAACTATCTTGCTAACTATGGGCAGTGAACCCAATCATTGTAGTACAACAAGGTCGTATCCACAGGGACTTCGTAACTGTCTAGCTAATTATAAGCTTAGTAAATGTGCAAGAGGATATATACAAAAGTGCATAAATGTAAATTAGGGGTTTTGGGTTTTTGGGTTGTAATTGGAGAAATAAAGAAAAGCAATAAACACTAAACTAACTATCTAGGATAGGTGTAGCCCGGGATGGATATTTGCACCCGTCCTCCCCTTACTACCGATTGTCGAACCTCGAACTCATAGCTAAACCACGGGAACACTTAATTAATTAGCAACCTAATCTAGGCCTACTAATCCTAACCAATTTAATCGAGACTTCTCATTCAGCTAAGCCCCGGGTCAATCGATAGCACTAAGCTCAAGTTCCACTAAGGTTGCAATGTAGTTTAATCTCAAAATTATCGAAATCAGAGTACACCGTTTTAGTCTCTAACAGTTTAGGTTTCTATCTCTGAATAACATTTTGATAGAATCCCACAATAATGCTAAACTAATCGGTAGGCCAAACCAACCAATTTAACACATAGAAGACAAATTGAGCAAAACCCTTAACAAATCCCCAAATCATGAGCAACAAGTTTAGAAGTCATAAACACTCAATAATCATCTTCATTAAGCTCAAAGACTAAAATAAAACCATAAATGAGTTCAAGATCTACAATGGAGTTTAGGGATTTTGGGACAAAATCCCCAATCCCTAGCTACAAATGATTCTACACAGCCATAGGAGAGAAAATAAAAGAGCAAGGGATAGAAGTAGCCATTAATGGAGCTTGGAAGGAGGTGAGCTTCTCTTCTCTTCTCCTCTTCTCTTCTTCTCTTCTTCTTCTTCTCTCTCTCCTTTCTTTTCTCCTTTAGAATCGCCCTTCCTCTCTGTTTTTTGGGCAGAACTCGACTGAATGAAGAATGGGGAAGTTTTCCCCAAAATTCCCCGTTTTAAAACGCAGATCTAGGCTAGTTTTTGACCTGACGGTCCTAGGGTCGGTCGGAGTCAGTTTCAATTTTCGGGCGCGTTTTTAAGTTCGACCGACCTTGCAAGGTCGGTCCTAAGGTCGGTCCATTCCAGTAGCTTGCAAAAACGCAAATCTGGGCAAAATTTGGACCCGACCGACCTTGCAAGGTCGGTCCTAAGGTCGGTCGGAGTCAGGCTAACTTCAAAACGCTGTATCTTCTTCGTTTTAACTCCGATTTTGGATCTGTTTGCGCCCACACGTTCCTCTCTTAGTCTACTTTACTCCTAGGAATGTTACTCCTCCTGTTTAAACAATAAATGTGTAAAACACTAATGAAACACAAAACTAGAGGAAAATAAGCTAGAATGGAGAAATGAGCATGAAAAGTGTTGATTAAACATATGAAATACACCCCTAAAACATGCTCATTTGGACACTCATCAACTACACACTTAGAATACATACTCCAATTACCAAATCAAATACTAGAACTTCCCATTCATTAAAATACTCCATAAGTTTAACACAATACAATACAACGAGTTTTACTAAGATCCTTATACAAGTACAATACCTCTTTCAATTCCATACATACTCAGTATGAGTCTACATCTACCCTTTCCTCACAACTACATACAAGGCTCCAAGCCCTTTTTACGATTCTCTACTATCTATAATTCATCCTAACTATCCGAGCATAGTCGCCGGTCTCTTACGGTGGTCATGTCCGCTTCGGGTACCTGCACACTAAAAACGTTGCCCCTAGAGGCTCAACTTACGCTGAATATGATGTCCGCATACCCCGCGTACTAGCGAGGGTACGCCGACCACTTGGTCGAATACATGGAATTCATTTTATTCAAACATACATGCATACATGCTCTTATAGACAATACTACAATACTTTACGCAAGCAATACATTCATACACTTCATTACATACAAGGAATACAATATAAGTCATCCAATACATACTTACCTTATTCCGAAATACACATACGCATTACATACACCATACATACTCAATACACCGTATTTGTTAGCTTCATTGGTCCACCCGGGTTAATCGGGTGGAGGTTATCTTTTACTCAGGGTCAATGACTTACACCAGCCAAGACCATTACACATACAATACTTACTTTACTTACTACTTACTTAAGTCAAGTCGTCGGGACCTCCGAGCAGGGACTACTCTGTCCCACCACCGGGCTTACTTGGTTCACCAATCCAGGATGCTACCCATTTAAGGGGTTTGGGCCGTGGACTAGTTAAAGAACCAGGAATCGGATCCAACCTCTTGTGTCTCCTCATCCTCACGCGTGGCCGAAACTATATCGACTTCTACTCATTCCAATTTACTCAATACCTACGTTAGGAGTTAGGTAGTTAGGAATTAGTAGAAGTCACACATCCAAGCCACATACACAAATACATTGCTCATATACACATCCATACAAAATACAATACAATACGCAAGTACAATACAAGATACAATCACACTTTATCATCATTCATACATTTCAAGAATTATACAAACTATTGTTCAAGAGAAATATACCAAGAACAATGTAAACAATCACAAGTAAGTGCAATATAGTCTGATTCATGCATTTATCTTATTTAGGTGATCAAATAAGCACACAAATCGGGGTAACCAGGTTAGGATACAGAGCATGAAGAAATCATACCTTTCACCGTTGTTTTACTTTATCGGGTGCTCCCTTGCTCCTTAGTTCACACTCGTCCCTCGAGTCTTATTCTTGAACCTCCGGCTACATGCCAAATGGTTCCATTAATACTAGGCATTACAATACATACATAGCTACTGCTCCCGTACTTACCCCGTTATCCCGTTACTTCGGTTTAACTTAATGTTCTTGTACTCTCAACTTTCCTAATTATCTCTCATACTTGTTTTCCTACTCATATACTTACTTTCTTACCATTAGGGTTACATTAATGGTGTATTACTAAAGTCCCATATATATGTACATATCTATATATATACATACATATGACTACTATGTTATATATATATATATTTTGTAAGTTAGGGCCGACCGACCCAACCCCTTGGGTCGGTCCATTCCAGTAAGTTTTCCGTTCTCTGAATTTCTCCCGACCGACCCAGAACTGTTCCGACCGACCCGTACACCTCTGGGTCGGTCCATTCCAGAAAGTTTACGTTCCATCGTCTATGCTCCGACCGACCCACCGACCGACCCAACCTCTGGGTCGGTCCAGTCCAGAACTCGCCTACAAATTTTGTTTTTCACTTATTTCCTTACCCATTTCTTCCCCAATCTCCCTACATGTAATCCTACATGTTTTAGTACCATTTAGGCTTCCTAAAATACCTTAATTCATCCACCAAATCCATTACTAAATTCATCAATCAACTTACACAATTTCCTCACTTCTTTTTCAACACATGCAACCGTTTTTATTTCACTTATGCTACGGGTTTTTAAACTCAACTCTACCATTCAATACTCCCTCTACCAATGCCTCTCCTAGCACCCTAAATACATTTCCAAACAAATACAATATCTATACCCAAGTCCAACATTCATTTCACTAAATCTTGCACACTAATTTTTCCTAGTTTCTACAATGCATTTTGATACCTCTTACTACAGATTTTATACTCTTTTATCCCCATACCACTACCACCATTCCATGGTCATTAAACATCTCTACTATTCCCAATACACACCTTGGTTCTCCCATTCACCAAGTCATCCATAAATGCACAATTCCTACCAAAATTTTGCCATAGTTCATCTACTTTTCTTACTTAGCCACACATATCCATTCTCACCAAATTCATTCCTAATCTAGCCACACCCTTACAAGGGTCCTACCATAAATAAAGCAACATCAATATCAATTCCTCAATACTTCCTCAATCCACAATGCTAATACACATATACAATTCATTTGGCTCTAAGGCCTACAATCCACATACTTGCTCATAAATACTCAAACTTCCCATACTACAATACCAATACAATACTTTGGGTTCTTTAATTAGTTTACCCATTCCCATTACTCTAAGGCATTAAAAACTTAGCATAAAGAAGGAGCTCTTACCTTGAGCTTATTATTCCTTCATTCTTTTCCAATTCTCCTCCTTCTCTTTCCTTGCACAAAATCGGTCAAGTGGGCAATGGAGTTGCCAAACTCCATTTCCATCACCCAATGAACACAAAACAAGTATAATTAAAATACTAACCCTCAAATTTATACTAATTCATTGAAGTGTTTAGAACACAAATTTTAGGGTTTACCTTTTGAAGCTTTTAAGAGGGGTTTTAGCCCTTGGTTCAAGAAGGTGATTCCACCACCATTGCAAGGTTGAAATTATGCTCAAAATAAAGAGAGAGAATAGAGTATTACATAGGGCAAAAATCGGCTGTGAAGGAAGATGAAGAAAACATGAGTTTTTCATGTAGGTTTTTACCTGAATGGAGAGAGGAGACTCCAAGCTACCCATTGATGCTATTTTCTCTTTGAATGGGGAAAACCCATGGAGATGAACTTCCTCATTTTGAAATTCTAAAAAGAGGGAAGTGTAGAGAATGATGAGGGGATTACAAATATGTAATTATTTTTGTGATTGGAGCTCAAATGAAGGTAGAGCATGGAGAGAAAGAGGGCTGCCATTGTTGTTGGTGGAGCTTCAAAATCGCCAGCCCCCTTAGAGAGAAAGAGAGAGAAATCGATAGGGAAGGAAGAAGGGAAGGAGAGAGATGAGAGAAATGAGGAAAGGAGAGGTGAGAGAAAAGGGTAATGTACTTTTCACTTTTCCCTTTTTGCTTTTTGACCTCTTATTTAATTAGCTAGTTACATGTGTGTGTGAGGGAGTTGTTTGACTGATTAAAACCGGCCCTCTACTGTAGTACTAGCTGGAGCGTTTTTCGTCTTTTACAGAAAATGCTCGTTATTTTACCCGGTTTTAGTACTATTCACTAACCGGGCCCGTTTTCCAGAATTTTCTCGTTTCTTTATTTTTATTGGTTATTAAGATTTCATTAATGCTTAATTATTGTTATTTAATGATTTATAATTTTTACGGGTTCGTTTGACCACTTAAAGTCACATTTTCGGGTTTTCTCGCAAAACGTGCGCTAAGCTCTATTAGCGTTTTAATACATTATTTGGATCTGTTTTCTTCAGGAGTTGTTACCATATATTATTTAGGCCTTATTAAGCCTTAATAATCCTTATAATACGCCAACCGAGGTCCCATACATCCTATGGTTGTTTAACGCTTATTTAGCGTTTTTCGCTTTTTAAGCGTTTCTTTATTTCTTTTGGACTTATTTTTCCTTATCAATATTACTTAGGCATCATTAGGCCCTTAAATACGTATTAGGATAATTTTAATCACTATATTTAAGGTCAGGGTATTTCAATCTACCCGCTTAAGAACTTTATCCTCAAAGTTGTTCGAGGTTATAGGTTTACAACGCTTACTCATTCTTACATGTCTTATACCAGAAGTCGTACGTTCCTCCTCCTTACATTTTCCCAAATCCGTTACTCAGGGTCTCTACATACCATTCCATACCAATGTACCATAATTACTCAAATCCACATTACTACCAACCATTGGTTCCACATTACCAGGTTTATACATACATACAGTGCAAAGCTATCCCCAAAGCAATGCGATACACAACACAATCCCGCAGGCACTCCGGTCATCTGGACATGGGACTCCTCTATGTCCCGCTGCCCTTGGAATAGTACAATATGATATATTACTATCTTTTCCGGTACAAACTTCTAACAATCCTCATTCCTCAGTCTACGGGAAATACTTCGCTACTACCAATTAGAAATTTTCCTAAAACACACAACTCCAAATTCCAATTTATATTCATTACTTCTATCTTATGTGTGATTCTTGTGACCACTTAAGGGGAGCTTCAAGAATCATTCAACCCTGATGTGATCAGCATCAGTGTTGAACTATCTTTCCACTCCAATTTGTGTTTGGTTTCCCTCGATCTGATCAGGATCAAGTTCGACTTCCCACATCAGTTTCAAACAATATAGTAATTTAATTATTTCAATTTCTATCTTTTTACTCTTCCTAGTCATAATTACAAATTCATACAACTCCAAGGATGGGATTCAGTCCATCGATCATTCTCAATATACTTCCCAAATACTTCACTCCGAGATTCAATACCTAAGTGCTCATTTCATTGGCTTTCGCTACTTTCATCCATTACTCTCCATTATCTTAAATATTCTAGCTAAGGAATACAATACCTAAAAAATTCAATCGTCCTAAATTTGTTTCCAATAACTTATCTACGAATACGCTACCTATGTGCTTCGTTCATCTTCTACTCACAACAATTTTGTAATACTTCTTCAAAGGTTACAATACTTGTGGAGCTCCGTCCACTACTCATTACTCTTCTTTACTAATACTCTTACCCTGGGGTTACAAGATGGGTATATTCGTCCTATGGTATTTGCATCTCTAGTGCCTAATTCCCACAATTACAATGTGAATGAATACATATGTTTATTTAACATAGTACCAATCATCAATTTGATTCTCATTTGTGCTATGCACATTATAGTTTAAGTGTTTTATTCATGAAATTTATATTAAATGGTTTTCGCTCTACCCCCCTTAAAAGGGATTACGCCCACGTAATCTACCATATGTTATTATTGAACATTGGTTACTAAGTTCGGGCACTCTGAAGCATTTAGCTTCACTACGGTCTATAATCTAATATGCTATGGTCAAAGGGTCTTAACCATACCAATGGTTTAGTCTTTGCACCAAGAATTCCTATTGGAGTTTATTTAACTCCTGATTAATTCAGTTCTAGCCTATTAGGCTTCAAGGCATTAATAGCCATTCTTTCATACTTACTAGGTGCCTTATCTTCTAGCTAGGGCCCACTAGCTTCTGCTGCGCGACCCTGATAACTGGGGTTACTCACCCTTCATGTTATCCTTAATGTGCTATATATCACCTTTTTATCCCTCTAATGTGGGAATAAGGTTTACTAAGCAAGTGTGATATTCTTTTACCGTTTTTGAACTGAATTAGTTTTAGATTGTAACTAGCTCTCTGGTAATCTACTGCACATGCTATTCGTGCTTCCACGATTATTCATTAAGTTCCTTCGACTTACTGTCGGGCGAGGTTAAGTCACTACTTAGTTGTAATGCTTCCTCAGTTATCAGTAGCTTCTGAATTACACCAGTTTCTCTGGTTCAGTACAAGTGTTCTTTACTTGTATGACCTTGCATTTTCTATGCGTCGGTCCTAGTGACTTTCTTAAGTCTTCTTTCACCTTTTATTCTAATGGAATTCACATCTTGTGATTGTTAGTGTGTTTTGCACTCTTCATGCTTCTTTGGCCTTAGGCCGCATGGTTTGTTGCTAAGCTTGTTTAACTGGCTTATGCCATGTTCGTTGGTGAAAAGAAAGGTTTACTATAATTTACGTTTCCATATCCTTTACTATCCCACTAGATCATTAGCTGCACAAGTGCAATACCAAAACACTCAGTCATACAGAGTGTAGAGGCGTAAACGTTTGGCAGTAAGTCACTTATGTGATAGGAACGAATATTTTTGACTATCTTCCATACTTATACTCCGTGTCGTTGACTAACTACTTCCTCATAGCGGTCGCTTGTTGCGCACCGTATTCTTACTCATTATACAACATCTTTTTTACTGTCTTCTACAACATCGTTTTTACTGTCTTCGTTACCGTGGTAGCTTCTCTTTGCTCATTGCCATGTCGTTGGCACCATTTCTTTATGGTGTGTATAACGGTCGCCGTAGCATACCGCAATATTACCATCTTCCCAATGTGTAGATGTCTTATTCAATTTAGGTTTTATGTGTAGGTTAGCTTACCTCACATTCTATCATCATTTATGATACAATTTACCAAGTATCTTGGTTGGTAATGGATGCAGTAATTTATCGGGTTACAAGCTCTCTGGAGCGTTGGTCATTCGTGGTGTGCAATGTGCATTCACGTTGATTGTTTTTGACAATTACTGTCTTCCAGTGCTGAGCATTGGTTATAGGCTCTAGCTGTGTAGTTCTACTTGTATGTACATCACCGGGACATCCCAAGAAACTTCAAGGGTTTTCTGGTCCCGTTCTTCAATTGAAGAGTATCATATCACGAATGAGTGAAGGTTCTCGTTGGGGGGTTTATTTCCACTCATAAACCTCACGTTAAGGTTTACTAGGTTAGTCTTTGTTTATGTGCTTTTGTCATTCAACCAATGGTTCACCATGTGCTTGGTTGCATATGGAGTATACTTACTCCTTTAAATCGTAATTGTTTGGGAATCTTATTTCCTTATTCCATCGCCCCTTGGCAATAACTATATGCGTAGGCTTTATTGTTATGCTAGGTGGAAGCCTTTTCTAAGGTTCACATCTTCACCACATTGGTGATCTTCGGTTGACGAGGGGTACCTTCCCTTGGGTTCTCGTAGTGTCCAAGTGAGGACTAAGCCATTGTTGGCATTATAACGATTCCTATGCCTCCGTGCTACCGTTGCTACAGAAGGCGTGAAGGGCAATTAAAGCTTGTCAACTGTATACTAGACTGATGCTCTAGTGACAATGACACTGAGGTAGCCATTACTCCAAGCCACTCCTTATGTTGAGTTCGAATTGGGTGGTTCGGTTGTCGATCTGTTTGTCGTATAAAGCAATATCCTTTACAAGTCTTGTTACTAATGGTATGGTTTTGCAACCATTTGAGTTTGCCTAACGTATTAGGTTCATGGCTTTTAAGCCTTATTACTGCAAGCTATGCTTTTTGCAAGCTACTTACATGTGTTTCCACTCCTTGTATACCCCATAGGTTGGAGGTATTACTGAGCTCCATGGCAAGTCGTGACATCACGCTTCTGTTCTTAGGAGGCCCTTTCTGGCAATCTGATGTTAATCAGTGCCTTTCAGTGGTTAAGGGTATTTCCTGTTAAGTGAAATCCCTTCGGTGTCTTGACCGAGTGTTCATTCTAGTTGTCGTGCTCTTATCATGACGCTTTGTTCGACTGTTGTTATCTCATACATCCTTCAAGGATTGTTCCTGGGTGTTGTTAGGTTACGCTGTTACATCCGGATAATGTTTATGATGTGTTATTACCATACCGCCTTGTGGTATTGTATTCGATTTATTTCTTTTTGGGTTAGAACTGCTCCCGTTCTTGGGTAGACTGTTTATACTTGCTCCTAGTGCTTAAGACTAGGTTTAAAATCCTCTCCAATAGTGGATTATACTTCGTGGTAATCTTGTGATCGCTCTTGGGAACTCCATCCCGCTAGTTAAGCATCGTTGTGTTCACGTTAGGCATTTGCCTTACCGTGTTCAGGCTGGGTATACTTTCTAGTTGCCATGTATTTGCTTGATGTCTTTGAGACATATCCAATGTCTATACTTACTAGTCTGTGCTCCTTGCACTTTCTAGTTCTTATTCCTTATCCTCTGATGGATTCTCTGGGTTCTTTTATGCTTATTACTTAGCTGAGTTCCTTCTCCTTGATCGTCTGATGTGTTCATCTGCTCTGTTTGAACTTACTCATGGTCCGTAGAACGGAGTTGACTACTTCCCGTGTTTCGTGCACTACATGTATACATACGTGGGGTACCGTGTTGATACGTTACCACTTACCTAACTATATGTCAGGCCCGAAAGCTCCTTCGGAGTGCTGTCGTCCCACATCCTGTAATTGGGTACACTCGTAGTGCTCGTCACACGCCTAGGTGAAGTATTCTATTGTCAACTCCTCTTGTATCATTCTATGATACTCACCGTAATTATGCTGGTTCCGTTTTTTAAAATTCAAGGTTTAAAAGAAAGGTTGTGGTTTTGAAAGAAAAAGTTTTGGGTTTTAAAAATTATCGTTCGGTGTTAAAAGAAGTTCTTCATGGCGTGGCCATGTTCTGAGGTTTTGACCAAGTCCAGCTCCTCACTGACTGGTATGTTCTTAATACAATGGTCGGGCTGTTAGGCCTTTCCAGGGTTCTATTCTTCCTGTTGTTACGATGTGTGAGTCGCTTCATTGCGGTCACGGTACATCACTATATACCTGTGGTGTGTTAAATTTCCTTTACATGTTCCCGTTCTTACTGCACTTGCCCAGGCAAGCACGTGATACTGGTGGTTTTTGGGTAACCCTATACCGGTCACGGTATGGTTTCCGCTTGTATTTGATAGTCTTGTTGACTCTTCCCTTGATCTTATTGATCTATGTTTGGGATACTCGATCCCTTAAGCAACTTCTCCATGATCTTGTCATGGTTGTCGTAGATCTGGGTACTTCTCCAATCCTTGGAGATTCCCTTTTTGATTTGGTTGTGTTCTTCCTTGTTGCTCGTTCCCACACGTTTGTTGTGGTTACTGTGCCTTAGCTTGTTTAGGCACTACTCCTGTAGTCCTTTCGGGTTATATCTTGTAAATACTCTCGTAGCTGTGTAAGTTGTGCAGGCCAGGTATTGTAACCTTCTTGGCGTTATAGTTTCGGAGTTAACCACTCCCGACTATGTCCTTAGTCAGCTAGCATACCGTTGGTGGTATTATTTAGTTATTACTGTCCCGTAGACTTATGTCTTGGGTTTTGTTGTTGCTCCTCTTTCCGCTCCGTTGTATGCTCAGTGCTTCCTTTCCTGCAGCTGGTTGACTAACAGGTTCTCGCGACTGCTAAGCACGTCGCCCCATGCTGTTGTAAGTTGTAGCCTCTTTATGGCTGGAGTACTTATTCCACCGCTATTAAGTGCGGGTATTGTTGTTCAACCGGAAACCATCTCCGGGACTTCCAGTTCTTGGAATCTACTATATGTCGATTCTTGTCTACCGTATGATTATTTCATAACTGCTAGATCTGGTTTCCCCGAGTATGAGAGGACTTTCCTTCTCTCTGGCGTTCTTTCCCAAGTTATACAGTGGGTTTGTGGAGGGCGGGTCTGATGTTGTAGGTATCCGATACTCACCGGGAGTTCCTAACTAGCATCTCTCTAATGCTATCACTCAGCCCTTAGCCCTAAACTTCAAATTCCTAACTCGGTATTCCTAAACTCGGTATTTCCAGTCATCAGAGTGACACTTCGCTTTGATACCACTTTTTGTAACACCCCTACCGCTAATATAGTCATTACCGTCCAATCTCCTTATACAATCCAGACTCACGCAGCGGATACTTACATACTCAACGGTGGGTGATACAATGCTGTTAGCCACCCACGTGACTAACAAGGCTACTACTACTACTACTACTACATACAACATCGGTCTGATGGACCGGAATATCCGAGTACTACACATTTACAATACATACTCCAATTACCAAATCAAATACTAGAACTTCCCATTCATTAAAATACTCCATAAGTTTAACACAATACAATACACCGAGTTTTACTAAGATCCTTATACAAGTACTATACCTTTTTCAATTCCATACATACTTAGTATGAGTCTACATCTACCCTTTCCTCACAACTACATACAAGGCTCCAAGCCCTTTTTATGATTCTCTACTATCTACAATTCATCCTAACTATCCGAGCGTAGTCGCCGGTCTCTTACGGTGGTCATGTCCGCTTCGGGTACCTGCACACTAAAAACGTTGCCCCTAGGGGCTCAGCTTACACTGAATATGACGTCTGCATACCCCGCGTACTAGCGAGGGTACGCCGACCCCTTGGTCGAATACATGAAATTCATTTTATTCAAACATACATGCATACATGCTCTTATACACAATACTACAATACTTTACGCAAGCAATACATTCATACACTTCATTACATACAAGGAATACAATATAAGCCATCCAATACACACTTACCTTATTCCGAAATACACATACGCATTACATACACTATACATACTCAATACACCGTACTTGTTAGCTTCATTGGTTTACCCGGGTTAATCGGGTGGAGGTTATCTTTTACTCGGGGTCAATGACTTACACCAGCCAAGACCATTACACATACAATACTTACTTTACTTACTACTTACTCAAGTCAAGTCGTCGGGACCTCCGGGCAGGGACTACTCTGTCCCACCACCGGGCTTACTTGGTTCACCAATCCAGGATGCTACCCATTTAAGGGGTTTGGGCCGTGGACCAGTTAAAGAACCAGGAATCAGATCCAACCTCTTGTGTCTCCTCATCCTCACGCGTGGCCGAAACTATATCGGACTTCTACTCATTCCAATTTACTCAATACATACGTTAGGAGTTAGGTAGTTAGGAATTAGTAGAAGTCACACATCCAAGCCACATACACAAATACATTGCTCATATACACATCCATACAAAATACAATACAATACACAAGTACAATACAAGATACAATCACACTTTATCATCATTCATACATTTCATGAATTATACAAACTATTGTTCAAGATAAATATACCAAGAACAATGTAAACAAGCACAAGTAAGTGCAATATAGTCTGATTCATGCATTTATCTTATTTAGGTGATCAAATAAGCACACAAATCGGGGTAACCAGGTTAGTATACAGAGCATGAAGAAATCATACCTTTCACCATTGATTTACTTTATCGGGTGTTCCCTTGCTCCTTAGTTCACACTCGTCCCTCGAGTCTTATTCTTGAACCTCCGACTACATGCCAAATGGTTCCATTAATACTAGGCATTACAATACATACATAGCTACTGCTCCCGTACTTACCTCGTTATCTCGTTACTTCAGTTTAACTTAATGTTCTTGTACTCTCAACTTTCCTAATTATCTCTCATACTTGTTTTCCTACTCATATACTTACTTTCTTACCATTAGGGTTACATTAATGGTGTATTACTAAAGTCCCATATATATGTACATATCTATATATATATATACATACATATGACTACTATGTTATATATATTTTTGTAAGTTTGGGCCGACCGACCCACCGACCGACCCAACCCCTTGGGTCGGTCCATTCCAGTAAGTTTTCCGTTCTCTGAAAATCTCCCGACCGACCCAGAACTGTTCCAACTGACCCATACACCTCTGGGTCGGTCCATTCCAGAAAGTTTACGTTCCATCGTCTATGCTCCGACCGACCCACCGACCGACCCAACCTCTGGGTCGGTCCAGTCCAGGATTCGCCTACAGATTTTGTTTTTCACTTATTTCCTTACCCATTTCTTCCCCAATCTTCCTACATGTAATCTCACATGTTTTAGTACCATTTAGGCTTCCTAAAATACCTTAATTCATCCACCAAATCCATTACTAAATTCATCAATCAACTTACACAATTTCCTCACTTCTTTTTCAACACATGCAATAGTTTTTATTTCACTTATGCTACAGGTTTTTAAACTCAACTCTACCATTCAATACTCTCTCTACCAATGCCTCTCATAGCACCCTAAATACATTTCCAAACAAATACAATATCTATACCCAAGTCCAACATTCATTTCACTAAATATTGCACACTAATTTTTCCTAGTTTCTACAATGCATTTTGATACCTCTTGCTACAGATTTTATACTCTTTTATCCCCATACCACTACCACCATTCCATGGTCATTAAACATATCTACTATTCCCAATACACACCTTGGTTCTCCCATTCACCAAGTCATCCATAAATGCACAATTCCTACCAAAATTTTGCCATAGTTCATCTACTTTTCTTACTTAGCCACACATATCCATTCTCACCAAATTCATTCCTAATCTAGCTACACCCTTACAAGGGTCCTACCAGAAATAAAGCAACATCAATATCATTTCCTCAATCCACAATGCTAATACACATATACGATTCATTTGGCTCTAAGGCCTACAATCCACATACTTGCTCACAAATACTCAAAATTCCCATACTACAATACCAATACAATACTTTGGGTTCTTTAATTAGTTTACCCATTCCCATTACTCTAAGGCATTAAAAACTTAGTATAAAGAAGGAGCTCTTACCTTGAGCTTATTATTCCTTCATTCTTTTCCAATTCCCCTCCTTCTCTTTCCTTGCACAAAATCGGTCAAGTGGGCAATGGAGTTGCCAAACTCCATTCCCATCACCCAATGAACACAAAATAAGTATAATTAAAATACTAACCCTCAAATTTATACTAATTCATTGAAGTGTTTAGAACACAAATTCTAGAGTTTACCTTTTGAAGCTTTTAAGAGGGGTTTTAGCCCTTGGTTCAAGAAGGTGATTCCACCACCATTGCAAGGTTGAAATTATGCTCAAAAGAAAGAGAGAGAATAGAGTATTACATAGGGCAAAAATTGGCTATGAAGGAAGATGAATAAAACATGAGTTTTTCATGTAGGTTTTTACCTTGATGGAGAGAGGAGACTCCAAGCTACCCATTGATGCTATTTTCTCTTTGAATAGGGAAAACCCATGGATATGAACTTCCTCATTTTGAAATTCTAAAAAGAGGGAAGTGTAGAGAATGATGAGGGGATTACAAATATGTAATTATTTTTGTGATTGGAGCTAAAATGAAGGTAGAGCATGGAGAGAAAGAGGGCTGCCATTGTTGTTGGTGGAGCTTCAAAATTGCCAGCCCCCTTAGAGAGAAAGAGAGAGAAATCGATAGGGAAGGAAGAAGGGAAGGAGAAAGATGAGGGAAATGAGGAAAGGAGAGGTGAGAGAAAAGGGTAATGTACTTTTCACTTTTCCCTTTTTGCTTTTTGACCTCTTATTTAATTAGCTAGTTACATGTGTGTGTGAGGGAGTTGTTTGACTGATTAAAACCGGCCCTCTACTGTAGTACTAGCTGGAGCATTTTTCGTCTTTTACAGAAAATGCTCGTTATTTTACCCGGTTTTGGTACTATTCACTAACCGGGCCCGTTTTCCGGAATTTTCTCGTTTCTTTATTTTTATTGGTTATTAAGCTTCCATTAATGCTTAATTATTGTTATTTAATGATTTATAATTTTTACGGGTTCGTTTGACCACTTAAAGTCACATTTCCAGGTTTTCTCGCAAAACGTGCGCTAAGCTCTATTAGCGTTTTAATACATTATTTGGATCTGTTTTCTTCAGGAGTTGTTCCCATATATTATTTAGGCATTATTAAGCCTTAAGAATCCTTATAATACGCCAACCGAGGTCCCATACCTCCTATGGTTGTTTAACGCTTATTTAGCGTTTTTCGCTTTTTAAGCGTTTCTTTATTTCTTTTGGATTTATTTTTCCTTATCAATATTACTTAGGCATCATTAGGCCCTTAAATACGTATTATGATAATTTTAATCACTATATTTAAGGTCGGGGTATTTCATATAGACACACAAATCAGAGTAGCCAAGCTAGCATACGGGGCATGAGAAAATCATACCGTTCACCGTAGTACTCGTACTTCCGATTTCCTTCAGAATTCAACTATTTGATTCCTATACATACATGGAGTTGTATGGTCAGTGATCTGTTATTGACCCAACTCATTCTTTCATTACTACTTCCATCATATACTTACTAGTTCTTACAATTCATACTTGATCATGAAAATCATTCTTTTCTCATTATCTCTTGTACTTGCTTCCTTACTTATATACTTACTTTCATACCATTATTACTCCATTCATGGTGTACTATTATATATATACACACAAGCATATATATATGTACATATGATTACTATTTTTTTTGTATGACTCGACCGACCTTACCCAGGGTCGGCCCCAAGGTCAGTCTAAGTTAGTGTGTTACGTTACTGGAAAATTCAGACCCGACCGACCTTTCCAAGTTCGGTCTCCCAAGGTCGGCCCAAGTTAGTGTGTTACTGGGTTCGAAATTTATGACTCGACCGACCTTGCCAAGTTCGGTCCCAAGGTCGGTCGAAGTCAGTAGACTTCCGTCTTTATATATTTAGGCTCGATCGACCTTGCTAAGTTCGGTCCCAAGGTCGGTCCAGCCCAGTATAGTTGTTTTAATTTCTGTTTTCAGTTCATTTCTTTCCCATTGCTTTCTCAATCTTCCTACATGTAATCCCACATGATTTAATACTAATTAGACCCTCTAAATTACCTTAGTTCATCCATTAATTCTTCACTAAACTCATTTCCCATTCTTATGTTAACTTACACAATTCCCTCATCTTCATTCCAGCACTTGCATCAGTTTTTGTTCTTAAATGCTACAAATTTTTAAAACAACTTTTACCATCCATTACTTCCTCTACCAATGCCACTTCTAGCATTCAAAATGCATTACTTTACATCCTAGTTCCTCTCATCCCTTAACTCCTTTTCAAATCTGTTTTCAAGGTGATTAATCACTCACACAATTACCCAAAACACTCTTAGTTATTGCCTAGGTTATTCCCTCTCCTTAACACTTAAGTCTTCTCATTTCTAGATAAAATTTGACAGAGTTTCCCCTATAATTTTCACTTTGCCCACACATGTTTCAGCTCACACATTAATTTACCAACACTACCTTATTTCATATACTACAATACAATAATTTCTCCTGCACATAAACATCTATTTCCCAATGTTCTCCCAAGTTTTTAAACATCTTTTACAAGTTCCAAAACAGTTAAATTCTCTTCCTCATCATACTAAAACACAACTACTACTCAAAACTATATTCATTACTCATTTTAGTACACAAAATCTGTTACAATACAATGCATACGACTAGCTCAAGGTAATAGCATTTACCTTGTCTTGCTAGTTTTTCTTTCTTTCTCTTCCTTCTTCTTTCTTTCTTCCTTGTTCTTCCTCACACAACCGATAATGCTACAGCCCATATCAAAATATACTAATGAGCATTCTAATGGGGTTTTTTTAAACCTTAAAATCAGCCCTAGACTTCAAGAAGCTTTAAAGCTTAAAAGGGTGTTACCTTTGGAACTTCTAGGTGAAGTTTTGGGCAGCAAAACAACAAGCTCCAGCACTACTTGAAGGGATTAAAACCGGCTGGAACAAGAAGGAGAATAAGAGCTCCACTTGTAAATTTCGTGTTGCCAAAAAGGGCTGGAAAAGATGGAGTTTCAAGAGTATTTTTACCTTAGAATGACAAGGGAATGAAGGTGCTTCAAATGGTAGTCTTCAAACTCCAAAATGAGCTACAACCATGGTGGAGAAGTATGAGCTTTTCAACTTTTGGAAGGTGGAAAATGAAGCTCAAAAGGAGGGGAATGCAATGGTGTAATTTTTGTAGAATTTGGAGTTGATTTGGCCCTTCAAAAATGGGAGAGAAGGAGAGTGCTGGTGGTGGTCTCTCAAATCGCCATTAACGACTGAATAAGGAAGGACAAAATCAGAAGGAAGGAGGAGAGCAAACCATGAGAGAGAGGAGGGGTAGGAGAGAGAGTGACCAACTTTTGCTTTTTACTTATTTTATTTGTCCATTGGTTACTAAAGCCAATTATAGAGAAGGGGGGAGTGAGTGAGCCAGAACATACACACACACAAGTGTGTTCTAATTTTTAATTGCAAAATGGGACACACTAGTTTAGCTTATTTATGCTTTCACTCCATAACTTCCCGTCTTTTACAGTTTTTACTAACCGGACCCATTTTCCGGAATTTTCTCGTTTAGTTAATTTTATTGGTTCTAAACCTCCATTAATGTTTATTAATGACTATTTGGTTGACCAAAATTATTACGAGTCTATTTGACCCGCTTAAAGTCGTGTTTTTCCAGTTTCCTCGAAAAACGTGCTTTAAGGTTCGTTTATGCTTTTAATCCTTTTTAAGGATCCGTTTTCTTCGGGATTTGTTCCCTCATGTTTATTTAAGTGTAATTAAGCCTCTAAAGTACTTATTAGCCTAATTAATCACCATATTTAACTTCGGGGTATTTCAGTTATGCTTTAACTTTTTAAGTACTGACTAGTGTGAGAATATGACACAGTGAGTAAAAATCTAGCATTTTAAGAGATAAGTTGTATGATCAGAGGAAATTAGTGCCTAAGTCAACAGACTTATGGCTTTGGGTGCACACTGTCAGGAACCCCCACACCAGCGGGCTTGTAAGATGTATTGATAACGTGAAGATGCTGACTTGTAATATTGTCACACCTTAGGGGGCTGATAGTAATTTACTTTTTGTTTTTATAATTTTTAACCATTTGTTAAAATTATTTTTAAATTTTGTATGATCTTTAATTATTTTTAGTGCATTTTGTTTATGCTTTATACATTTAAAAAAAACTTTGACAGTATATGCTTGCTGTTGTTGTAGGGGAATATGTTGTGAGAGGGTAAAATAGGAATATGAAAAATATAATATATCAGAAATTGAACGGGGAGTATCTCTTAATAAAAATTAAAGCTTAGGGTAATTGTAGTAAGTTGCAAACCTTAGGGCATTTTGTGAAATTCACTTAAACCTCATGGGAATTTGGTGAAATTTCTCACCGAATTAATTAGATGATTTTAGAGCGGCGATATGCTTACGTGATCATATGGCTGCTGACTGGATGTTTATGTGATACCTTTTTGTTACAGTAACTTTAAAAAATATAACTTGTAAGATGTCCAAATGAAAAATAATAATTTTATCATTGTTAATCTAAATTTGAGTTCTTAGAAACATGATCAGTCATGAATATATATAGACAACTTTAATGTGTCGCATCGACTAACTGACTAAAGGATGGTATGCCTTAAATAACTATGTACCACAATTTGGGGAAGAGTCAACCTAACATCTGCTGCTATAAAAATGAGTGTTTAGACCATGCTTTATAATGTTCTAAAACTCAGTATTATAGTTAACCATGTTTTATAATGTTTTAAAACACGATTTTATAGTTAATCGTGTTTATAACATTAAAAAGAAAATCAAAAATTTTGATAATAGTGATAAATCACGGTTGGGCCCATAATCATGCTTTAATAGTTCTCGCCAAAGAAAAATAAAACATGGTCAGGTAGAACCGTGCTGTAAATGTGATTTAATAGCACAGTTTCTTACTAACTGTGCTTTAAGACTCATGTGCTTCGCGCCATTTGATACTTAATGATTTAAAAGCACGATTTTGTAGTAATACTGTCCATGCGCAAATATTTTTAATTCACAACTTAACAAAGTAAAAAAATACTAGTAAAGAGTAATAAATATTAAAATTTGTTTACATGTTGGTTAAAATTCACAAAATAAATATTTAATATACACATATATAATTAAAAATTAGAAAAAATATAATACATTGTATAGAAATTACGATTTTATTAATATATAGTAGTATATGTAACACTATACAATTAATTGTTAGTCAATATATCAATACACTTAAATTTTTAGTATATGAACTATTTTTATAATTATTTGTTATATTTTTAATTAAAAACGTTAAATGTGGCATAATGAGAATTACATCTATTTTATTAATTTTTTAAACTATAATAATCATAGTGTAGTGGTTAGGGTGTTCTATACCCGGAGGCACAATGTTGATCCTTGTTCCGGGCATTATTTAAGTAGGGGGTGGTCAGTGTTGATAAATAGAATTTTAATGGTGTTTCAAGGGTGAATAGGTTTGTCACTCACTGTAATGTAAATCTTCGGGTTTTGTTTGTTTTGCTTAAGAAGACAAGAGAAAACAAAATAAAGCACTAAAGTGAAGATAAACTAAGTTAGGAGTACCCTGGAATAGATCTTTACTCTTTTCACCCTTAACCAACTTATGTCGATTCTTAAACCTAAAGCTACACAACGGGAACATTTTACTAATTAATAGCCAAATCATGATCATATTAATCATATCCAATTGAGTCGGAACCCCACAAATCATTCAAGTACCCAATCTTTGATATCATTAAGCTCAAGTTCCCATTAAGTTGCACTAAAATCAATCTCAGAATCACATGTAGATAGATTACACTGATTTAGTTCCCTTGGTCTAGGTTTCTATCTCAAAATTTCATGTTGTAGAAACCCACACTAATGTTAGACTAATTGGCACCCTATAACCCATCTCAAGATCTCATATTGACAAACTTGGAGCTAAACCAACAAAATTCAACACATAAATTATAAATTGAGTAAAATCCTCAACCAAATTTCAAAATCAACTGTTGATAAGCTAAGGAGCCATAAATTATCAATATCACCATTCATTGAACAAGAACTAAAATAGAGCTATATATAGGTTCAAGAATCAATAATGAAGGTTTTAGGGATTTTGGGGCAAAATCCTTATCCCTAGGTACAAGGAGACTATTCAGCAATTAAAAGAGAAAAGGAGTATCGGAGAAGGAAAAGCCATGAAAATTGTGGTGGATGAGATTGGATTGGGGGGGGGGGTGGAATCTCCTCTTATTCTCTTGTTTCTCTTGAAGGCCTTCAAAGCTCCCCAAAACTCTATCTTTTCTATTGTAGTCGGGTGTCAAAAGTTGGGAAAAAAAGTGGAAAGATTTGGCTTTTAAAGCAGTTTAATCTAGGCAAATTTAAAACCAGGGGTGGTCGGCTCTGGAAGAAGACGGAGGCACACATGATTTTTGAGTCTGACTTCTATCTGTGAAAAATACCTACTTGAAAAACAAGGTTTCATTTACTTTAAACAAACTTTACACATCTAAAAAACTGGATGAACTTTGAAAAACTTCAACTTCTACAAGAAATTGTGAGAAAGACTTATGCATCTCATAAACCGCTCAAACTTAAGGAAAACACCAACTTCTACAAGAATCAGTAGAAGCTGGGGTGGCCAGATAATTGAAAAACACCAACTTCTACAAGAAACCGTGGAAAAGACTTACTTTGTAGACTAATTCATTGGTTCAGATGGGTTACGTATGAGCTCAAAAACCTATATCATTTGCATACGTCTGGAGATAAGTACATGAGCATCGTTCACACTAGGTTTCGTCTACTTTAGATAACATTTACGCATCTCATAAACCGCACAGACTTAGGAAAACTCCAACTTTGAACAATTAGTAATATGTGCATTTTAAATTGAAATTGCATACCATAAAATCGAATAAAATCATAAAGTTAAAGTCTTTTTTTTGTTGAGCAAAATTATTTTAAAAAAACTATGCAGAAAACGCATCAGCTCGGGGAATTTTATGGACAACTTATCTAGAAAATACCTCAACGCTACCGCATGACGTACCCAAAATTTTTGTTTAGCGGAATTTTTTTTTACACTATGATGTTATTTTGTATTTTTAAAAAAATTTTAAGAGCATTTTGTAAAATCTTAAAAGTCCCGGACCTGTGCACGCCACACGCTGCACGCTGCACGCCAATAACCCTACCGGCCGGGAGCATTTTTTTGATCAAAAGACGGAGACATTGTCTCAGATTAATTAATCATCAGAACAATACTTACATCCTCACATAAGTGAGGCCTAATACAAAGTGGAGGACTATCCAGGACAGAAAGTCCAGCATTCACTACTAATCCTGATTTAGCAATACTGTCTGCTAACCTGTTGCACTCCCTAGGAGTATAACTAGCTTCGCATTTGGATTAGCACTAAGCAAAGATACACATCTTACAATTAAAGGACGGAATCTGTGGTGATACGGGCAATCCTCAATTAACTGTACCAAGGTGGTCGAATCAGTACAGAAGACAACATTGGAAAGGCCTTTGAGATCAGCCACCTGTAACCCGTAAAAGAGAGCCATGATCTCTGATGAATAACCCCCTGATTAGAAAAAAAAACATAAAAAGTTTCGCCTCCAGCACTATTCTTAAACAAAATTTTGGTAGTTAATGATTTTTTAAAGAAATTGGAGATATTTTTTTAAAAAAATTGGTATAATTGCAAAATTTTATGATTATCTAGTTGCACATGAGCGGTCTAGCTTTCCTTATTAGGCCCAATAATTACATTGATAATTACATTGGAAATCATCATGCCGTCCGTTTGTTAATAGATTGCTTAGCATGTAAAGATATCAATAATAATTTATAGAATACCATTACATACTAGTACTAGTGTGGGACCCATGCTTCAAAATGTCTATTTATGTAAAAGGCCCCCATGGGTGCGTGCGTGGCTTCAAAATTTAAACTGGTAGGAGAAGGACATTGACATCCGAAACACCCGCCAAGCCAAGTGTTAAAAACGAGTAGGACGCATGGCCACACTCACTCACTGGATAATGGCATAATGGATATATTCTCTCCATTTGAATTGAATGCCTCCTCCTCGAATAGATTATACACATTCCATTTCTCTTCCTTCGAAACGAAGCGGCTACTACTAGTAATTTCTCTTCCATTCTTGTCGACTGGTTCATTGGGATACACGTCACAGACAGACCAGCTCAAACTCGACATTTACAATCTCGAGCGGTTCTCTATCTTCCTCTTCCGAAAGCCATTACTACAATTTTGCTACCTATATTGAAAACAAAAGGAAATAAATATCCTTGTTCATTTCTTTCTCCCCTCCTCCTTTGTTTTCGTAGATTGAATTTGAGGAGGTTTAATTTGGTCGGTTTCTATTTTCAGTGTCGTGAAAGGAAAAAAAAAAGGAAAAGAAAGAAACCAACAACAGCATTTTACCAGTCCAGATTTTCCCTCTTCTCTTGCTGCTGACTTGTTTTAAAATTTACTACTATTCGTTATAATCATCTTCCGCCTTTCTTCGCGCACCGTTTCCAGCTCCGGAAACCTTCTAGCTTGTTAGGGATCTCGCGCGGCTTCTTCTTCTTGTTCTAGAAGGGAAACAACAGCCGGGCTGCCGCTCCCCTTTCTCCATCTCCATTTTTTTTTTCTTTCTGGGTTCCTGATGAGGTGTTTCGCTTGTTTGAGTCCTTATAGTCACAGAAGGCGCGCTTCCCTTGCAAATGGCACTGTATTGTCGCCTCCAGATTCTCCCTCTGAATCTGCTTCCTTAGGTATGGTATCGTATTTCTTCTTGTGGTCTTTCTCCTTCGTCGTGTTCTTTTCCTATATATTATTGTCATTTTTATTGGAAAATGTCTCTTAAGTTTTCTATGTTATTTATAATATACTTTTCTTATAAATCATGCTTCTGTTCTGTGGGGTCGAACTCAGATTTGGTTTGTAACTTTAAGGTGGTTGTGTCTTTACCTTCTTAAAAGTGATGCTTGCCTTTTGGATTTTGCAGCAAAACAGAGGACCAAATCCCAGTCCGATCTCAAAGGTAAGAAAAGTTTAGACAATTCTGGTGGTCATGGTGGCATAATCAAATTGCTAGCTAGTTGGTTGGTTGGAGACATTCATTTTTTTTAACCTATAATTACATGAGACAGAATGGGAATCTATATGATTGATGTTTCTTAATTCAAGCCTCTGACTGACCGGCTGGGTCTTGGCTTCTATGTTTATATTGATTTGCAGAATTTGGGAATCCCCCGGATGGTAATGTAAATGCTCGTAGCTTTACATTAGTTGAGCTTCAAGCTGCAACTCAGAACTTCAGGGACCTTAATTTGATCGGGGAGGGGGGTTTTGGAAAGGTTTATAGAGGTCGGATTGACACCGGTCAGGCAAGATTCTTATCTTAACATTGCATGTTTCTGTCTGTTTGATCACATTGATAAAATTCTGTATCAATACATTGAACTTTGTCTGGAAAATGTTATGTTAATTGATTGACTAGCTTATTAAAACTACAACAGGTGATTGCAGCTAAACGATTATGTTCAGATGCGCATCAAGGAAACCAGGAATTCATAGTGGAAGTTCTAATGTTGAGTCTATTGCACCATCAGAACCTGGTAAACCTGATTGGGTATTGTGCGGAAGAAGATCACAGAGTGCTGGTTTACGACTACATGCCCAAGGGTAGCCTCGCAGATCATCTTTTTGGTAAGTAAAGTAGACTAGACTGGACAGGATATATACTCCTCTTTTCTTATCTATCTATTATATCATACCATATCAAAACATTAAACATAACAGGTGGAGGAGATGGAAGAAGGAAGAGGTTGGATTGGAAGACAAGGATGAAGATTGCAGTGGGAGCAGCACAAGGGATTGAGTATCTCCATTGTCAAGCTAAACCACCTGTTATATATCGTGATCTCAAGTCTGCAAACATATTGTTGGACAGTGATTTTAACCCCAAATTATCAGATTTTGGTATGGCTAAGCTCGCACCTAGCGGTGATGCTACCCATGTCTCCACGAGGGTGATGGGTACCTACGGCTATTGCGCACCTGATTACGCCATGAGCGGTAAATTGACTATGAAATCGGATATATTCAGCTTTGGTGTGGTGTTATTGGAGTTGATTACTGGACGAATGGCTTATGACCCGAGAAGGCCACATGGAGAGCAGAGCCTTGTTGTTTGGACTCGGCCTTTCCTGAGAGATCGGAAAAGGTGTGTCGAGATTGTTGATCCGGAGCTACAAGGGAAGTTCCCGGTTCGCACAGCACGCCATTTGATTGCAGTTGCTTCCATGTTGCTCAGGGAGGAACCTAATTTACGCCCACCTATCAGCGAAGTCGTCCAGGCACTCAAGTACTTGGAATCTGAAGGTCAAAACAAGTACTCTGATTCTGCAATGACTCGGCCCCTAATGTCATCACCCTCACCGTCCACACAACCTCATAGGAGAATCAACACTCAAGGATAACTTAAAACACACTGAAAACCAATATAACGAGAACTTGTTCGGTAACTAGGGAGCGAAATCGGGACTACTTAATTTGTCATGTATATATGGTATATACGTACGTACATATATAAGGCAAATTTCCCCAAATAGTTTTGAAATAATTCACCAGATGACATGTTAGATTAAATTAGTTTTGTTGTAAATATCATACCAACCTCAATCCAACACTATTTGACACTCAGTAGTAATTTATGTTGAATTATTTCAATACAAATTGTTATTTGGTGAAATATTCTTATAAAAAGTATTTAATTTTTGGTCATTACTACTTTGACTCTGACTAAGTTGTTAAACAACAAAGAAGAAAGCGGTGGAAGAGGTAAGGTTGGAGAAAGAAAAGAAAGAAGAAGGTTGTTTGTTTTATACTCTTATATATAAATCGAAAGAGAACCATTAGCTTTTCTTTAATATAGATCACATAAGCAAACACCCATCACAACATATACCCACTTCTTCATCCTTGATGAGTCATACATAAAAGTTCGTACACACAAATATGTTAAACCTAATATCATTAAGAGGACACAAGGTCCCACCATCACCTTGGACTTGCTTTTTCGTCAACTTCCTGAGTAAGCCTAACTGAATCTTGTTCATGCATTGTTTGTGATGCATACACTCTATCATATTCGAGTAATCCATACTCCATATGCCATCTATAAACTGGTAGAAACGCAAGATACTTCTTAAAAGCTGGAGCAACCGTCGAGCAATTTAGTAGAACCAAAAACACCAAGTTGCCAAAACCATCATTATTAAAACTAGACTACCACACCTTATAGTAGCTAAAGACAAAGGGTAAGAGATCCTAGACTACTTCTAGGATTTTATAGACTTTCATGACCTTACCTCATCCTTGGGAGTCTTCCTCTATAAGAATCATGGTGGTAGGCAACCATAGGTGCCTCCCAAGGACACCTCGATCTGCAATCGACAAATCATCTTCCCTCTGTTCCTCCATCCTTGAAGCAACTTGAAGCTCTGTCGAACTATGTAGCTTCAGCTCCGCACTAGGAGTTGGCAGCACCATGGAACCCCATTAAGGATGCCATGGTAGGAAGAGGGCAACCTCCACTTTCTGCGTATCAGATCTCTGTACTACACCTTGAGCTGCATCCTTATTCTCAGGGTTGTCATTCCACAACAACCACCCGGACTTGATCTCCCAGCTCTTAGCCCAGGGCCGTAATGGTTTTTTTTTAAATAATGTGGGATTATAGCCATATATTAAAATAAAAGAATAACTTGGGGAACCAGGTGGACAGGATTGTTTTTGGGCCTCATTAAAATCTCTTTAGAAAAAACCCAATGGGAAAAAGCTTAAGGAGGAAAAAGAGTACCCATCCCATCCATTTACAACCTAATGGCCAAACTAATGTACGCAAACAAAAAAAAGAACAGCAGCGTAAACTCCTACAATCGTACAATGAAAACTACAAGTAGTCCCTTAAAGAAGTAACTCCTAGAAAATTACTACATGTGAGGGGCATATCTCTCCACCAAGTCTTAGTCCACTGCCAAACCCCATGCTTGATCTGGGCTATGATCCTTGCCACATTAAGGGCTTCCTCCCTAAATATCACATTATTTCGGTGAAGCCATATATAGTAAACTCCATAGCATCTTGGCCAAAATTTATACCTTGTTCCATCCAAGCAAACCGTAATGCATCTTCTAATCGCTTCCAAGACATCCACCAGAACCAGCACACAGAAAATCACTAGACTTAATATCCCATCTTCTTGATACTCTTTAATTGACCAATGGTGTTGCCAAACTGTCGATCAATCTCCATCCTATAAAACATGAATGAAACCCCATGAACCATAACCCAATAGGGTACCCAACGAAAGATATGATCCCTTGAAGATCTATCCTTCTCTCATTTGCATGGCTAACAAACAGCTATCAACGGATCAGGCCCCCCTTCTAGTTACAACTGCCACATCATCTATCCATTGGAACTAGAAAAGAAACAAGCCCCTACCAACTTGTTTAACCTTCACGCTCTGCTGCACCTTCCATACCCTCCCCATGGTGAGTTGAACAACCACAGGGAGAACAATCTTTGAAGAAAAAAAATTCCCAAGATAAAGATCGTAATTAACTCCATCTACCTCAGAGAGGATGTTATCAAACACAATTTAGTGCTTCTCATCCTCGGTTAGTGGAATCTTCTCACTCTTTTTGAGCTTCTTAAGAGCATCGTCTAAAGATAGCATGATGAAAGAAAAGGGTACACCCTTTTGAGTGGATTTCATTTTTTAGCCTTTGGGAAGTGCTGGGCAAAATAGTAATGAAACTATCCTGCTAACTATGGGCAGTGAACCTAGTCACCGTAGTATAACAAATGTCATATCCACAGGGACTTGAGAAGTATCTAGTTAATTATAAGTTTAATAAATGTGCAAGAAAATAAATAAAAGTGCATAAATGTAAATTGGGGTTTTGGTTTTTGGTTGTAATCAGAGAACTAAACAAAAGAAATAAACTCTAAACTAACTATCTAAGATAGATGTAGCTCGGGGTGGATATTTGCACCCGTCCTCCCCTTACTACCGATTATCGACCCTTGAACTTATAGCTAAACAACAGGAACACTTAATTAATTAGCAACCTAGTCTAGGCCTACTAATCCTAACCAAGTTAACCGGGACTTCTCAATTAGCTAAACCCCCAGTCAATTCACATCACTAAGGTCAAGTTCCCCTAAGTTACAATGTATTCTAATATCAAAATCATTAAATTAGAGTACACTGTTCTAGTCCCCAATGGTTTAGAAATCTCTATCTTAGAAAAACATTTTGATAGAATCCCACAATAATGCTAAACTAATTAGTAGGCCAAACCTACCAATTTAACACATAGATAATAATTTGGGCAAAACCCTAAACAAATCCCCAAATCATGAGTAACAAGTTTTGAAGCCATAAACACTAAATACTTATCTTCATTAAGCACACAGACTAAAATTAAGCATAAACATAAGTTCAAGGTTCAACAATGAAGTTCTAGGGATTTTGGGGTAAAATCCTCATCCCAAGCTACAAGGAGACTACACAACCATTAAAACACAAAACTGCGAGAAGGGAGAAGAATTAGCCATGGGAGATTGAAGAAGAGCTTCAACGGAGGTGAGCCCTATTTTCTCTTCTTTTCCCGTCGTTTTTGTGTTGTGTAGAATGCCCCTCTCTCTCCTCTCTTTTTCTTATTTTGAAAATAGAAATCTGGGCAAAATTTCGGCCCGACTGGTTGCCTCTGGGAGAAGACGTTATCACGTGCGCAAATTACCCACCTGGGTCGGTCCTGTGGGTCGGTCCTATGTGTAGGCCGGACTTCAAAATACTCTATCTTCTTCGTTTTAGCTCCGATTTTGGATCCGTTTGCGCCCACACGTTTCTCTCTTTGTCTACTTTATTCCTAACTATGTTATTCCTTCAGTTTCAATAATAATTTTGTAAAACACAAATAACGCACAAAACTAGAGGAAAACTAGCTAGAATAGAGAAATGAGCATGAAAAGTATTGATAAAACATACTAAATACACCCCTAAAACATGCTCATTTGAAACTCATCAGGAGGAACAAGAGGAAATGAAAGTGCACTACCCGGACTTCAAGCGAGCTACACCCTATAAAGGCCAGAGTATATGAGTCACCCGTCCTAAAGGACTCTGGCTAGTCCTTTTTGTGTACCAGATGAAAAAGCGGAATCATGTGATGTTGTAACTGAGATTTCCTCCAACTGGTCAGTTGCACAACTGAAATTAACCAAAGAAGAGTAAAAGGTAGGAGAAAACCAGGAAATAAAAAAACCAAAAACCGAGAAAAACCTAAACGGTGGATGCCGCCTCTCACCTAAGGGAAAAAAGAGAAATGAAAACCTACCCTCGTTGAAGAGGGAATTATGAATTTTTGTTAACTCTGGACAAACTTGGAATATGTGTTTAACAATTATGCATATAGGTTAATAGTATTTACCCCCTTCATGAATATTTAGGCTTCATTCCTTCAGTATTTTGTGACATATTTGACAACATATTTATAGCATTTTTAGGTGGTCCCTTCCATGGTCTCGCGTGGGTTCTGTGTTCTCCTTCAATAACATCCTACCACAAATAAAATAGGTAGAGCAAAAATAACCACAAATATGTCAAGCCGGATAGAGCCTAAATTCTGAGCATCCATAGATCTATCTCTTAATATAAAAGGTTGTAGATTGAGATACCATCCAATTATAATTCATAAATAAGGAGTTAGTTTTAGTTGAAAAAGTTAAATGCAAATTATAAATTTGTGAGTTATTTAGTTTTAGTTATTTAGCAAAAACCAAGGAAGTAAAATCAACTGAAGAGACATGATGTCACAATCCATAACTCTATGGGTGATTAGCGCTTAAGCTCTAACTTCAATAAACCATTGGAACAAAAGTCACTATATCTTTTGCTCAATGCTAGGACTTGGAAATGGGACTTTCCAAGGAAAGCATATGGGTATCTTGGGGCTACGCACACAAAGGTGTAGGCCGTGTAATTGAGAGTTGGCCATGACACGCGAAAGGCAAGACTAGTGGCCAGCGTTTGCCAAGGCACAGAGGTAACATCACAATACTAAGAAAGCCGTAGGGGTTTATCTGTGAGTGAGGCTCATCTTGAACACAAGTGGGTGGAAATGGTTAGGAAAGACCGGGGTTTGACAATAATAGTTGATCAAGAGGGATCATGCAAATCCCAGGAAAAATTAATGGTGGCACGGTGTGTCAAAGCAAAAGATTGGAAGAGGAATTGCACGGGATCCTATGGAAGCCAATTGTAACCAAAGTAATATTGTGGCTTAGTCTTAACTGGGTTGAGACAAGTTGACAATGTGGCCAAGGTGTAACCAAGTCTTGGCTAGAAGTTGCCATGACAACTAGTTGTTATGACAAGCAAATATCTTGACAAAAAGGCCACGACAAAAGGGAAATGTTATGGTGTGTTGTGTTAACTGTGGGTGATGACATGATAAGTCACAACATGAGCCTTGAACTTGTCCAAGGGGTTGGTAGGTCCCAAAGGTATCAAATGTCACAAGGACTGATGTGCTACATGGAAGTGCCTATGGCGCGCACACTGGGTGCATGGCGCGGGCATCGTGATGGGATGATGAACTTCTTATGTGATTGATTGAATTCCATATCTATACCAACGAGAAAATGCCTAAAAATGTCTTACCTAAATGCTTATATAACTTTGGACGTGATCTTAAGGGAACTCAAAATTTCACGAAGGAAAGTGCTCAAATTGTACACAAGTCTAAACCAGTGTCTAGATCACCAGACTCGGACATGTCATGTCCGTCCCTCTTGATAGAATCACAAACCTGGACACACATATGTTAAAGCGAAGGCATCTATTCCTACAAGTGTCCAGAATTGCATCTGATCCACCAAGTCCAAACATACCTTGTCCGACCCTCTGTCCAACTCTAGCTCATCCGGACGTCCATATTTACGATAAAAAACAGAGATTAGCTACATCTACCTGGCTATCTATGCGACTGGCACCCACTAAGACACCTTAGAACTTCAGAATCTCTCATGAACAATGTCTCAGTCATGTCCAACCCTTCTGGTCCAGATACAAGTCCAAACATGTCTTAATCTATATAAAAACTTTTTTAACATCAAAGCGGAGTCAAGGGAAAATGATACGACACAATTAACGAAGCAATTCCACACACATTCACGAACCCTGGTGCCGTCAAGGAGTTCTCCACCACCTTCAATCTCAAGGCTTGGCGTTCTTCGGATCTGGATAGCAAAGCGATCCCATAAGTTTTCACTATCACTATGAACTCTTCTCTATCTTCATTTGTTTTTTTCATCCTGTATTATGCTTGGCTAAGTAGGATACACTCCATGGGAAGGACTATTTGTAGCTAGAGATGATTTTGCAACTACTTCTACAAGTCTAATTTGAGGTATTTATGGAATGCTTTAGATTAATGTTGAACTTGCGCTTTAAATTTCATGAATCTCTTGATTAGCTTTACAAACATGATTAGAATGATGATTAATAGAAAGGAATAACTAACCTAGTAGCCTGTGGAAAATTGAATCAGATTGACTATTCCTCATGCTTAGTCCATCTGCATGTGTTTTAATTGAATATGGATTAGATCTCTGGTAGATAAGCTCTTGTGAGGCTACGATTTAGTCTTGAAGAGATGTTAATGAATTTGCCAATCCATATCTTGAATTTTTTTTGTAGAAATTACAAAATCTATCTACAAAAAGTAGCCTGAACCCGGGGTTTCGCCTCACCTTTATTATCTACTTGATTTACTTTTGCCTGTTAATTTACTTGCTTGTCGCTTGCTTTCTATTATTTAATGTCCCACAACAACAACAAGAACCCCTGATTTTCCAGTTTTCTAGCGCTAGGCTTTCTCACTTGGTACAAATCCTGGACCATGTCGTAAAATAGACATAAGCTCCATCCTAAGAGTGGTCTGGGTTTGTTTGACCGGACAAAGACCTAGACCAGTCCCGAAAGCATCCAATTGCTAACTATCATAGTTGGTCCGTAACAGCTCCAAAATACACCAAAAGATTGTTTTCACTCCCTTTTAGTCAAAATTTAATCCTAAGTCTCTTGATATAGACTTCTCCCTAGCTACGCACCTGATAAGTGAGGAATTTATCTATGTTTATATGCTTCATTGTCTATTAATTTAAGCTTTAATGTTACATATTTCCCCACGTAAGTGCTTAATTATATTAAATGTTAATATTATTCCTCACATGTGGTTTTTATGCTAAAACAAGTTAAACCACTGAAGAAAATGTCTAAGAATGTATGCCAAGAACTTAACGGTCAAGACGGGACTGAACGAGTGCAAAAACAGTCGATCTGACATTTTAGGGTGTATCTGGTCATGTATACGGACATGTATGTCCAGACTAACCCCGAGACAGACATTTCTGTCAAATTTCATGTGGGGTCAGGGTATGTGTCCGAATTTAATAACCTAGGGATACTTTATAGGAAAACTTGCTAAGACAGCCAGTACACTTGCTGATATGCGTTTTAACATGTACAAGTTTTTGGTGCCATTGCCAGGGAGATATGGTTATTTAGTTTAGTCTTTATTCTATTTTCTTTTATTTATTTTGTTTTGTTTAGTTTATTTTTAGTTTATTTTTGTTTTACTTATTTCGTTTAATTATTACTATTCTGTTTGATAATTAATTTTGTTGTTTGATTGTTTTATATTTTTATAATTATTTTAGTTTCTAGGATTTTTATATTATTAGATTAGTTTATTTATTGCTAAGTTTAATTTTGTTCTTATTAATTTTATTTGTTTTTGTTCTCTTTAGTTCGATTTATTTTAGCTTTCCTTAATTTGTTTATTTTTGTTTTGGTTCAGCTTATTTTATTTTTATCTATAGGTTTTGCTTAGTTTGATTTTTTTTGTTTAATTTATTTTTATGTACTTACTTTTATTTTTTGTTTTTATTTTCTTCTTTATGTATATAATTAATTTTCATTTTTCTTTCGAGGTACTTTGATATGATGGATAGATATTACAATCCGCCACGAGGTTGACTTGGATATTACAACCAATGGGTTGTATGCGAAAGGTGTGGAGGAAACCACGAGCATGCTTATTGTCCATTCTCTTCTGGATTGGAGGATGCAATAAGAGATTTTATATCGTCTTGCCCTCTTCGAGGACGGTTATGCCAGACATGTAGAGGGGACCATGAGAGGTCTCATTGCCTAGTTAACTCTTCTAGTCTGGAGGACCTCATGAGAGATTACTTATCGGATTGTAAAGCAAGTTCTGCTAAGAATAAGACCCTCATGATGAGCTTGGACGCCTTGGGAGCTTGAATAGTCCACCAACTTAAACGTGAGCTGGTTATTGAGATCGAACAACCTACTGTAGTAGCTGAGTGGGGTGATACGCAGCTTGATCATTCGATCCCTGAAGTCGCATACACACCTGAGATGGAGATCATGGAAAGGCCAGCGCTAAAGATTGAACAAATTAGTGCAACTACATGTTAGATTGCTGAGAATCGGTGGTTGTACTCTACGGCGTGAAAGAGGGAATGAGCAGATTGAGAAAGATGGAGTGAGCAGATACAGAAAGAACGTCTTTCTTATTACTTGCTTCTACGCGAAAAGAATGGGTACATATATATAGGAGAAAAGATATCGAATAAGGAAAGAAAAATCTAGACTAATTAAAGAAGGGAAACTAACTAAAAATAAAAAGGAAACTATGAAGAAAGGAATATAATTCTAATACCCCCTCTCAAGCTCTAGGGTCGAGACCATAGAGATTGGATTAGATTACAAAATTCCAGTATAATCATGTAACCCCAACTGAGGAAGAACAGAATGGTATTGTTTCCCTGTAATAACTTTGGTGAAAGGATCCGCGAGCTGTAGACGGCCAGGTATAAACTCCACTGAAATAAGTCCTTGTTTTAGCTTCTCACGTACATAATGACAGTCTAGATCAATGTGCTTAGTCCTTTCATGGAACACAAGGTTTTTGGCTATGTATACCGCTGCCTAATTATCGCATTTGACGGGGACAGGCACAACGGTAGGCACTTCCAGTTCAGATAACAGTCTGGTTAACCATGCTAGTTCTGTTGTGAGCCTTCTCATCGACCTATATTCAGCTTCGGCAGTGGATAAAGCAACGGTGCTTTGTTTCTTTGATTTCCAGGAGATTGGAGAGGCTCCTAAAGTAATGAAGAAACCACTAACGGATTTTCTGGTGGATGAGCAAGTAGCCCAATCAGCATCGCAATAGGCGATCATATCGATAAGGCTGCTGTTATTCATCAAAAGGCCGAAGCCAATAGTTCCCTTGACATATCTAAGGGCATGATAAGCAGCATTGAGATGAGCTTCTGTTGGGCTGCTGGAAAATTGGCTTAAGAACTGAACTGTATAACATAAATCCGGTCTTGTGTTTGTCAAATAGTTTAATTTTCCAACAATTTGCCTATATACAGTGGGATCAGCAAGAGGTTTGCAGTTGTCTTCAAACTTCAAATTGTACTCCATAGGAGCGACAGTGGGTTTGCACTCAGAGTGGCAGAATTTGTTCAATGTTTCCTGGATGAATTTCCTTTGAGTGACAACCACTCCCTCTGGGGTGTTTAAAAACTCCATTCCCAGAAAGTATCGGATTAAACCAAGATCCTTGATTTTGAAAATAGTGTTTAGCTCTTTCTTGACTCTGTTTATTTCTACACTGCTGTTCCCCGTGGCAAGAATATCGTCGACATAAACTAGGATGTATGTGGACTGGCCTTGCTCCTTTTTAGTGAAGAGAGAATAGTCGTTGAGGGATTGAGTATAACCAAGGATTTCAAGGAAACTGTTAAGCTTTGAATTCCACTGTCTCGAGGACTGTTTTAGTCCATATATGGATTTTTTCAACTTGCATATTCGTTTGTCCCCTTCTTTCAGGTATCCCCTTGGAGGGAGCATGTACACCTCCTCATCTAAATCACCATTTAGGAATGCGTTGTTAACGTTGAATTGGTGAATTTTCCAGCCTCTCTTGACTGCGACAGCTAGAAAGGAACGGACTGTTGTCATCTTAGCCACTGGTGAATACGTCTTTTGGTAGTCTGTGCCTTCTTTCTGGGTATCCCTTGGCAACTACCCTTGCTTTATACCGCTCAATTCCTCCATCAGATGTAAGCTTGACCTTGTATACCCAACGACTACCAATGGGTTGCTTAGTTTTACACGGCTCCACCAGCTCCCAAGTTTGGTTAGCTTCTAACGCATGTAACTCACATTCATGGCAGAAACCCATTCTTCTTTGGATACTGCTTCTTCATATGACTCTGGCTCGATTATGTCTTGCGCTAATTGGGACTGAATGCTCATACATCTAGACGGAATAACGTCTGTCAGCGTGTTCATTGTGATGTTCCCCAGAAGGTAATCTTGGAGATGTGCGGGAATATGCCTGATGCGCTCAGACCTTCTGGAAATAGGTGGCTGGTTTGCTTGTTGTTCAGCTTGAGATTGATCATCACTGTATCTGGTTGATGGTGAGCCCCCTCTACTTCGATGCCCCCCTATGAAGTGGGTGTATCTTGATTGTTGTTATATTGGACCGCATCAGGGACCCAATCTTCAAAAATAGCATGATGATTTTCGACAGATTGGGTGGTTTCTTCTGGTAAAGGGACGACCAGTCTCTCGATTTCAGAGGGTAAAAGGTATTTCTTCAAGTCAAGATTAAGATGGTTTGGTATTTGTTTGAAAGGAAACAAATTTTCATAGAAAACCACATCTCGATTAACAAAGATATCTCTGGTTTCTAGGTTTAGCAATTTATATCCCTTCTGATGCATGGACTGACCCAGGTAGATACAAGCTGTTGATCTTGGATTGAATTTATTCCCAATTCTGGAGGTGATAGTTGCGAAACATAGGCAACCGAACACCCTCAAGTGTTTATAGTCTAGTTTCTTATTGAACAAAATTTCATATGGTGTTTGCATGTTAATTGGTTTGATGGGAAGTCTGTTGATGAGATAGACAGCGTGGAGTATGCACTCTCCCCAAAACTCAAGAGGTACATTGGATTTGAAATATAGAGCCCTTGCTGTCTCAAGAAGATATCTATGCTTTCTTTCAGCTATTCCATTCTGTTGGGGCGTGTTAGGACAGGTCGTTTCATGTTTAATACCACGCCCCTGATAAAATTATTTTCCTTCTAAGCTGGTGCCAAGTTCCCTTGCGTTATCAGACCTGATCACTTTTATTTTTGCAGAAAACTGAGTTTCTACATAGGGCTGCCCAAAAAATTCCGAAACCGCGGTATCCGACCGAAACCGAAGTGAACCGTACCTGTTTTTAGGTTAACCGTACCGGTTCTTGCGGTACGGTTAACCGAACCGTGTAAATTGGCCGGTTTCGGTTTTGGTAACGGTATTGAATTTTCTAGAACGGTTAACCGCTCGGTTAACCGTGGTTAACCGATTATATTAACAAACAAAATCTTCAAATATTACTGTTCACCTTATATAATAATTAATGTTAGCTATTGGGGGAATATACACAATATTATATTTTTTGTCATATGTGTTTGATTTGTCACTCATGAATAAGGTGAATGATCAATGTTGTACAATAATATTAATGGTATGGGTCTTATCAATAATAAAAATACACGGCTATAAGTTTAACCGATAAACCGAACCGAACTAAAGGTTAACCGGTCTAAACGGAATGGTAATGGAATCGGATTTTAGAAAACCGAACTAAACGGTTAACCGAATCCGGTTAACCGATCTAAATGGAATGGTAATGGAATTGGATTTTAGAAAACCGAAGACCCGGTTAACCGAAAGCGGTTACCGAATAAGGCGGTTAACCTACCATGGGCCCCTATTTCTACATACTGGACAAATTGTTTAATCACTTGAAAAGCATCACTTTTATTTTTTATCATATAGACCCATGTAGCGCGGCTGAAATCTTCACAATAGTAACGAAATATGAAAAACCATCGTGGGTCTTTACATGAAAGGGGCCCCATGTATCTACGTGAACCATCTCAAAAATACATGTAGTCTTTATGCTACTGCTACTGAAAGGCAGCCTATGTCCCTTTGATTTATTACATGCTTCACAGAAAAATTCATCTATACTTTCTGTCTAATACTATCTATCACATCTAGGCTTCTCAACTTTTCTAATGGCGCATGGCCCAACCTATCGTGCCATTTGTTGATAACAGAAATTGAATTACACACAAGACTCCTTCTCTTGCTGTAGTATTGCTCGAACTACTGGATGTCCAAGATGTACAGTCCTTCTTAACTGTTCCAATTTGAATAAAATCAGTCTTCAATTGGTCCTGCACAAAACAACCCCCACTTCCAAAGGAGATTAGACTGTTTAACTGTGCAGCCAGTTTGTGAACTGATAAGAGATTGAAACTGAATTCTTCAACGCAAAGGACATCATGTAAGTTGAAGTCAGGACATATTTGGACATGTCCTATATAGTCTACAACCTTAACATGATTATCTGGAATTTTTACTTGCTTCAGCTTAGCATTTTTCATAATAGAATTCATGATGGATTTGTCACAACAGATATGATCAGAGGCACCTGAATCGAGAATCCAAAAATCCCTGGACTTATTACTACGAACAGCTGCACTAAGACACAAGGATTTACCTGAAAAACTGCACATGGCAGATTTTCCTTTTCCATTGAATATCTCAGAGAGTTGTTGCAGTTGTTGTGGTGTGAAACCTGCAGTTAACTGATTGTTTTCTCTTGACTGTTTTTCCTCATATTCAAAGCTGGTCTGAGCCACCATACCTCTGTTATTTCTCCCAGTCTTATTTCCCTTTGGGAAACCATTCTTTGCGAAGCATTTCTCTTCTAAGTGACCTTTCTTACCACAATATGTGCACTGAATTATTTTTCCAGATTTAAAGAAGCAATCTTCCTCAATGTGCCCCCTTTTATTGCAGAAGTTGCAATGAATATTTTTCTTCTTCTCATTCTGCCACTTGTTTTCCAGTGCAGGTTTGTAACTCTGGTTAGCAAAAAGCTCATCGATTCATTTTCTTTCTTTGTTTTAGCAGGTTGATTTTGGTTTTCTTCTTGCAACAAAAGAGAGTATGCCTGTTCGATAGAAGGTAAAGTCTTCTTCATCAGAATGTTACCACGGATAGTTTTTATAAGAGGAGTTCAACCCCATAAGGAACTCCACCAATCTCTGGTTCTGGTGGTATTTTAGGTTTTCCTTCGACTGTTCACAGTTGCAGGGTGGAGTCGGATACATCATATCCATCTCATCCCATAGCTTCTTGAGTTTGGTATGGTATTCAGTAATGTTGTCGTTCTCTTGTTTTAGGGAACTAATGGCTTGTCTGATCTGATATAATTGAACACCATTGCTTGTTTCATACTTCGCCAGCAACTCGTTCCATAAATCATGCGCGGAATTGGCAGTGAGAAAACTCTGAGCTATTGACTCGTCAAGAGCGTTTTCAAGCCAAGATTGAACCATACTATTACATCGTTCCCATTGATCATAGTTACTGGATGCAGAATCAGGCTTCGGAATCTTCCCATTTATAAATCCAAGCTTGTTTTTGGCAATAAGGGAAAGGATGACAGCCTTCTTCCATCGTAATCATCCCAGGATAGTCGCTCGGGTGAATATAGTAAGGATCAGAAGCATCAACCTTGGTTTCACCAACACTGGTCGTCGTGACATTCGTTAGGATTTGAGTGAGGAGACGAGTCAATTCGTTCTCCCCTCTTCGTTGGCCATGGCTATCGCTGACGGGACGGAAAGCCTAGAAGGGATTCGCAGAAGAAAAACGAAGAGGAACAGAGCCCCGCTCTGATACCATGTTAGATTGCTGAGAATCGGTGGTTGTACTCTACGGCGTGAAAGAGGGAATGAGCAGATTGAGAAAGATGGAGTGAGCAGATACAGAAAGAACGTCTTTCTTATTACTTGCTTCTATGCGAAAAGAATGGGTACATATATATAGGAGAAAAGAGATATCGAATAAGGAAAGAAAAATCTAGACTAATTAAAGAAGGGAAACTAACTAAAAATAAAAAGGAAACTATGAAGAAAGGAATATAATTCTAATACTACAGAGTTAGAGAATGATCTAATTTGTGAAGCTGCCCAGTCTATTCCCTCTCCACCCGCACCTGATCCGAAGAGTCTTCCAGTTGACCTCCTTCTTGTACCTGCTGATGAGCCATCAAAGCAGAGTTATCTCATCCTTTGAGCTTCCACCGGATGACAATGATGTTTACATCCTTGAATTTGAGAAGGAGTACCAGCCACAGTGATATTTTCACTTCAAGGATCACCCACCTCAACACAACCACCCAACGCATGATCGGTAGAGTTTGCACTGTTATATTTGGAGTGTTGAGGTTACTTTTCCATTTGATTGGGAACGTTTTATGAAGATATATGATGCCCACCCCCACCCACCCTTTGGCACCCACGTCGACATTCATTTTCGATCCTGGTTGACCTACTTTATTTAAATAGATTTGTATACTTAAAATGTAAACCGTCAAATACTTTATTTATATCGCTTCGTATACTTAATAGCTAAACAATCGAATACTTTATTTCTACAAATTGTATACTAACTTTAGTATACTTTGTATCTGAAAAATTGAATACTTTATTTTATAATGATTCGTATACTTAGTATCTAAACAGTCGAATATTATTTCTATAAATTTGCATACTTAATATCTAAACAGCCGAATATTTTATTTCTATTAAATTGGTATACTCAGTATCTAAACAGTCAAATACTTAATTTTAAAAACGGTCGAATACTTTATAAACATTTGTATAATAACTGTAGTATACTCTATATATAAACGGTCGAATACTTTATTTATATTGCTTCGTATACTTAGTAGCTAAACAGTCAAATACTTTATTTCTACAAATTTGTATACTAACTTTAGTATACTCCACATCTGAATATTCAAATAGTTTATTTATATTGATTTGTATACTTAGTATCTAAACAATCGGATACTTTATTTATATTGATCGTATACTTAGTATCTAAACAGTCGAATACTTTGTTTCTGTATATTTTCATATTGTGTATCTAAATAGTCGAATACTTTATGTATATTAATTCGTATACTTAGTATCTAAATAGTCGATACTTAATTTCTATAGATTTGTATACTTAGTATCTAAATAGTCGATACTTTATTTATATTAATTCGTATACTTAGTATCTAAATAATTGAATATTTTAGTATACTTTGTATCTAAATAGTCGAATACTTTATTTCTATAAATTTACATACTTGGTATCTAAATAGTCGAATAATTTATTTATATAGATTTGTACTTAGTATCAAAACAGTCGAATACTTTGTTTCTACATATTTGTATACTATATTTAGTATACTTTGTATCTAAACATTCGAGTACTTTATTTATATAGATTTGTATACTTAGTATATATACAGTCAAATATTTTATTTCTATAGATTTGTATTCTTAATATCTAAACAGTCTAACATTTAATTTATCCAAAAACGGTCGAATGCTTAACTTAAAAAAACATGTTAATTTTAGTACCAGAACAAATTCAGCGTAGTCTTTCTCTTCGATTTGGTGTTAGCAATGTTCTAATCCTAGTCCATTCATACTTTCCTCTCAACTATCAAATATATTATAAAGGCACACTTGTTTTTGTTGTTGAAGAAAACTGAAAATAGCTACCAGTGAGCACAGAGTGTGGATGAGAGAGCAAAATTAGAGGGAATGAAGAAAAACTCGAAAGAGCGCAGGGAGAATGGTGAGAGAGCAAAATCAGGAAAAAAATGAATATTTTTTTTTGAAAGAAGAGCACATAGAATGAATGAGAAAGCAAGATCAGACAAGATGAGAAAGAGCATGGTAGATGAAGATGAAAGATCTGGTTGTTTGACGTCGGCGATCAGATTTTGAAAGCGGTGGTTTCCCTTCTACGACGTCGACAATTAGTGCATGTGGTGGTTTTCACTCTACGACATCCAAAAATTCAGAGAGAAATTCGTAAAAATGAAGGATAAAAGGAGGTGATTTCACTACTAGTATGACATTCAAAAATTCGGAGAGATTGGTTAATGAAGATGAAAGAGCTAGTAATTGACAACCCAATTTGTCTGATAGGTCTAGTAATTAATAAATAATATTTATCATTTTAAAATAAAAAAGATATAAAAAAGTAAGTGAATGATTTTAACCAGTAGATTACTGCTCCTTCCAATTTTAATTGTGTACTATATTGCATCTAGACTAATCAGTTGAGCTAGGATGCATGCATCATCCGTTGACTACTTGACTTGACTTCATGAATCATGACTTCTGTTTTTTTTTTTTTTTTGGCAAACAATGACTTCTGTTTATGTACGTATGACGCGTTCCCTAGCCCAGATTTTCGTAGAATCCAAAAACGTGGACTTTATGAACCGAACCTATGGAGGAGGAAGGAGAGTTCATAATAAATAGAGATGACTTTCTCCAGATTAAATCTTCCACGAAAACTTTAAGATCGATGTTATGAAGAAAAGATATATCTACGCAAGTACGTTCTGTTTCCCGGTAGCTTCCTATTAGTACGTTTCCGGGATAATTGAGCCAGCTCTATTTTCATTGTGTTACCGAGTCTATAAAGGTATGTAAGTATAGTGATGCAGCAGGACAACAAGGTCAAGGCCTATATCTGCAAATGATAGATAGAGGATTCTTACAACACAGCCATGGGCAATTGCTGGGGATCTTCTCTGTTCATTACTTGCTGCCGTGTGAACAATTCCAATAACAAAGGAACCACTGGTAGAATCAATTTCTCTTCTTCTTTTAAGAAAGATTACAAGGTGTTTGAGTAAATGACACTTGTGTCTGAACTTACATCCCATTTAATTATATAAGGAGTGCTGAAAATATTCGTCTTTTTTTGAGGAAAACCTTGTTTAGCTGTTCTTTTTGGTGTTGACTCGTGTGCAGGGGAAAGGTGCTACAGGGTTAATGATTATCATTCATCATCATCATCGTCGAGTGCTGCTCCTCCTCCTCTAAGCTCAGTAGTAGGAAAGATCATAGAACCAAACCTCAAGGTTTTCACTTTCAATGAGTTAAAAGCTGCGACTAAACAGTTTAGACCTGACACACTGTTGGGGGTAGGAGGATTCGGGAGAGTGTTTAAAGGATGGCTTGATCCCATAACATTGGCTCCTTCCAAGCGTGGTGTTGGAATGCCTGTTGGTGTCAAGAGATGCAGCTCGGATAGTACACAAGGGATTAGAGAGTGGAAGGTCTGTTTCTTACGATCATATATATGTATATGCTTTAGTAGAAATTATATATTACTATTAAAAAAAAACTAGTTATATAATTTGACAATTAATATAACTAGTTGGCTAGTCTAATTTTTCATCCTCTTCTGGGCCGATAAATTGTTAAAGTTTTCTTCAATTGTTCCCTATGTTTGTTAAATTTGTGTCTATTTCCTATATATAGGCTAGGCTGTTAGAACAGATAGAGATTGAAGCTGGCTGGCTCTGACCAGTTTGTTCAGACCCTGGATCTGTCCGGATATGTTGTATCTAGCTAGCTAGCTATATGTATAACTTTGTATAGCATATCAAATCACCTTAAATAATAACACAAGTATGCGATGTATATATACATGTATGTGTGTTACTGGAAGAAGAAATGTTGGCTCTCGTGTGCAGGCAGAGGTGAACTTTTTAGGGAAATTTTCACATCCCAACCTTGTTAAGCTCATTGGGTATTGTATGGAAGACGAGGAGCTTCTACTTGTGTATGAGTGCCTGCCAAAAGGGAGCTTAGAAGGACATCTTTTCAACGGTAAATAACTAGATAAGCAGAATGTTGTATATCCCTACTTAAATTGAGATATAAGTAAATCTTTTTTGCTAATGAGTACTTTGCATGATGAATTTGATATTGGCAGAGCACGCAGCATCTCCACCGTGGGAAGTCCGAATCAGAATAGCAATAGATGCTGCCAGGGGCCTTGATTTCTTGCACACATCAGAGAATACTGTGATCTATAGAGACTTCAAGGCTGCAAATATATTGTTGGATGAGGTATATAGCTAACTAGAATTTGGACTATGATATATTAATTATTTGATCTGGAATACGATAATGGCGCTCAATTTGCATATATATATAATGTCAAAATAGCCAAATCCTCTTGTCTGATTTCTGGTTGGTTCAGAATTATAAGGGAAAGCTCTCGGATTTCGGACTGGCAAGAATGGGTCCGTTGAATGGTAGCTCACATGTCACCACACAAGCTGTAGGGACGTACGGGTATGCAGCTCCTGAATACTTTGGATCAGGTAAGGTAACAATATAATATACTCCATCCAATCCATCTCTAGCAAGCTAGCTGATTCCTGTTAGGTGTAAAGTCCTATTCGCTAGTGTCCTAGCGACACATTTGGGGCCTGTATCCCTAATTATTAAAAAAAAAGCAAGCTAGCTAGCGATCGAATTGTCGTAGCACTGATTGATTGCATTTATGAAATCAATTAATAGGGCATTTGTACGTGAAAAGTGATGTATATAGTTACGGTGTGGTGCTACTGGAAATACTGACTGGCCTAAGAGCCCACGATACAAACCGCCCTCGGGGTCAACACAGTTTGGTGAACTACTACAAACCCATTCTTCATAGCAAGCGCAAAACAAAGAACATCATCGATCCCAGGATGGAAGAATACCCAACAGAAGGGATCTATGAGCTGGCTCACTTGATACTTTGGTGTCTTAAAGATGACCCTAAGAGCAGACCTTCAATGGGTCAAGTCTTGGCTGTGTTGGAAAAGATTAGTACCATTAGGGGGACATTGCAGCACCCTAGGAAGAACAACCGTAAGGCGGCGCGCTAGCTAGTAATGGTAGAGGTCATCAAACACCACTCAGCATGTTAGGCTCTAAACGCCGGGTCTTCTAATCTATGCCACGACATTCTTTTCGGCATTCACAATGGTGATGAGCGTAACATATCTTTAAGTGGTATGTCAACAAAATATATTATTTTATTCATTAAAAAACTCTTTTAGGGTATTTGCAATGGTGATGAGGGTAACATATGGTTAAGGGTCATGTCAACAAAATATATTATTTTATTCATTAAGAAACTCTTATCTATACATTAGGAAGTTTATTAGCATTCCCTCTCCTCACACAAATTATTTTTTATACATTAGGAAGTTTATTAGCATTCCCTCTCCTCACACAAATTATTTTTTACTTTAGCTTTCTATTAATAATGTTTTTTTTTATTATCATTGTAGTGTTGTAGTCAATAATATTGGATTGCATAGAGTTATTTAAACACAGAATGATGAGAGATAAATAAGAGGGAATTCACCACTACAGAAATTTTTTTAGATTTGTTACTGACAAATAAAAACACGTCGATGTCTTAGCCTCTTCTCTATTCTTTCGTTCGTAGTTTTTTTTTTTAAAAAAATAGAGTTGTTGGTAAAATATGTGACAAAATTATTGTTCGTTGGTAAATTATTGTAGGTAATTTTTTTCTCTGAACTGTTCACTACAAGTATAATTGTATAGCGTAAAATTAATGTTTCATTCAGATCAGTTTGTTTTGTTTTTAAAATAAGTACAAAATATTCATATTTTAAAAAGGTAATTTCTTAACTACATCCATATGTAGTTATAGATGACTATATATATGTATATTTGCTCTATGAAAATTGTATAGTTGATAAATAAATACTGTACGAATGTATATGCACAGTTATACATTGAATTCATGTAAAAAAAAGTTATACATTGAATTTCGATATTACTGAAATCATACTAGATATACGTACTAATGGTGGCCACGGTTCCGGTTCCACCGGTTTCGGTTCCGGTTCCACCGGTTCAAGTTCCGGAAAATGTGTATTCGGATTCGGAACCGGTCCTGGGCGGTTCCGGGGCGGTTCCGGTTCCGGAACTCTGTTATCGCTTCGGATTCGCTCAAATCAACGGTTCCGACCGGTTCTGGAGCGGTTCCGATCGGTTCTGACTGGTTCCAGAAAGATTCGACCAGCTTCATTTTCTTCGTTTTAACTCCGATTTTAGATCCGTTTGCGCGCACACGTTGCTCATTTCGCCCACTTTACTCCTAGCTAGGTTATTCCTCAAGTTTATAATCTTAAATGTGCAAGAACCAAAGACTTAATTTTTTGTATTGAATTTGTAAAAATTAAAGAGGAAAGCGGATTTTATTATATGATTTACTATCTCGTTAAAACCTTATTAGGTAAAAACCCATTGGGAAAACCCTAATAAGGGAAAAGAGTACAACTACATATAGGTTACATGATTTCAATTTAATTTGGAAGTTTTAAAAGATTACATGGAAAGAAAGTAATACTAATACATTCTAAAATATTACAATACAAAATAGAAGTGTTAAGTGGTGTTGTCCCCATTCATCTCGTACCAATCATCATGTTAACCAGGGGAGCACGCACCCGAGACCCAAAACGACGTCGTTTTGGACTGATTCCAACAGCTACTTTGGCCAGTTTCGGGGCGCTTCCGGTTCCGGTTCCACCGGTTCCACGGTTCCGAATCCGATGCGAATCCAGGCGGTTCCGATTCCGGTCCCGGTTCGGTCCCGAATCTCAAAACTTGTATTCGGATTCGATTCGCAAGGGGGCGGTTCTGGTTCCGAATCGGTTCCGGCCCGGTTCCGGCCGGTTCCGGTTCCAATCGGTTCCAGGTAGAACCGCCGGTTCCGGGTAGATTCGGATTCAGTGGCCACCATTAATACGTACTAACTTCTTAACTTGTACAATAATGTTACAAAACCTGTACTTTTACACCCGCACCCTTGAGGAATATCCATGTTTGCAATGGCTAAGCTTGAGAGTGTTCAGTGCAACCTCTTTTCTGGAAACTTTAAGCTACGACTTCTATGCTTCGGCGAAGGAGCTGCGTTTTGTCTTCAAAACGAAGTCATGACTTCCAAACATGCTAAAATGGCCTTAATTAGTATTCCTTCCGTAGAAAAAAAAAACAACTTTCAATTAGATATATCTTTGAATTGTGCAGTTTAAATTTTGAATTATTTATTCATCGACACCAAGATTGTGAAAACCGATGAAGTTGTCAACAAAAGTATAATTCATGCACCATTAATTAATTACAAGTATGCATGTGTTTATTTAATTACCTCAAGTAGTTAATACTATACCGTTTTAAATTTACAGCAACTGACCTGCAATTATTGAGTATGAAAATCTGCAATTTAAACTTATCAAAATGGCATATTGGTGAGACCTATTAGTAGCTTGCTAGCAAGTGGAAATGAATGTGATAACTGACCTAAACTACAAGAAACAATTGCACGTATAAGTCAACATATTATTCGTGTTGAGATTCATGGTGATCTTCTCTAGCTTACTCCGACGGATGGGGAGCACTGGCAATTAAAGCCGGAGTAGAAGCTGCAACGGGGCTTAACAACAAACAACTTCGGGTGGTCACAGACTGCAAGCCTATTGTCGACTACATGACTTCAGGAGGACTCTCAACCATGCATCAATCATCATTGACGATTCTACATCGTATCTCTGTACTCCTTACTCGTTTTAATGACGTTAAGTGGTTTTATATTCCGCGAACGAGTAATTTAGCAGCGCATTATTTGGCCAACCATACTCGTTGTGCTCAACAATGTTGTTCATGGAGTCCGGACACTTGTCCGAAGTTTGTACTGAAACTGTGTTCTACCTAATATAATGCATCCTTGTTTCAAAAAAAAACAATGTACAATAGAGATACTTCAGTTTGACCAAGCAATATATTAATCAAACTTGTAAGGTGCCGGGATTGTATCTTAAAAGACAAATATATAGATAAACAGAACGGGAGAAAGCTGCTACGAGACGATTGGATTTGGTGGCCACTGGCCAGCTTTAAAAGTAAGGAAAGTGTACAATAGCACAACGACGAAGTAGAGGATATGTTTCTCTATCTCTTCCCAAAAATTGAGATCGCCTTATCAGTATATATTGTTAGTCATATATAGTTAACTGTTTATATTTTTTACTCTTGTTATTGGGCTAGTCTTCATAGATATGGCCCATATATTTGTTACATGTCTATCTACATTTTATTCTCTATTTTATTGTAAAGTGAAACTACTATAAATAGAAGGAGTGTACATCAAAATAGAAGCGGGGAATAATTTAAACAGTACACTTTTTCTTTATGGTATCAGAGCTCGTCTAGGTTCTATGCATTGTTCCTCCTGTCATCACATCCTTCCATGGCTAGTTCAGTAGAAAGTGAAAGAGTGTGAGAGATCACATTACGCCTATATATATCTCCTCCATACCTGCAACAACAAATACCACTAAATCAAGCTTATCAGCCTCCTCAAATCTCATCAAGATCAGTTAAGACGGTTTTAATATGTGAAAATGTACCATTCTTAAAGGGCAATGATCTCTACACATATGTAGATGGAAGCTTTCCTAGCCCATCTAAGTACGAAAATGATGGATCTCTCAACGTTGGATCATGCCCAATGGTGTAGCTAGAATTGACCAGCTAGTTATTAATTTATGTTCTTTATATGACCCTCATTGAATCTATAGTTGCTCATGTAATGGGCTTACCAACTTATCCTAAAGTGTGGATGATCCTTCATGTTGTGTTTGCTCAAACCTCAACTCACATTAGCCAGCACCATCTACAACACTTTCGCTATAAAAAACAGGATTTAACGTCTGAAAACTTCAGATGCTAAACATAAAAAATAGACGATTTTTTATGTTTAGCGTCCAACAATCATAGGACGCTAATAATCTGGTCGTTACTTATTTCCAGTTCTATCGGGCGCTAATTTGCGTCCAAAATTTAGTCGACGCTATTTAGCATCTGCTAAGTTAGATGCAAAATAGCATCCAATTATTGGACGTTAAACAACACATAAGACACTAGCTACACATCAAAACTTAAAAATAAAGAATATTACCGTATAAGACTTATCGACGCTAATTTGCATTCATTATTGCATACTGGAATGCTAATTGGTGCTCATTTATCAAACACTATTTTTACGTCCATTTATCGGACACTAGATCATATTTTTAGACACTAAATTACAACCATTTATCAGACATGCTAAATCATATTTTCAAACGCTAAATTTCTCTATTCATCGGAGACAAATTTTAATTACATTTATATCCTTAATTTAGTCATTTAAGACAACTTATGGATGCCGTTGTTTCAGCATGCAGTAGGATAAGCTGATGCTGGCCAGACATGAGTGGGCGAACCTACACAGGGTGTTGGGATATCAACGTGCAACGAGAGGAGTTGACGCTGGTCACGCATGTGTGCGTGAAATGGCATGGGTTGCCATACTTTCTTACGCGACGAGTAGGGTCGGCGTTAGTCATGCTGAGTAGCGTGAGAGGGCACTAGTGCTTAAGCGTTAGACCCAGGTGGGCTGATGCAACCGCACGCGGGTTGACGTGCAAAGGCACCAGTTGCCCAGTTCTTACACAAGGCCAGGTTAGGTTAGTGCAGTCCGCACAAGTTGGTGCGAGACACGGCAGTTAGTGCCAACTGAATTAAATAGAGAACCAAGTAAAGATGACCTAACTCTCATGAGGACTTTGCCGAGGTCGGCAAATGCTTTAATGGGAGGAGGGTTTGTCACGCACATTTTTGGGCAAGCAGCTTGGCAGTTGTGGCATGCCTTGTTGTTGGCCTTGTCTGGTTGTGTGTGATGGAAATCTAAATTGGTATGCCTTGTGCAAGTGCCATGAACATGGTCCAACCTTTGGGGATGGGTCGAGGGTCGGGCCTAGGGGCCTGATGGCAAAGAAACATGACCCTTGTTGTGCGCAGCCGATGCTGCGCGAGCCTTGCTGTGTGCCTTGTGGGCACAATGGTCCTGCGACCAGACCTTGTCTGTGGCGCCCGGTGCCTTGTGCTGCAGGGTGACGGTGCCTGGACACTGCCGCAAGCATCTAGTGCCCATTCGGACACTACCGCAGGCACCCAGTGCCCATCTGGACACTGTCCGCAGGCACCCTGCTGCAGACGATGTGAAATTAGCTCAAAACGTGTGGCACCTTGATAACTTTGCTGGACACCTAAGAAGGCCAAACGTTAACCTTGATTAAAAAGGGGTGTAGGCAAAGTTTCATAGCAATTAGAACTTGCATATGATGTTAGGTAATTTTTGAAGTGTCCCGTGACTATGCCGGGTTTTGGCTGCAAAGGGGCATGTCTGGGTCCAGTATGGCCTGAAAGGTACATTAACCTCTTTAGGGGGCTGGTTAGTTTCTGCCTGACTAGTCCCTAGGCAGCCTTACATGGTTGGGTCCTGGCTGGACACCTAAGTGCTGGAGGGCCTCAATGGCTATAGTTTACCCACGAATGGGGATGTCGGGACGCTTGGACTCCCTAATGGGGTGGGGCCCATGCAGCCCACACCGGCGGCTAGGTGAACTAGTCGTGAGTCACCCCGGGCTTCTTGGAGAGCACCCGGTTAAACATGTGAGTGCCTAGAACATGTCTATTGACATGTCCCACTATCTATAGCTGGGTTGGTGGGCTCCAACGGCTTCGGGGCCTTGCCCCCTCTGCCGGTGTCCCTGATATTGAGTTAGGCCAGCATGCGCTTGTCGTATGACTGGTTCCGCACTTGGGAAAGTGCGGGAGTGCGAGGGGCAACGCACTAAGTTGGGACTTGTGCCCGGCATGGCCAAAATGGTCCGGGTGGTGGTGAGTGCACTGCGTGGCCCACGCTAGTGTGTCCCTACTGAAGGTGCCTTGGCACTGGGGTTGCTTCACTAGGGAAGGTGTTCATTCAATGGAGTGCCCCACACATCCATACCTTCAGGCAAAGGGGTGTGAGGACGTGGGAACTCACTGAGGGGCGGTTCAAGACCACCACTGGACATGCTTGTGGCACAAGGGTTGGTTCGGTTAGACTGGTCGGGTCTCGACCCGACACCGATCATGAGTGTTGCTTGTTTGGTTGCCTTGATATCCCTTGATGCTTGTTGTGCGGGCTTGTTTGATCAATAATTGATGCAGTTAATCAACTGAAACATGGGACTTTGTGAACAATTAATATCTTGTATGTCAAACTTTCTAAATTAAATTGTAGAAAGTTTGTTGTAACCCATACACACACTAGACTCATTAGTATTGGTAGCAAGTGAAAATTGTGCACATGCCATAAATCAAAGTCGGGTAATTATGTAATATTTGAAAAAATAAAAGTAAAAGCAGAGTTGTAAAGAATAGAGAACATATATAGTTTTGTTTGTTTTGGTATGTGTCATTATTTGTGTGTTAATTTTTTCTGTTTTGTAGGTGACAATTTATATTGAAAATATATTATATATATGACTGAAACAAGATCCAAAAAAAGAGCTCCCTAATACATAAATATCATGGGGGGGGGGGGGTGTTTGATAACAACATTAATCACTTGTTTAACTCATAAATTAGCCCCACCAAATTACAACTAAAGTACACTTGTCTAACTACTATTGGCTAGAGCAACATTAATCATAAAGCTTGAAAACAAAGTTTTATGGCTGAAAATCCGAACGGAACTTATGTTAGAGATATATGATGACCTATGAGGCACAATAACATATGTTTGACATTTCAATAATTTTGTTATGTCCTACAATTATGGTATAGACCTAGAGATTTGAAGCTGTGGGGTTACTCACAAATACAAATTTCTATTGTTAATTTTTTATGAAATTTATGGAGTCAGTCACACATAAAATATCTACCATTTTATAAAAAAACTAAACTAGAAACACTAGTGGAAAAAAAAGAATAAATGACGCCTAATAATTTATAGTTAATAGACTGACCGTAATTTAACTGGAGGACCGGAGATAAGTAATCATAGTTTTTATATAAACTGTCATTTGTAGTGGGCCGGGGATGAAAAACGGGTAACATCAACAACCTTTAGATTACGGTTATATGCAGATTCGTAATCCAAAGGTTGCCGCAAGGCTTTAGATTACAGTTCTTCTATAAACCGTAATTTAACATCCGTTGACCTACGTGAGTTGACTCATTAGACAACGTCGTTCTACAGGTCCGTATCCGAGCACGTGCTAATGCACATTGACTACGCCGTTTAGTCAAGAGGCGGGATCTTTTAATTACGGTTTTCTTACAGAACCGTAATTAAAAGTCTGATGGTATTAATATTGAGCATGTTTTTTCTAGACTTAAAAGTTTTTGTACCCATGCTACCCGAGTCGATTGGACATCTTTCACAACTTCCCGCGCATGCTCTTTATTTTCCTTTTGTTGTCAAGTTGTAACTTTTCTTACGTAAACTCACTATACCCCGAAACTCTCTCTGCCTCATGCCGACTGGTAAGCTTCTTCCTCTCTTCTCCCTCCTTTTTCTTTGCTTCTAATCTTTCATTCTGATGAAGATTTCCACCGCGCAGATTAACACTTGCCTTCCATAATCTCAACAACACTATTCATTGACAAACATGTACCGTAGGACGAACAATGTAAACTCTTTGGTTTTTTTAAATTTGTAGCGTGGATGTGTTGTATGAGTAGTATTAAACCATGCATGTTTTGAATGCATGCAAACTGATTGATGTTCATATGTGATTTCATATGTATGAGGTTATTTGACCATCTATATAGTCGATGAGTAGGATTTCCAATTCTTGTGCTAATATCAGTTTAATTTAACATTCATTTGATTATTTCAGTTCCTAATAATGAACAGATATAGTTTTTTTTGATAATTAGGCATAAGCCATTTATTAAATAATCCTGGAGAACCAGGTGAATGGGTTGTGCTCGGGCCTCAATAAAACCTCCCTGAGATAAAACCTAGTGGGAAAAAATTATAGGGAGGAAAAAGAGTACCCATCACATCCAATTACAAACCTACAATTCATTTAGATAAAAAAAAAGACGGAACAACAACTAGCAAGCAACAGTCGGTGCATACATCATGCAATCTCACGACTCACCCATAGCCTTACCAAGGTAGGGCACACCCAACCTAATATAAGTAATCTCTTAGAGATACCATTCCTACAGATGTATTACATGACAGAGGGAAAATCTTTCCACCAAATCTTCATCCATCGCCATACCCCAAGCTTAATCTGCATCACGACACGCTCGACATTGCATGTCTCTCCTCAAAAAATCACATCGTTCTGATGCAGCCACATGTAGTATACTCCATAGCAAAAAAGTAGATTTCCAAATTCGCTTTGCTTTGCTCGTTAAGGGAATCGAGAACCAATCATTGTATATATCACTTACCCCTTCCTTGAAGACAAACGAAACATTCCACCAATTTAGAACAAGCTCCCAAGTCCTTTTTATCTCCAGGCAATGGAACAACACATGCTCCACACTCTCCATTACTCTATTGCACCATGGGCACATACTTAGCAGATATAGTTGGTTGACTTATCTCTATATAACCTGTTGTTATATATGAGCATATCTCCTCTGTTTTGCTTTCTTATTTTGTTCTGCTACATACCGTATTTCCAACAATGTATTTACTTACAAACTCTTTTTTCATCTTGAAATTGTTATATATAGAGTCAGTTGACTCCGAAGGAAGATTCCATTAGCATAGAGGCGATGCCTAGTTCAGTGTCACCTGATAAAAAAAAGAGTATGGGTGAAAGGTAATGCACGTGTCCTTGTTTTTCTTGATGTTTTCTTTTTCTTAATCTTTATGATTTGCTAATGTGTCTTTATCATAACATTTTCTCTCTATTTGATTTATATAGCAGGAAACGGTGGGATGATGACACACCGGTGTTGAAATTTTACATCCTGCATGAGCTCACCACGTCTCCGTCAACGGAGAAGTTGTGCATGAAAATGATGGATGTGTTCGACCTTGAATATTCAAGGTCTCCACCCACATTTTATATTGGTGAGGGTAGGACTATACCCACACTTACCGGTGATTGTTGTCACCACAATCCCTTGAAACACGTAAAGAAGAATCTCCCAGAGTCTCCCTTCCCACCGGATGCGTCCTCGTTGAACCCCTATGAGAGATAGAGGAAGATCAAGCTGGAAGAAGAAATCAAACGGTGAGAGAGAGTACTAGCGAATGCTGATTCTGATGCTGATTTTGAAACAAGCTCTAACGAAGCTTCGTCAGTTTGATAGTTTTGAAGTTTTCTTAAAGATATTTAGAATTTGCTATTTAAGTTGTTAGTCTTTGGGTTTTGGTTACTGGATATTTTGTTGTGGTTTTAGACATCGTGATTTCTGTTGCTGGGATTTGGATTAAGCGTATCTAAATATTTTGTGTTATTATACTTGAACTTATTGCACTTTAATTTTCCATCAAAAATATATCTTTTGAAGCTGCTTCTGTTATGTTATTATGCAATTTAGTCTACTATTGCAACAGGTTTGTGTTTTATTTTGAAAAAAAAGAAAAGAGAAAACTTTAGATTATGGTTCCAATAGAAACTGTAAACTAAAATCTTACTAGTGTGCGCCAATTTAGCTTTAGACTACGGTTCCGGTCTAAAACGTAATCTAAAACATGGTTTTAAATTACGATTCTTCTCTAGGCTCGCGTCTGCCTAAGGCTATCGATTACGATTTTAAACTGTAGTTAAAACCTTTAGGAAATAGATGACACATATGTAAATTATGATTCATCAAGCTATTTAACCAATAACCATCATATTTACTTTCTGTATAAAATTACTATAATTAATTTTTTTCATAAAATTCATGATTCACATGACAGTATGACACATGTGAACAAAAGACATAGGATGCGTTCGCCACCACATTTTATGCGTATTTTTTGACAGCATAAATATACAGCATATGCTCTTTTGGACTCCTTTATTTGTTTTTGTTGTTCGCCTAAGACAGCATAAATGTCAGCATAAATGCCCGCAGCAAATGTTACTTTTTCGTTTTCGTGCTTTCACTCCCGTTTCTTTACTCACTTCATAATGCAATTACTGTGACTATTGATTTTTAAAAAAATTTACAAGTTACTTTATTTATTACAAATTACATAATGCTTTAAATAATTTATAAAAAATAGTACTACATCTTTAGCCAAATTTACAAAAAATCACATTTATAATACAAATCTATAATATATTATTTGTAATACCACATAGATTAATAAAATTAAAAAAATGAATAAATATACACACTTGTTGATATATAAATTAAAATATTAAAATAGTATAGAAATATGAATGCATATAAATTTATTAACATACAAAGTTACAAAAATATTATATATTATTAAAAGTTATAATTTCACTAAATAAATTAACATTATCAGAAAATTTGAAACGTTTTTTCTCTTTTTTTACTCTTTTATATTTGTAAGAATTATAAAATTTAGATAATAAAAATATATTGTTTAGGAGTTACAAGTTTTGCTTAAATAATAGAAATAAAAATTTTATTGTTTGTGAATTTTTTTATTTATATTTACTAACAAAATAAAGTTACGTAGTGTAATATAATAAATTATAATTGTAATACGAAAATGGTAAACGCACTACATATAACCAACTTAACCAAACATGCTGCATATATATTGCACTGCCAAACAACAGTTTTCAAAACAGCTGCATTTATGCCAGCACATTCCTGCCAGCAAATATGCTACATTTATGTCAGTGCATTCCTGTTGCCAAATATGCTGCATTTATGCTGCCAAAACAGCCATGCCGAACAGAACCATACTCACTCAGTTCTAAATTCACCGTCTTGTTTACTGTTTGGACATGTGGTTTGACTTTAATATTTAATATATAAGATAAAATAATTTAAAATTTGTAGATTTCTTACATTAAAATTTAGTTTTATGAAATGTGAAAAATAGTGTCTCAGGTCATTTGAGAGGGAGAAGTTCTATGTGTCTTTTCCGGCCACCTTTCGCTTCATTTGATGTTGATATTGAGTAAGTTGCAGACGATCGATCGACCTAGGTAATACTCCATATTACCAAAATGAAGTGATTGAAAAAGAGGTAATACGGAAAAGAAGGATGGGCTGATGGCAGTCGCATTCATGGCCGCCTCACTATTGTCCGGAAATGGAGAATCTGTGTCAGTGACGGGTTAACTGAGTCACATTGATTAACAACAACGCAGTTCACGGAGTCACTGCACTACTTGGTTAGATTTTTGATTGAGAGTGGGGTCTTTGTGGGGACAGTGTTTAAAAGTTGATTGGTTGAAAAGATGTAATAATTTACCTCAATGGATTTTCATTGGTACACACAGTGATTGGGCAACCTATATATATCATATCATATGGCGAAGGAATTGGCATATGCTTTTGAATTATATCCCGCTTCCACTTGCTGGGTGGTAGCTAGAATCCAAGGGAAGGTGGAAAATAAACATGCGGACATTTCAACATTATTGAGTTTTTGATATTCGTGTTATATCAATATTTTTTTAAAAAATTATATAAGATAATATTAAGTTTTTATTTATTTCATTAGATAACATTCTGTCACGTATTTTATTAATTTTTTTATTAATATCTCTAGAAAAAAAAAGATTAAAACTAAATAATTCTATTATTAATTAAACTAAGATAATATCTAATCGAATTAATGTATATGGGGATGAAATTTCATATAAAGTTAAAAGGGAAAGCACATCAGAAAAGAAAAGAAAACGAAAAGGAGGGGAGCACGACTACATAATAGTAAGCTTATTTCACTCTCATGCTATGATATGAGGTGTGCAGTAAATCTGTCCCCCACCACCAGCTGCTCTCTGCACTTATCCAGATTAAGAAAAGCTAGCAATTTGTGATAAGAAAGCAAGGAGGAAAATATCACCTAATCATGCACAAGATATCTGTAAGTATGTATAGTCTACACATGCGTGTATAATAGTCCACATTATTATATATGGATGAAATAAAGGAAGGGGAAAAAAAATCAAACACTTGATGTGATATGTGGTGACCGTAATGCATGTCGTCCTAGCTATATTTATAATGGTGAGATGTACTAATATATGGGGTATGGGCTCTAACAGTAAACATGATTCACTGTACGAGCACAACTTGCTTCTTAGATTATAGCTTGTTCCGTATCTTAAAGCTGTTTTACAACTATTGTAAAGACAAACATAGCTACGTACGTACTATAAATTATATACCAATATGTGTGTGGTTATTACGGTATCCATAATGCGTTTGTACGTATGGAAGATGATATTATTAATAATATCTTTTAATCTTTTTGACGTAAATAATAGTATTTTTTAATAATGATTCGATGATCCTAGCTAATTCATCAAGCACAATGTTTCCATACACTATATCAATCTAGTTAGCTAGCAAGTACTGAATTGAATGGAGAAGAAACAGGATAGATTAGGGGGGTATGTATCCCGGCCCCATCTGCATGCGTACTGATATGGACAGTACTAACTTGTTCCACCGTCACATACAGCCACTGCACATATGTTTGTATTTTGATGACACTCATAGCTTTCAACTAGATATTTCCAATATAAAACAATTTGGGAAATTTCACGATATACCCCGAGGTTTGAATGAATTTTACGAGATACCCTGAGATTTCATTTTTATTACGAGATACCCCTGAGGTTTCATTTTTTTTACGATATACCCCTGAGGTTTCACTTTCATTACGATATACCCCCGAGGTTTCAATTTTATACGAGATGCCCCTCAGTTCAGATTCTGATATATTATATTTTTCATATCTAGATTTTACCCACGCACCATATACCCCGCAATAACCTCACGGGTTTATGGTCAAAATTTTTAAAATGTAAAATATGAACAAAATGCACATAAAAATTAAAGATCAATTAAAATTTTAATTCAATTTAATAAATATTAATAAAAGTATAAAAAATTAGAATAAAAAAATTTAAAATAAATAGAAATCACTAAACAACAAAAAAATAATCTATTTAAAAAACTTATATTGTTACATAATTTAAACGGTGGCTTAAAATCATAAATTTTTTATAACAATTATATTAAACGCAAGAAATTATAAATATTTTTATTATTTATAGATATAGTTTATTAACAAATATATTATTTGATATCAATAATCACAAGAGAAATGATTATATTTTATGATTTTAAGCCACCGCCATAATAGTATCTATAAAAGCCATAAAATAATGATTTCAAGAGTTTATTTTTCTAATTTATAATAATGATTTTTGATATCAAATATATAATCATTTCTTTTGTGATTATAGTATAAAAACCATAAAATATAACCATTTCTCTTGATATCAAATAATATATTCGTTAATAAACTCTTACTATAATTGATAAAACTATTTCTTATATTTAATATAATTGTTATAAAAATTTTATGATTTTAAGTCACCGTTTAAATTATGTAACAATATAAGTTTTTTAAATAGATTATTTTTTAGTTGTTTAGTCATTTCTATTTATTTTAGATTTTTATGATTCTATTTTTTTTATTTTTTTATACTTTTATTAATGTTTTTTAAATTGAATTAAATTTTAATTGATCTTTAATTTTTATGTGCATTTTGTTCATATTTCACATTTTTAAAAATTTGACCATAAACCCGTGAGGTTATTGCGGGGTATATGGTGCGTGGGTAAAATGTGGATATGAAAAATATAATATCAGAATATGAACTGAGGGGCATCTCGTATAAAATTGAAACCTCGGGGGTATATCGTAATGAAAGTGAAACCTCAGGGGTATATCGTAAAAAAAATGAAACCTCAGGGGTATCTCGTAATAAAAATGAAACCTCAGGGGTATCTCGTATAATTCGCTCAAACCTCGGGGGTATATCGTGAAATTTTCCTTATATTTTTCATATCCTTATTTTACCCTCGCACCATAAGCCCCGCAACATGGATTTATGGTCAAACTTTTAAAAATTTAAAATATGAACAAAATGCACAGAAAAATTAAAGATCAATTAAAATTTTAATTCAATTTTAAAAAACATAAATAAAAGTATAAAAACAAATTTAAAAAATTAGAATCATGAAGGTTTAAAATAAATAGAAATGACCAAACAACAAAAAAATAATCTATTTAAAAAACTTATATTGTTACATAATTTAAAAAATATTATAGCAATTATATTTAAAGAACAAAAAAATGATTTTTATACTTGATTTTTCATTATTTCTATGTACTATATGAAATTGTTGCTTTTAATATTCTTGTTATACTTTTTATAATTTTAATACATATCTAGGTAACTCCTTAACAAGTTATGTTTATTTTTCAAAATAATTTACTTTTTATTTTTTAGTCATTTCTATTTATTAATTTTATGTAACAATATAAGTTTTTTAAATAGATTATTTTTTTGTTGGTTAGTCATTTCTATTTATTTTAAACCTTTCATGATTCTATTTTTTAATTTGTTTTTATACTTTTATTTATGTTTTTTAAATTGTAATAAAAATTTTAATTGATCTTTAATTTTTATGTGCATTTTGTTCGTATTTTAAATTTTTAAAAAATTTGACTATAAACCCGTGTTACCGGGCATATGGTGCGAGGGTAAAATGAGAATATGACAAATATAATATATCCGAATCTGAACTGAGGGGCATCTCGTAATAAAATTGAAACCTCAGGGGTATATCGTAATGAAAATGAAACCTCAGGGGTATAACGTAAAAAAATGAAACCTCGGGGGTATCTCGTTATGAAAATGAAACCTCGGGGGTATCTCGTAAAATTCGCTCAAACCTCAGGGGTATATCGTGAAATTTCCCTATTATTTTTGAAAAAGTAGTGGATTATATGATATTAAGAAACAAGTGTTATCCGGAATTCATGAACCCATATATTATATACATAGGACATGGTTAGCAATACAATACGCTGAGTGTTAGTTTCCTTAAAAATATAAAACTATAAAATCTCATGGAAGTGATTTAGATCTGCTAAAATTTGATTCAAAATTTGTGTTATGGATGGTAGCAACGATGTGGTCCCACCTGTTTGTAGATATTGAACCATGGATTTGCAACCAGTTAGCACTTTGAAGAATCTCAATCCTGATGAAAAGGCCAAATTCAGTGCAGCTTCTATTGCAGATGCTTCCGCATCAGCAATAATAGTACATCCCCGATATCCATCGTGGCCGACATGAAGTTGTTGGGTTTGTGAACGAGCCACCCATGCGATGCCTACTCTGTCTTATGAGTCAATGCTAGCATCTACGGATATTTCTGTCATATGTTGTGGCCGCTGAAGCCTACGTGGAAGTAGTTAGCTGAAAAAAGCTGTCAGCTTGGCACCATCCTTGTTCAAAATCTCTCACTCGGCCATGTGAGACTTGACAACGTGCGAACCATATTTTCCAAAGAAAACTCAGATAAGTGGCTACCTTGGACTTCGATTGCGTTAAACGAATGGAAAAACCAATCCTACAGAGCTTGATCTATGTGGATATTGATAGGTAAAGAGAACCCAAACCGTTCCCAGAGTGGTTGAACAACAGGGCATTGATATAAGGTATGCAGCATAGTTTCATGGCAGTCGCAAAAATAGCACCCTGTTCACATTGCACTTTAATCTTGTCCTGAATAACCTTTTTGCATGCAATCTTAGTATGGAGAATTTTTCAGCCCAAAAGCTTTATCTGTGGTGGAATATCCAATGCGCAGATCGGATTGAAAATCTTACGATTGGATGTGTCATGTGATGTAGTGGGGGTAGAAGTGTACCTCATAAACATAGCTGCATAATATACTGAAGATACTGTGAATTTTGTGATTTGGAAAAGACCCCATTACCAGTGATCAGCTGTGGGAGATGAAGCAGAATTCGAGGGTTGCAGCGAAATATGAAGGATATGCTCTGTCAGACGCATCACACCACTGTTGTAGCAAATTAGTATTCCAACAGTTTTGCAATGTAATAAGAGTGGCAACGGAAGAAAACTGGTGGACCAATGGTGGGAGTTTCCAAGGAAAAAGTCCCCCCCCCCCCCCCGGCTTAGATGGGAGACACCGATCTGTAATTATGCTGCATCAGGTCAATGTATCAACACAGACAAATCTGCAATTATGTTGTCCACTGGGTTGCAACCTGCTTTAAAAGATGCAGTTGCTTATACACTCAATACACATCAGTTGACTGACTTCGGTTTATATCTTGGTTTCCCAAGCAATATGGGTAAAAACAAATACTTTGTGTTCAACTACATTAAGGATAGAGTTTCCACTCACAGTTGATCAAAACAAGTTTCGCAGGCAGGGAGAACTCTCTTGGTCAAGGCAGTCCTTCAAGCAATATGCCAATTATTCTATTACCATGAACTTTACTCAAGAAAAATCAGCAGATGATCAATAATTTCTGGTGGGGAGGGACGGTACAATCATCCGCTATTAGATGGACTAAGTGGTCAACACTATGTCAAGATAAGGGTTCTGGTGGAATGGGTTTTCGTGAACTGCACAGTTTCAACCGTGCTCTTCTGGCAAAGCAGCTTTGGCATATTATTGTTGAACCTCAAACCCTACTTTCACAGTTCTACCACGTTAAATATATGAGACGTTCACCTTGGATGACAGTTCAACCAGTCGTTACCTCTAGTCCCATATGGCGAGCATTGCTTAGTGTGCGTGAAATAGTTGATTTTGGTGGCAGGAGAGCAATTGTCAACGGTAAGGATACCAACATGAGTTTATTATTTGTGTAGCTGCGATTGCAATTATATGTGGTCTATTTGGTAAATTGTCATTCGTATGGTAACTTTTTTGGGCATTAAGTATATTTATTTTGTTAAATTTGTGTAATTAGTAAATAAAAATTATATCATTATATAAAGTTATATATTAAATTCTGATTTTATTAAATGTATATACTATCTTCTTAAACTATATAATAAAATTATAAATTTTTTATTTTTTATTTTTTTTATATTATAATTATAAATATAATCAAACATAAGTATATATATTTATAAATAAAAAGTTATAAAAAATTTATACTATGTTATCATTAAAAGAAATCCGGAGAAAATTAGTGTATAGATCTTTTACTGAAATAATTAAAGTAAATTACCTTTTGGGAAATTTGATGATATACCCCCGAGGTTTGAGCGAATTTTATGAGATACCCCCGAGGTTTCATTTTCATTACGAGATACCCCCGAGGTTTCATTTTTTTTACGATATACCCCTGAGGTTTCATTTTCATTACGATATACCCCTAAGGTTTCAATTTTATTACGAGATGCCCCTCAGTTCAGATTCTAATATATTATATTTTTCATATCCTCATTTTACCCTCACCCCTATACCCCACAACATGGATTTATGGTCAAATTTTTTAAAAATTTAAATATGAACAAAATGCACAGAAAAATTAAAGATCAATTTAAATTTTAATTCAATTTTAAAAACAAAAATAAAAGTATAAAAATAAATAAAAAAATTAAAGTCTTAAAAAGTTTAAAATAAATAGAAATGACCAAACAACAAAAAAATAAATAATCTATTTAAAAAACTTATATTGTTACATAATTTAAAACTATTATAGCAATTATATTTAAAGAACAAAAAAAAATTTTTATACTTTATTTTTCTAATTTAAAATAATTATTTTTTCTATGTACTATATGAAATTATTGCTTTTAATATTCTTCATATTATTGTTATACTTTTACAATATTAATACATATCGTAACTCTTAACAAGTTATGTTTATTTTTCAAAATATTTTACTTTTATTTTTTAGTCATTTCTATCTATTTTTTTATTTATTTAATTATTCATTTTTAATATTGATTTCAAATTTTATATGAAATTTAATTTATATGAGCATTTTATTTAAGTTTCAAATTCAAACAAAACTTTGACCATATATCCCTTAGATTATTGCGGGGCATATGATTTTGAGCCACCGCTATAATAGTTTTTAAATTATGTAACAATATAAGTTTTTTAAAGATTATTTTTTGTTGGTTAGTCATTTCCATTTATTTTAAACCTTTCATGATTCTAATTTTTTAATTTGTTTTTATACTTTTATTTATGTTTTTTAAATTAAAATAAAATTTTAATTGATCTTTAATTTTTATGTTCATTTTGTTCATATTTTAAATTTTTAAAAAATTTGACCATAAATCCATGTTGCGGGGCATATGGGGTGAGGGTAAAATGAGGATATGAAAAATATAATATATTAGAATCTGAACTGAGGGCATCTCGTAATAAAATTGAAACCTCAGGGGTATATCGTAATGAAAATGAAACCTCAGGGGTATATCGTAAAAAAAAATGAAACCTCGGGAGTATCTCGTAATGAAAATGAAACCTCAGGGATATCTCGTAAAATTCGTTCAAACCTCGGGGGTATATCGTGAAATTTTAATAATAATAAACTTATGTTTATCTGGAAGCGCGGAGTCCGATACAATTGATTAGCAGCTAGCGATAGAGAGGAGCCAAATCTGACGATCCGGAAGATTTGAATCTGTTGCGACTGTATTATTAACAACACGTAACACACTTGCTAGTTGCTATTGTCTCTTCCTTCCACTTGAGACTGGTGGGGGAAAACCAAAAACACGTGTCAAGAAGATTATGTGTACGTGTTGTCACACCAAATGTGTATTATTGTTGTTATAGCTGCATACAAATCGGGAAAAAAGTTACACCGAGTATAACATCCATATCTAATATTAAAATATAATATAAAATAATTTTAATAATTAAATTATAATTATTATATAAAAATTATTTATAAAATTTAAAATTATTTTATATTTTTAATATTAAAATCAAACAATAGTGTAATAAAACGACTGAGGGAGTGGTAAGGTCTCCTATTTCGAAAAAAGGTAAGGGAAACTCTATCAGATTGAGATGATGAGGATGGATATTTAGGAATTTAACTCTTTGTTTCTAACATCTGTTATGATGTTCCATATTTTAGTTTACATATGCATGCACGTGTATTGGTCCAATGCTAATTTAAAGATCCTAAATATGTTGAAGCATGTACCAACAAATGTTCAGGTTCACGTGCCCATTAATTGGAGTTTTTTTTCTCTTTCTTTTTAACAAAACTAGCGATCGAGCTACTAGAATTAATTGCAATTTTCTGTAAATCACCAAAAAAGATAGTATAGTAGTGTTAATACTGTACTTTGTATTAATAAATTAGAAGACGCAAGGTAGAGAGGATTGGATAGGTCGCATACGTATCCCAATCTCCCCAGTCTAGTTAGTATTATAAATAAGGGGCGTCTCTCCTTCCCTGTGCTCACCACACTCCTTTCCTTTCATTTTTCTCTCTCTCGATCCTGCCCGAGCTTTTAATTAAGATCCCTGCTCTCGATCGGGGTTCTTCTTTCAGCTAGTACATCCATCATGGATCCTCAAAAGGTAATTAATATAATATATATAGGGTTCTATATCTGTGTATATTTATCATAGCTAGCTCCAATTCAAGAGTGAACCATACCATTATTGGATTAAATTTAATTAAGTATGTAATATACTTATTAATTAAGGAGTACTAGCTAGCTAGTTAGTTGTAATTACTATGAAGTAATGATGTTAAAATTTTGGTGATAATTAAACCACAGTATCGGCCATCAAGTTCATTCAACACCAACTACCTGACGACAACGCTGGAATTCCTGTTCCCAACAATATCTCTTCTCTCACTGTTGGCTCACGAGGTACTCTACTTACTGCTTTTAGTACGTACTAGTAGTAGTAGCTTAATTTTGTGTGTTCATGATTGATTTGTACGTACATCCATGATCGATCTTGTTAATTAACTGATCGAATGGTTAGTAGTAATTTCATTCGCTTACGTACGTACCTAGTTCAGCAGCCCTATCCTATTATTCCCACGCGCGCGTCGTCAGATCTGTACAGTAGGAGTATGTATGTTACTACTACTATGGTAAAAAAAAAAAAGTACTAACTAACATGATGAATCTGCAAACAAACAGGTCCGATTCTACTGGAAGACTATCATTTAGTAGAGAAAGTAGCCAACTTCACTCGCGAAAGAATCCCAGAACGCGTGTTCACGCTCGAGGCACATCCGCCAAAGGTTTCTTCGAAGTAAACCCACGACGTAACACAATACACTTGCGCCGACTTTCTGCGCGCACCTGGTGTCCAAACACCTTAATCACTCGTTTCTCAACCGTAATCCATGAACGTGGTTCACCGAAACAATCCGTGACCCACGTGGATTCGCAGTGAAATTCTACACACGTGAAGGTAATTTCGACATGGTAGGTAATAACATGCCAGTCTTCTTTATCCGTGATGGTATGCAGTTTCCAGATGTGATACACGCATTCAAACCAAACCCTAAATCTCACATCCAAGAATTCTGGCGTGTACTTGATTATTTATCACATCTACCGGAATCACTCAACACATTCACTTTCTTCTTCGATGATATCGGTATCCCGATAAACTACCGACACATGGAAGGTTTCGCTGTACAAGCTTTTACACTGATCAACAAAGCTGGGAAAGTAAACTACGTGAAATTCCACTGGAAACCAAGTTGTGGTGTGAAATCGTTAATGGATGATGAAGCTATGAAAATTGGTGGTGAAAATCATAGTCACGCAACACAGGATCTATACGAATCAATCGCTAATGGTAATTACCCTGAATGGAAACTCTACTTTCAGATAATGGATCCAGCTGATGAAGATAAATACGATTTCGATCCATTAGATACAACGAAAACATGGCCTGAAGATATCTTACCATTGATTCCGGTTGGACGTATGGTGGTACTCAACAAGAATGTTGATAATTGGTTTGGTGAGAATGAGATGTTAGCTTTTGATCCAGCACATGTTGTGCCTGGGATTTATTTCTCTGAAGATAAGATGTTGCAAGCAAGACTGTTTGCGTATGCTGATACGCATAGGTATAGATTGGGTCCCAATTATCTACAGTTGCCGGTTAATGCGCCTAAATGTGCTCATAGGAATAATCATTATGATGGACCTATGAATATGGTGCATAGAGATGAAGAAGTTGATTATTTTCCATCGAGATTTGATCCTGTTAGACATGCTGAGAATTTCCCAATTCCACAACGTTTGCTTAATGGTACACGACAAAAGCAAGTTATACATAAGGAGAATAACTTCAAGGAGCCGGGTGATAGGTACAGGACATGGGATCCAGCCAGGTAATTATATACAGATATCTTCTTGAATTTATTATATTATATTATTTCGTACAACAACTACTTACTTTTACTTACTCCTGAATTCAGGCAAGATCGATTTGTGGGAAGATGGGTGAAAGTTCTATCAGAACCTAGAGTCACACCTGAAATCAGAAACATCTGGATCTCCTACTTGTCTCAGGTAATTATATATATGGAGCTAGCATGTGTTTCCTTTCTATTTCCAATTCCCACCAAGTTAATTAGTACTAGTACGTAGTACTAATACTCTATTATTTTTGTTTTAATTACCGCCGCAGGCTGATAGGTCCCTTGGTATGAAGGTAGCAAACAGGCTCAACGTCAGACCAACCATGTGAAACATCAATCATCATGCATGTCCTGTCCTGTCCTGTCGTCGATATAATATGAAATGCTAGCTGCCTCTTGTTGTACCACTCTTCATTTTGTTTTATGATAAAAAAAGCAAAGCACTACTCTACCCGAAACAACAGGAGGATGTGGTTTCCCATCCCTCTTCACTATGAACTTATAGTAGTACTCTATATAATTAAGTGGTGGTGGTGGTGGTCCCTTCACCTCTCTGTCTGTAATTTCTTTTCTTTTTATTTCCTACTGTATGTAAAATCTTAACTTCATGTATAATTATTCCGTCCGTTGAATAAATAAACAGAGTTTCAATTTGCTTGGTCCCTACTACATCTCTCAAGTTCACCGCGGCGCCCCCCTATTATATTATTATTATTACTTGTGTAATGATTTAATACGTACTGTCAGAATATGGTCACCACCACTACATACATTATACATACGTACACGCAGCACAAGTCTACAAATCAAATTATTACTACGTACAATAACAGAGCGTGCACAACTACTTGGGATTGGAACAATCTCACTGATCAGGCTGTTGTCATACACACCTAATTAACTAAATACTTCATTCATAGGAGTAGTATTACTATTACATTGACCCTTCTACTAATAATTCTTTTTGTTTTCATTATGGCAGGGAAGCGTCCGTTGTTGTACTATTACTGAAGATTCTGTGGTGTTCTTTTATCAAAAAAAGGAAGCCCGCTTTTCAATTAAAACAAAAGAGAAGGCAGCCCAGCCAGATCGTTGTCTCTCAGCCTTCAAAGAAATTAATGCCGGCCCGGCTCTGCTCACTGCTCTCATCATATACGACGACGTACTGCATTTTTTTTCCAGGTATGTAATTATGAAGTCGTATTATGTAACTTGTGGACTGGACCCTCCTTTTTCCATATGAATGATTGATTGGTTGAGAAAGAGGGCCAGACCGCATATATATAAACTACCACTATTGACATTAGTATAGGCCCAGAAGTAGTGGGAAAGGCCTGAGCCTTTTCATCCCACTAACAGCATATTATATAATTAAGCACCCAACTAGTAGTATAGTAGGTCTGTTACTTTTCTAAGTGTCTCACCTTTACTCTGGGCTCTGGCCTAAAGTCTAAAACGAAACAGAATTGTCCAAACCCATATATATTGACAAGTTTGCCTTCAGTGAAATAGTACGTTACATTCTCAGCCTTAATAATTATAGTAGTAGATTTTTGTACTTGAATCAGTCTAATGTTACCAGAATTTACTATATTAAATATAAGAGAATGGTTAATGGCACAGTTAGTGAAGGTAAAGTATATTAACTACTAAAGACTTACTGTATTAAAATTAAACTACTTTTTTTTCTTTTTTAAAAAAAAAAATAAAAAGTAACTTTAAATAAACATGGCCGAAGAAGTTTGTATTCTGTCTAAAATCCCCGGTAAATTCCAGAAGCACGAAGTGAACAAAATACATGGCTGGCTACTGTTATTTGAGTGGCTGGCCCTTGACGGAAACGAGACGCCCAACAAATTCTTATCTTTCCCTTTGTTAAAAAAAAAAATTCTTATCTTTCCCGAAAATACCAATCCGACTATCATACCCCGTGTTACGTGTTTACGTACATTCCGAACAATCTTCACAGTTAATTTGAACAATCATCATATAAAGTTGAACACTTTCATAATAATACATGTACTTTTTCATCAATGTGAGCACAGCAATCAATACAAAAACTTGAACAACACTTGACCTTTAAAATGAACGTTGTACGATGCCACCCACCGGTTGTACAATAGAATTTGCGAAACCATTTTTAGGTTTGTGTTCCACTACTCACTTGACCCACCCCTTTATGTCATCGCACGCCGCCCGTCCAAGTCCAACACCAAATCGGAGGTCTATCCGGGTACACGCATCACGCCATCATCGGTGGTGCCTTATCAACCAATAACATAGCAAACAGGCCGCAACCACACCCCGCATAAATCCAAACACTGCTCGATAATGAACCACTGAGCCATCACGTTCCCATAAATTCATCTTATTATTTTTATGCTCCTTCTGCAATCACCTTCTCATTATTTTCCACTGACCCAATAAATAACTAAATATATGGTGAATGAGAATCTATATATTTATCATTATTGTATATTTTGCCAACTACGCGTATTATATAGTTTAGATTAAAAACAAAAAACAAACGGATGAATGTAAGGGTTTCCAAATATATAGTAGTTCTTCTGTAGTTGACTTGTTGATTTTATAGAGTAACCTTTCTTATAACAGTTGGTTACCTCATAGTTATCCAATCTAAAATTGTATTTTCTTTTTTTTTTTCTTCTTGAAGAAGATTGGCTTAACCATTCACAATATTCAATAAGCTAATTCGTTATTAAAAACATCATCATCATCTAATTAACCACTGTCTTGTTCCAAAAAAACAAATCACAACATTATAAGAAAACAAGCCTCTATTATAATATATTGCTGTCCAGTCCAGTTAGTTAGAATTCTTTTTTTTTTTAATATATAAAGGCTGCAAAAGAGATGGGCAGGTTCACGGTCGTATAGGAGGATAAACCTGCAAAAGTTCAAATAAATGCCCACTGCAAAATGCAGAAAACAAATTAGTAACATTTTTCCGTCAAAAAAATAACATCTAACACTAAATAAAAAAAGTAGTGAGTGAGGACGAACACGGAGATTATTTGCTTCCACAGAAAGAAAACGTAATTATTAGAAAAAAAATTGTAATTACGGAAATTTAGTGAGAACCAGATAAGAAGCCGTACTAAATGGTATATATATGTATATTCATTTTGAAGCTAATTTGTGTTTGCCACACACCTGACCTTCCCTATCTCATCTCTCTATTCCCTCAAAAATCCCCCATCTTCACCACCGTTTCATCTCTCCAAGTCTTCTCTAATCTCTTCCATCATGGATCCCTACAAGGTTAGCTTCTTTTTCATCACTAATTGATTCTATTTCTATCTATTATCTTCTGCTTGTTAAGACCTTCTATCTATCTATCTATCTATTATTATCATTCTCATCATGTCTTTGATGATGTTTTATTGCAGTATCGCCCTTCAAGCTCTTATGATTCCCCTTACTTCACCACCAATTCTGGAGCCCCTGTTTGGAACAACAATTCTTCCATGACCGTTGGCCCCAGAGGTAAAAACTTCAATATACCACACCGCCTCTCATCGTTATTGACTTACTTAGGGTTATTCCCTCATTCATTCCTTTTATTCCTATTTTAGTTTTATTTCTTGTTGCCGTGTTGATTCCAACCTCGATTATTATGCTATCTGAATCGACAATTCGACATTGAGAGAAGAGAACTAGGTGCTGCCGACTGTCGTGCCTAGAATTCCAATCTGTTCAAGTGGATGGATCTTCAATCCATCATGGTCAATTAGATCTTTGTTCTGATTTCATTTATCTTTCATGACGACTTGTTTTCTTATGGGATACTGTTTGAAAACTTGTTTTCTCGAGCTTACTAGTACCAGTTCCATACATATGGCGGCAATCTATATCCATTGTTATTAGCTACGTGGAAGTAATGTGTGTTCCATTACACATACCATTGCAAAGTTGTTGGTTATTTCCTTCTCAACCAAAGGCTGCTCACCTCTGATTTATTTTGGTTACTTACCATATTAAATCACCAATCCTCTTTTCTTCATGCTTGAAACTCCTGTAACGAAATCTTGTATTATTACATAGTTTTAAGGTCCTCGTCGTAAACTCTGACTCCTTACTTGCCTTTGGGATTCATCTATTACTTTTAGTTGATATAAAGAAAAGGAGTAGTAATTCTGTAGAACTAAATGAAAATTGCTTTCTAAACTGATTGAGATCTAGCTAGCTGGAAGAACTGCTTACTAATAATGGCTTGAGTTAAAAAATAGAAAGAGTGACTGGAGGAGGCTAGCAAAGGTAGCTCATATAGTAAACAGCCAAGCACCCAGGGTTCGGCCTTCTTCCCCCTTAATAAAAAAAAAAAAAAAAAATGGGGCAACAGGTATGCGCAGAACAAATATTGAAAAAAAAAAGACAACTAATAATGCTTTTTGCCAGAAAGACTGTTGCATATCATTTTTACCAAACTGCTCCAAACTTTCGTGTTTATCATATTACCATTCCTTTGATGTATTTGGCTGTTAATAATACACATGTAGAGTAGTAGTAGTAGTAGTAGGAGGAGGAGGTATCTAATTAATGTTTTTTTCCTAACAGGTCCCATTCTGTTGGAGGACTATCATCTGGTGGAGAAGCTTGCCAATTTTGACCGTGAGAGAATTCCAGAGCGTGTTGTGCATGCAAGGGGAGCCAGTGCTAAAGGGTTTTTTGAAGTTACCCATGATGTTTCTCACCTTACCTGTGCTGACTTCTTGCGAGCTCCAGGTGTCCAGACACCTGTCATTGTTCGCTTCTCTACTGTTATTCATGAGCGAGGTAGCCCTGAAAGTATCAGGGACCCTCGTGGTTTCGCAGTGAAGTTTTACACCAGAGAGGTGAGGATGCTTTATACAGTTAATTTTAGATGCTTCTGATGGTTTGTTGTTCATTTAAACTGAATTAGCGATGCTTGATTGACTTAACCCTGTTCAAACTTTTAAATAGACTTTTATCTCTTCTTTTAGCTGCTGTAGATACCATATAATCGTTCTTTTAGCTCTCTTGGTCTCCCAAAACATAGACATAATTATGTTGGGCTTAATTGTTACTTACCGATGGCTGGAGAGGGAGTATCTTTTTGATCAAAATTCCGTCCCCTTGTTGTTGCAGGGTAACTTTGATATGGTAGGAAACAACTTTCCGGTTTTCTCATCCGTGATGGCATGAAGTTCCCTGACATGGTCCATGCCCTCAAGCCAAACCCCAAAACTCACATCCAAGAGAACTGGAGAATCCTTGATTTCTTCTCCCACCACCCAGAAAGCTTGCACATGTTCACATTCCTTTTTGATGATGTCGGTGTTCCGTTGAACTACAGGCACATGGATGGATCAGGTGTGAACACCTACACCCTCATCAACAAGGCTGGTAAAGTACATTATGTGAAGTTCCACTGGAGACCCACTTGTGGCGTCAAAATCTGTTGGAGGAAGAAGCCATAAAAATGGGAGGGTCAAACCACAGCCACGCAACCCAGGATCTGCAAGAATCCATCGCAGCTGGGAACTATCCTGAGTGGAAACTGTTCATTCAAATTATCGATCCTGCTGATGAGGATAAGTTTGACTTTGACCCTCTTGATGTGACCAAGACATGGCCGGAGGATATCTTGCCCCTTCTCCCTGTGGGACGTATGGTGTTGAACAAGAACATTGATAACTTCTTTGCTGAGAACGAGCAGCTTGCATTTTGTCCTGGTATTGTTGTTCCTGGTGTCTACTACTCGGATGATAAGTTGTTACAGACCCGTATCTTCTCTTACTCGGATACTCAGAGGCACCGTCTTGGACCCAACTATCTCCAACTTCCTGTTAATGCTCCAAAATGTGCTCACCACAACAACCATCATGAAGGATTCATGAACATCATGCACAGAGAGGAAGAGGTATATTATGGTTCATGGATGAGTGTTTGGTCTTTATAACTTTTTTTCCCCTCCCGGACATATGAATGTTATAGACTCTCGAAGAGGCATGTGATAATTTGGGGTGTTTTTTTGTAACTTCTGTAATTTGGCCTGTATGTAATCTTGAAAATACTCCCTGATTTAATTGCTATTTTTTTCAGGTTAATTATTTCCCATCAAGATATGACTCTGTCCGCCATGCCGAGAAATACCCTACTCCACCAGTTGTTCTGACCGGAAGTCGTGAAAAGGTTGGTTACAATAAACAGTAGTTAGTTTGAGCTAGTTGCAGTTGATTCTTGTGATTCTGTAGTGGCATGGGCCTTTCCTTTCTCATTTATTAACATAGTGGTGCTCCCTCAATGCAGCAAATTATTGCTAAAGAGAACAACTTCAAGCAGCCTGGTGAGAGATACAGATCTTTTGACCCAGCCAGGTAGACGTCAATCCCTTGTTGTAGTGGGTTATGTAGTTTTAGAAACTTTGTTTGTATACAGTATACTACTACTACTTATGGCCTGCCGGTTGTTTACTCTTTCCAGGCAAGGGCGATTCATCACAAGATGGATTGAGGCTCTGTCTGACCCGCGTGTGACTCCTGAAGTTCGCAGTATCTGGATCTCCTATTGGTCTCAGGTGTGTAATTGGTTCCTTCGCAGCAAGACACAGCTTTAATTAGATTCTCAAGAAAGCTTTGATAATCATTGTGAATCGTGTGGTTTTGCAGGCTGACAAATCTCTGGGTATGACATTAGCAAACAGGCTAAATGTGAGGCCAACCATGTGAAGATATGCATCTTCAAGTTGGACAATGTAATATACATAGCAGCATGCAATTGTAATACTTAGAAAACCCTTTTTTTTAATTTCGTTTTCCCGTGAAACTCAAATACTGTATACGCGAGCTATAGCTTCTTCTTTTGCTATGTTGTTGAATTCAAATGTCCGGTCATTGTTATTGTTACGTGTAGTCCTGTAATCTGCGATACTTTCTATTGTCTATCAATAAAGTTTCAGACCAGAGTCTAAGAAAAAAGACCCTACTACTAGATACTGTAGTTTCCTCACCGTTCGTCCATCTTCTCTCTACCTGTTCAATTCCATACCAATTTTAAGGCTACTTTTCCTCTTATATCGGCCGTGAGCGAATTATACAACAAGGTGGGTGTCGTGAGATATAAAATCCCTCTTTGACATCCAAAACATGTCTGGCAGCCTGTCATGCTAGTTTCTCTGATCAACTAATTCCCACATGTAAAAACCCTCTTTTTCCTACACATACGGAATGGATTTTCCATGCTTGTGCCACCAACATCAGAGTTGGTTTGGTTCACTTGCAAGGAAAGTGAAATGCTTGGTCACTACTGAATTCTTCGGCGTTGTCGCTTCCACTTGATGCCATCAATATAGACGCATGCGAGTAATATATAACCATCACAGCAAGTGATAAATTTGGTCAAAATTCTCATATGGTTCGAACCAAACTTCAACTAATTTAAATTTGTCCGCACAAGCATAGTATTTTTTCCCCATTTTTGATAAATAGCCGGGAAACCAGCAAATAGACAAAATTGTGACTCTATTAATTGGAGTCTTTGTGGCCGTTACAAAGTATAAGACAAGCCTAGCTCAAAGTGGGTAACAACAAATATATATAATATATATATATATATATATATATATATATATATATATAGTTGCCCCAAATTAGAATTTGCTTTACTACTGATAAATCAAGAATTACCATGTTTGATTGTCAACTACCAAGAAGAATTGGTTTGATGGCGAGAGAGAAGTACAAAGTGAATAAGATGGACGTGACTCAACTGTATTGATCTGGTGCAGATTTGGGGCTTATTTATACAGCAAAGAAATGAAGAAAATGAAAAATAATGTAAGGAAAGCAATAAAGAGAGAAAGATTACAAAACCAAAGAATCCGAACCGCAGAAGCACCAATTTTAAGTAGGAAAATGTTAGAGTAAAAAGGTAGGAGAGACACGGGAGGTAATTCAATGAATAACTTCTCTATTATTTAAGGCTATAATGCCGGCTCCAGGATAGAGCAGAGAGAAGGTCCAGCCCAAACCACCCTCGCGGGCGAGCTCTACCAAATAAACGATCACAAGATGATCGATGCCCTTTCCTATAGCACTGCCTAATATTTATACTCTATACCCTTTACTACGATACCCCTGATAACAACTTCTAACAACCAAAAAGTGACAGCACTCACACCAAGGAATATTCTAACCAACTCTAGACACCCGCACTCCTACGCTGGTACACCTGCCAGCTAGGATCATTACCGTTACTAACAACAGTCTCCCCCCTTCCACAAGCCTTGTCCACAAGGCTTGAATAAGGAAACTGAGCTCGGAAATCAGCACAAGTAATCCAGGAGGCATCCTCAGGAGCGCGATTGGCCCACCGGATCAGCAAGTGGTGACAAGGATGACCCCGAGGTCGAACCTGAACCGCCAAGATATCCTCTGGCTCGAACACAGGCACTTCAGCACCTAATCCCTCGGGCAGAGATGGAGAGACCGGATGTTGACCCACTACCCGTTTCAGCTGAGAAATATGAAAAACAGGATGCACCCGGGAGGACGGTGGAAGCTCCAACTTGTAAGAGACGGCACTGATTTTGGCCAGGATTTTAAAAGGCCCATAGTAACGTGGAGAGAGTTTAGGATTAATCCGAGCTGAAACCGAGGCTTGACGATAGGGACGTAGCTTCAAGAAGACCATATCCCCCACCTGAAATTCAAGTTCACGCCGGTGTTTATTTGCTGAGGCTGACATCCGCTGCTGAGCGCGAGTCAGATTAAAGTGCAGCTGTATATTTTAGCTCTGTCAGAATGAGCAGCTGCCACTTCTGCCACTCTGAATTCTCCAGGGAGATACTGAGTTAATGAAGGGGGAGAGCGACCATACACAGCCTCAAATGGTGTCATGCCCGCAGCCATGTGGAAATTGGTATTATACCAAAATTCGGCCTAGTGCAACCACTTGCCCCACTGTTTGGGCTGTTCTGAGGCAAAGCATCGCAGATAGGTGCCCACACACCGGTTCACCACCTCTGTCTGGCCGTCTGTTTCGGGATGGTAGGAGCTACTCATTTTCAGCTTGGTTCCCTGTGATGCAAAAAATTCTTTCCAGAAACAGCTGAGGAAGACCGGATCCCGATCACTGACTATTGACCGTGGGACACCATGTAGTTTGACTATTTCCTTGGCAAACAAATCCGCAACAATCTTAGCAGTGTAAGGGTGTCGTAAGCCCAGAAAATGCCCATACTTGCTCAGGCGGTCAATCACCACCAGAATGCAGTCCATCCCGTGCGACTTTGGAAGGCCACTTATAAAGTCGAGGGAGATGTCTTCCCAGATTGCAGTTGGCACGGGTAAAGGTTGCAACAGACCCGTCGGGGATAGGGTTTCATATTTGTTACGTTGGCACACCAAACATTCAGCCACAAACCTCTGGACATGCCGCATCATTCCAGGCCAATAGAGATTGGCTGCAAGCCTTCGATAGGTGCGGTAAGCTCCAGAATGTCCCCCTACCGGGGTAGAGTGAAATTCCTCCAGCAGCTTCGGAATCCATGGAGAGGAGGGGCTCACCACCAGTTTCCCCTTATGGTATAAGGCCCCTTGGACCAGCTGATAATGTGGACGGCTGTTTGGATCTTTAGCCAAGTCTTCCAAAATCTGGTGAAACATTGGATCTGCTTGAACTTCCTGGATAATAGCGGCTGCCTCAGGCCACACAGGAATTGACACCATACTTAATTCCTGCTCTTCTCCCATGCGAGACAGGGCATCCGCAGCTCAGTTAGAATGGCCAGATTTATATTCAATATCAAAGTCGTATCCTAAGAGCTTCGCCAACCAGTTCTGCTGAGCTGGAGTGGAGATCGGCTGTCGGAGCAAGTGGCGTAGGCTGCTGTGATTTGTCCTAACAGTGAACTTCCGGCCAATTAAATAAGGCCGCCAGTGTTGTATGGCCAAGACCAGAGCCATCAATTCTTTTTCATATGTGGATTTAGTTAATGCTCTCCCGCGCAATCCCCTGCTGAAATAGGCTAAAGGTCTGCCATGTTGCATCAGAACCGCGCCTATGCCTGCACCAGAAGCATCACACTCTAACACAAACGGAAACTCAAAATCTGGAAGAGAAAGTACCGGGGCCGAAGTGATTGCTTGCTGTAGGTGCTCAAAAGCGATTTGTGCCTCCTCAGTCCAACGAAAAGGATGGGAATTCTCTTTTCTGAGCAACGCAGTAAGAGGTTGAGCAATGCTGCCATACCCTTTGATGAATTTGCGGTAATACCCGGTCAATCCGAGGAATCCACGAAGGGCTTTAGTAGACCGGGGTGTTGGCCACTGCAGTACACTAGATACTTTGGACGGGTCCATAGAGACTCCTTCATGCGATATTATGTGCCCCAGATAGTCGATGGACTGCTGTCCAAAACAACATTTCTTCCGATTTGCAAAAAACTGACCATCAGACAGACAACGCAGGGCAGTGCCTATATGTTTCAGATGCTTACTCCAAGTACTGCTGTAAATCAGGATGTCGTAAAAAAAAACAAGAACAAACCTGCGCAGAAAGGGCCGGAACAACTCATTCATGGCAGCCTGAAAAGTTGCCGGGGCATTAGTGAGCCCAAACGGCATGACCAAAAATTCATAATGCCCGGAATGAGTGCGAAAGGCTGTTTTGTGAACGTCATCCCTGGCCACCCTTATTTGATGGTACCCAGCCCGCAGGTCGATTTTGGAGAAAAATCGGGCTCCATGTAGCTCATCCAATAGCTCTTGAATAACCGGAATGGGATAGCGATCAGGAACTGTGACTTTGTTAAGCGCCCTATAATCAACGCAAAACCGCCAACTTCCATCCTTCTTTTTGACAAGTAACACAGGGCTAGAGAAAGGACTTGTACTATATTGAATAATACCAGCTGAAAGCATTTCAGAAACAAGTCGCTCAATCTCTCCCTTCTGTAGGTGACCATAACGGTAAGGCCGCACATTAACATCAGTCGTGCCAGGCAAGAGAGGGATGCGGTGGTCAATGGTCCTCTCTGGGGGTAAGGCAGTTGGGGAAGCAAAAACAGATGCAAATTGTTGCAGTAAAGCAGTCAAATCCGGCGGTAACGACTCCTGTTGCTGCGGTGGAGATTGAATGACCCCAATATTCCATAATAACAAGGCGTGATCGTCCTCACTGAACGGAACTGTTTCCACCGAATGAAAAGAAATAGCAGTTTTAGTGAGGGAGGAGTCACCTGTCAAAAGAACCTTCTGCCCTTCCCAGTTGAACTCCATCGTCAGATTGCCCCAGTTAGAAATCACGTCCCCCAAGCGTTTAAGCCATGCCATACCCAGTATGATATCCACCCCGCGTAAAGGAAAACGAAACCCATCCAACGACATGGAAAATTGCCCAAAATCAATCAGCAGCCCTTCACAAATTCCATTGGAAAGCATACGTGACCCGTCACCCAATCGAACCCCAAAAGGCTTGGTAGGAGATAAAGAAAGGCTTAATTCCTCAATCAGCGAAGTAGCCACAAAATTATGGCTGGCGCCACTATCGACCATAAGAATGATGTCACGGCCGGCGAGTTTGCCACGGAGTTTCATCGTTTCAGGCTGGTCAAAACCTTCAGTCGATGAGAGGGGAAGATCGAGGAGGAATAGAGCAGTAGTGGAGTCAGGTTGGGCGGTATTACCATCGGTGGGGCCATCCATTTGAAAATTATCCGTTGCTGTTGCATCCATGGAAAAAACCGTAGGCGACAATTCCTCATCCTCAGCCAGAATGAGAGTGCGGAGTCCTCTATTGGGGCACTGATGAGTCGGGGAGTATGGCTGTCGACAGCGAAAACAAAGTCCTCGAGCCCGTAGATCGGCATACTCATGGTAGGTGTTTGGGCGGACGGTGCGAGTACGGCTGATGCCCGCGTCGGTGGAGCCTGGGCGTGATGGGGAGGGTGATGACGAAACGGAAGGCATGGGCTTACCAGCAGTTGGGCTCGACAAAACAGAAGAGTGAGATTGGGGCCCAAGGGATTTGGGAGGAAAAGGGAAGGACGAATTTGGACGTAGGTCAGAAGAAGTTGGGCCCTGGGATTTAGACTGTGGTTTCTCCGCTCGATGACCCAGGCCAAAATGGGGTATGTGTGGGTCGTAGCCGACGGTTGTCCAGTATCCACACCATTAATGGTGTCCAGTTCGCGCTCTCCTTCCCGGGCCAAGTTCATAGTGCGATAAATATCCACCACCTCGTGAGACCGGATGCGGATCCGTATTTCTTCTCGTAACCCATTTAAGAAAAACCCAATATACTGAGATTCTGAAAGATCAGCAACACAGGAAGAACGGGCGATAAAATCGTCAATGTACGATGAAACTGTCCCCCACTGTCGAACTGCAGCGAGTGCTTCGTAAGGGTTCACTGCGATCTGAGAGGCAAAGCGCTGGAGCAACTCAGATTTCAGGTCCTTCCATGATAAATCTGGCCGGCGTTGCTGCAACCAGCGACTCCAATGAAGAGCCGGTCCTTCCATACAGACGAGGGCCCAGCGAATTTTCATCTGATCCGTTGTGCCCTGGAGCGAGAAGTAGTGCTCTGCCTTGGCGAGCCAGGAGAGAGGATCATCCCCAGAAAAAACTGGAAGTTCCACCTTCTTGGTGGTGATGAAAGAGCGTGTGTCACCAGGACCAGCGCCCTCCGTCGAGCCCGAACCGGAGGCAGATAAGGATTGTTCGTGATGGACCGACAAGGAGGCCAGCATCTGCTCAATTCGCTGCAACTGACCTTGGAACTGATCAACCTTGTGCCCAGTAAGCGTAATCTCTTCACGAAGAGCCGCCGTGGCGCGATCCCCCCGTTCCAACCCTTTCTCCAACGTTTCCAATCGAGCCTCCATGCGTGTGTTGGCCATACGCACGCGCACCGCACCAAGTTGTTAGAGTAAAAAGGTAGGAGAGACACGGGAGGTAATTCAATGAATAACTTCTCTATTATTTAAGGCTATAATGCCGGCTCCAGGATAGAGCAGAGAGAAGGTCCAGCCCAAACCACCCTCGCGGGCGAGCTCTACCAAATAAACGATAACAAGATGATCGATGCCCTTTCCTATAGCACTGCCTAATATATATACTCTATACCCTTTACTACGATACCCCTGATAACAACTTCTAACAACCAAAAAGTGACAGCACTCACACCAAGGAATATTCTAACCAACTCTAGACACCCGCACTCCTACGCTGGTACACCTGCCAGCTAGGATCATTACCGTTACTAACAGAAAATGAAAGAAACCTCAAAAACGAAAGGGAGAAAGTGAGAAAGAAAAGATATGTCAAAATAGAAACCACTTTCAAAATGAAAAGGACTAAACAGGAACAAGACAGATTGTTCATACTGATCCTTACCTTTTTACAGATTGGATCCGAGTGACCTTGGTGTGGAGAGATCTCTACCATAAAACAGAGAGCTCGTAGGCCTTATTAATTCTAAATGAATGAGAACCGGGATCTTAGTATAGAACAGAAGCATTCTGGGCTGACTACATGGATTAATGTGCATCAAAGATATTGCTTATCTTCCTAACTTATTTGACTAAGGGGTCGTTCTTTTACGAGCTTTAGGAGATTAATCTATTTTTTTTAAAGTGGGGGACAAATGTCACTTTGATTGCACTTATACCTCACAAAAAGTTGACTATAGTATACATGGCAAATCACCATTAGTTAACTACAATTAATTTTATCAAAAAGCTTGTATTTGAAGCTTTATCTCAAATACTAAGCTCACTAGAGAACAACCCCTAAGATGCCGTTTGATATTGGCAAGTTGCAGATTAAAGTGCTTTTGGAAATTAGTCAGTACAAGTGATATATTTCTATTGGGTAAAAAGTTGACCAAAGTTTACATGTTAAACTTCAATTGGTTAACCACATCGACGTTATTCCCAACACAGGACTTCCCGCGTTTGTGTACGGTGAATGATCGCTCCCTAAGGCTCCCTTCGATAACTGCATTATGTAGATTAATCTTCTTTTTCAAAAATTAAAAACCACATGTCAATCTCTAACTGGGTATTATTTTGACATGACAAGTTACCATGTGTGTTTTTTTTTTTTTTCGAAAGCAAACAAGTTACCATGTGTTAACCATAGATATTGGTGATCATCCTAACTGATTTGTCTAACCACTCTAATTGCTAACTTGGGCTGATTACATCTTGGGTCAAACGCTACTTGGGTTGCTTGTCGTAGTCCAACAGCTACTACTATAGTTTGCACCCTCGAGTAAGCAGATAAAATATACCATCAATGTTGACAATTATGTAAAAACGCCGTTCTTCCAGGTAACAACCATGCCAAGGACTGAGTTGTCTTTAGCCCCGAAACTTCTCAAATCAGCCAAGATAATATATGACAGGCAAAGACTAATGAAAGTAACGAGTGAAATAAGAAATCCATTGTATCACTTTAGATCTGGAATTTTTTTTAGAATAGCCCTTAAATTTGTACAAAATCGAACAAACAGAGAGAAGATCATGGAGGAACTGTGAGGAGACTAGAGTACCGAGTAGAAAAATGGTGACCGGAGACAGAAACAATGGGAATGCCTGGTGCAGAGCTTTGATGGCTTCTCATCACCGAAGAAAGCAGAGAAAGTGGAGGATGGCTTGTTGTCACAGGGATTAAGTAGAGAAGGCAGAGGAGCTATTGTCGTCGTTGGGAGAAACCAGAGCAGATAAATTAATAATTGTAGTTCGCCGGAGAACTCAGATGCTATGTTCAACGGCAGAACAAAGAAGCAGTCTGAAGTTTTTTTCTTAAGATGTACTTATTATTGATACTTCTAAAAATGTTTAATCTTTGGTGGTACAAAAATGTTTAATTAATTATTAAGGCCTTTTTTCCATAATCTAAAAAAGGCTGATAATTATCTGCTCTTTTGCCGCATGATATATAAATTACCATCAACATTTTCAATTGCAGGGTTACCTACTTCATGCGACCTGTGTGTGCTGCATGTGAAGTGTATTTGTTTGGCTTATTTTCTTTAATTTATGGCCGTGTTTCCCCACATGACAGGGGATCTTGAAAAGGGATATGCCTCTTTAACCCTTTGGTGAAGAAATGGTATATACATATATTATATATATATATAAAATCCAGTCAAATAGGGTGTTGCTTCTCATGTCTAGACTGGAATATTGTTAGTCCTGCTACTGAGATGCTAAACGCTTGTGATCACGCCTTTGTTGTTCTGTGGTCCTTTGCCAACTGTTTGGGATTGTGCCGTGTCTTTGTTTCTTTCAGTGTCGTTTAATGGGGCTACACATAATATACATACGCCTAAGTGGAGCTATCACCGACCATTTGGTATCAATGTTTTATTAACCACTCAATATTAGATATAGTGATTTGTATTGTTGTTCTATACATGTGGGGGTTTAAAGTAAGTAGACGAGTTAGTGAGCTATTCTTTAACAAAAATAATTACAACTTCATATATCTTTGAAAGTAAAGCAATCCAAATATCATCCAACCATGGCTTTCTTTGATTCAAACCTAATTAGTCATGTACAAAGTGGACATACTGTAACTCTGTAAGGGTTCTATATGTTCTCCTTTTCATATCAAGTAACATACAACAAATATGAAAAATATTATTCAATAACCCTAAGATCCTATAACCCTTCCTATTAATGTTGTCCAATGATCCTTAAATCCTCAAATGCTTTATAACAATGATGTCCAACACCTTTAAATTCTTCTTTTTATCCGGCTTTAACACCTGTTACAATAAATCATTTGAATATTAAGATACAACAAATCTTAAAACAAAAGTAAATGGAACAATCAACTAACATATCAAACACATATCTAAGTAGTAATCACCCAACTATCACTACAACATATAAGCTCAATTGGGGCAACAGAAGTTGCCCCAACAGATCAAAAATTCACTCCAATAGGGTAATAGGTGCAACATTTATGTCACTCCAACGTTGCACCAATAGATTCGCTACAACAACCTTTTTGGTGCAACTTTATAAGTCGCCCTATATGTAATGCTCAATTAGTGCAACAATAGTTGCACCAATTGACCAAATACTAATAGGGCATTTAAATGTCGCACTAAATGATGCTACTCAATCAGTGCAAGTTTGATCAATTGCACCGTTTGATTACTAACAAAGGGAGCGAAATTGGTTTGTTGCACTGTTTGGTCTCCTTTGATACAGCTTACCAGCATCACAAACGGGGCACTGGATAAAGGTTGCCCCATTTGGTTAGTATATAATAGGGCAATTTTTATATTTGCACCATTTAGTATTTAACTTATAGTGCAATGACTATATGTTGCACCAGTTGATATTGAACAAATATCGTGCTTACATAACACAAATAGGGCAAAATTGAAAAGTTACACTAATAGGTATAAAACAACGGGAGCATGATAATATATTGCCCTATTTGATATCCATCAATAAGTGCAAACTTAGTTTTGTTGCTCTATTTGATACCACATTTGGTGCAAAAACAGAATGCCCTATTTGATCTTTCAGCTTTAAAAAAAATAAAATTCTGTATTATTTACTATCATCAGAATCTATCAGCAAAAATGAAATGACAAAAGATGTGTCAAAACTGTATTTATTATTTTCCAAAATTGTATAAACCATCGAAGTTTTAAAATAGGTTTGTATCTACCATACAACCTCATAAAGTAACAACTCTACACAACCGTTTTTGTTTTACACAAGCCGTATACAATATCGTTAATCTATATATATCTCTTTACATGTCTTTGTCTCCAGCTTCACAAATTTGCACGTATTCATGATTCCAAAAAGTGATGCTTCAATAGTCCATGACTCAAAACTCAGCAAGCAAGCATACTTGATGTAGCAAGAAGCTTGGAATCACCAAAATCTGAAATAGACAAGAAGTAGCAATAGATCTACAGTTAAACATACCAATCTTCTATTCACAACAACAACATGCTTGTATCTAGTTTATTAATAGCAGCCTAGATATGTAAGTGCGACGAAACAAGCACACCCAAGACAAGTGAAATCTATCTTATTAATCTACTTGCCAATAGTAGTTCAAAGTTTAAACCTTCAAAAAGCAGAATTGTACATATTCTTTATGCATGGCTTACAAGTCTTCTCAGTTCAACCATGAATCATTCAATGTAACACTAGTGACACATATTTAACAAAATACAACATCTAAATTCAATATAGGTGCAGAAGTACATGTAAACTATGTTCCTTGTAACTGTCCCAATTGATTCAAACACACCCAACCAACATTATCCCTTTGGACAAATGAAGAAGTAGAGACCAAATGTAATAAGAGTAAACTTTACAAAAGAGAGAACCTGCTGCCATATAGTGAAGTATCCTGGTCTATCAGACGGTTGACTCCAGTATCACCACAACCACAAAACCAATGAACATCTACCTGCAGCGAACGAAGACACATAACAAGCACATTACAGGAGCATGCTAAGGCATAAAAAATAAATCATTCGTAAGAAAGGTGACTTTTCTTTTCTGTACATACAATTTTGAAACGCATTGGTCTGAAATCAAGTGAATTGTGTATCACTGTAACACTGGAAGCACAAAGATGCCCAAATGAGCTTGAAAGTGCGCTTTGAATGGCCTTCTTGTCTTGAAACTAACTGTGAAAAGCCTGAAAGTTAAAGGCAGAATTCATCCCATGAAGCTATAGATCATGGTGTTTCCATTCAAATTCTTAAACGAATGTGTATCTTGAATTAACCTATTTACATAGAGGAGACTGACGAGAGACATTTGTGAAACAACTGTTTCACATTGGCTCCAAAAAGTCTTTGACAAACAGCTGAGGCTAACTAGAATCACCAAAATAGACTCCAAATATTTTCCCCTAGTTATTTAAACTCCATCCGTACATTCATTTTCACTCTATACCAGAGGTAATACGGCAAGAGTTTCCCCACCCTCTCCCTATTCTCTCATCACATAAATAAAATTTAAAGGTCAATTTATATATATCCACTGCACAAAGAGAGACATTTGAGCAGACAAATCAATAAGCCTCTGCAAACATTAGGCTTGAACATATTAAAGCGTATTTACATAACCCAAATGCAGTTAAAAACAAAGGTCAATTTATAATCCACAGCAAAAACCCTACTCATATTTCTTTTAACAGGAAAACTTACGCATGAGAACTCTAGCCGATGCAATAGAAAGCAAACAAGATGGTAAATGACGCCTATAAACCACAAAGCAAGTAACAGGTGAAATGGTATAAAATTAAATAAGATGCCGAGGTATCAATTACCGCAATGCTAAATGACAATTACTGCAATAATCCATAGCCCAAATACAGTTAAAAACGGAGGTCAATTTATAATCCACTGCAAAACCCCACTGACATATTTTCTTTACTATTCACAAGTTTACACATGAGAAATCTAGTTGATGCAATAGATAGCAAACACGATGGTAAATGAAGCACATAAAAAGCAATAACAGTGTCCAGAAGACAAGGCCACAAAGCAAGTATCATGTGAAATTGAATAAACTGAAATACGATGTCTGGATATCAATTACTGCAATAACGAACGACAATTACTGCAATAATGAATGACGAGTTTTCAAGTGATCAGAATACCCAAGATCTCCAAGCTAACTCACTCCAGCTGAACGAAAAGTAAAGTGGCTAGTTCAAACCTGTGCAACAGCTGAAATCGCAAGAACAGGCAAAGTAGCCAAGGCCACAAGAGCCAACCTCCACTGTAACAGCATTCCAATAAGAATAGCAACAGTCACGGCTGCACTATCCTGAATAAAAATTGAGAGCCGGTTGCTAAATGCAGCTCGAACAAAGGTTGCATCATTGGCCAAGCGCATAGACAGGGTATCTGCACTATTCTCCTCTTCCTCAAACCAGCCAACTTCATTCCGCAACATTGCTATATCAATTACAGATAAAAAATCAGTAAATCCAAAGTCAAAATGATACAAAACTATTAAAATGTCAATTCAAGGAACCAGAGATGACATCGAGATAAAGATAATAGCCCTTTACCTAAGAACATCATCCTCCTCACCCTCTCAGTATTTTCTCACCCATGATTCCAAAGTAAAAATGTTGCAAGAAATTAGCAACCACTGTCACAATGCCCATGCCAGCAATAATCAAACACCAATAATCAAACACCATATGTCATCATGGGTGTTGCCAAAAGGCAAAAGAAAAAAAAAACTACATTCATCCATCCAATTACATAGAAGTCGCCTGTCTTCCTTATGTAGCATAATCTTCTATATTGGGACAGTGTCAATCTGAGAACCATAGAGAGCAGATGACTAGCATATAGAAGTGCCATACAGGTGATATTGTTGCTAGCCGTAGTAATTAAGGGTTAACCATGACACCTGAACATAGAAAAAACCTAGTGAACTGATAGCTCGATTTGTGATATCCCTGGTGATCTCTCCATATGAATGCTCTCATCATACAATCAACATTTATTATCTAGAAGCATTTTCATTATAAATAGAAGGTCTTGATATTCTATTTAGTCAAATGCAGCGAATATACAGGTACAAAAATGTCTAGCCATGAGAATGCAAGCAGCAAATTTTTCTATACAGCTGAATTCTACCCTTTCCAGAGCTCATAAATCAACGACCGCAATCTTAGTAAGAAATTAGTTCAGAATAACACTGAAGACTACATTTTTTTTATGGAACAAAACTTGAAAAGGAGAAATACAGCCTCCTGAACCATCGAGAATATAAGGGATTTCTTCACGGAAAATGGTGATACGCTGCTTAGTAGACGGAGTGTCCACAAGCAGGAGACTGAAACCAATCGGTCCATGGAATCCGACATTGAGTCGATGAAGAATTGCGCCAAATTGGGAAATCGGGAGCTGCAACTAAAAAGTCCTAGAATTTAGCGTTCGTTACAGTGAGGCGAAGATTTAGTAACTCGTATCATTCGCGAAAGGGTCTGAAATGCTTAGGATTTTAACCTTTTAGGGCGACCTAATAGCTGTACTCCTACTACCAGATGTGCAGCATCTTCTTCGTCTTCAACTAAGTTGTCGGGGTCGAGATTAGGGTTCCAGCGAGTGGATCGATTGAGAGGGATTTTTGCTTCAATAGCTTTAGTCGCTGCTGCTGATGCCTATGACAGAGCTCCTCTTCTCGCTGCTACTGCAACTTGAGGTTACGTTCCTGGATATCCAACAGAGAGGGTCTTCCCTTCTTCTTCACCCTCTTCTGCGCCACTACCTTACTTATTTGCGTGGGAGTTTGGGCGCTTGTTGCCTTCCCTTTCTCTCTCTCTCCTACTGTCTCTCTCTCTCCTGAGATAAGAGGGAGTTGAATTGAAGAAGAAGATGATGAAGATGAAGTCGACCGATGAGAAGAAGAGCGCACACATGTGATATTTTCGACTGGCATACAACAATACAGTAATGGGGCGAGCAAGTAACAGCGTCCTACTTGATGCTATCAGTTGGTGCGACCAAGACTGTGCACTAATTGATGACCTCTATTAGTGCATGTTTCATATTCGCCCTATCTGGTTAATCAAGAAATAAATAAATAGGGGGACCAAAAATAACTGCACTAATTGACACACACAAGTAGTGCAAGATTATAAGTGCACCTATAGGTGGTCTCTGCTAATAGGGCGACTGCCAAATGGTTGCACTATTTGACATATTCAATTAGTGCAAGACTTTTCATGCACCAATTGAGAACTTGCAGATGTGTGTTATGTAGTTTCAGTGGCATTTAGGGCGATGTAAAAAAATGCACCTATTGATGCAATATGTTAGGGCAAGCTTTTATCTGTGCACTATTTGCTTACGTCAAATAGTGCACCTAAGTGTTGCTCTATTTATTCTAACTTTTAGGTGCATATTCTTGGTTGCACTAATTGATGTACTTAAGTTGCACTAAAACAGCAACATTGTTGTAGTGTATTTAAAGGGATATTTCATGAAATGCCACTATATTTTTGTTCATGAAATGCCACTAAAAAGAAAGTCACGAAATCCCCGATATTTTCTGAAAAATACATGAAATGCCACTATCGATAGAAAAAAGACAAAAATACCCCTACTAGTTAACAAAGTACTTTAAAGTTCATAAAATGCCCTAAGTGTTGAAAATTAATATTAAATACAATAAAAATAAAAAATATAAAAACATTATAAAAATTTATAAAAATAATAAAAAAATAAAAACTTTAAAAAATAAAAAAAATTGAAAAAATTAAAAAAATTAAAAAAAAATTAAAAAATTAAATATCATTAAATATTAAAAAATAAATATTTCATTTTTTAAAATTTATTCAATACCATAAAAAGAATATTGAGTTCTAAACAAATAATTTATATCAATTTTCTACCAATATAGTACCATAAATTATACCAAATAAGTACAATAATTTTTTTCATACATTTTTTAATTATTTTCTATCAATTTAGATTATTTTTTCTTCAAAGTAAATAATTTTTTATATTGCTGATAAATTTTTAAAACAAAATTTCTAAATATAATAATTTATTGGAAATAGAGTGACTGAGAATATATATATATATATATAACATACAATATTAAATTGTAAACTTTTTGAAAGTAGAATAAAACATTTTCAGAATAATAATATGCAACTTATTAGGAGCAAGTATTGTAACCAAAGAAAAAATAAGTTGTATCAATTTTGATTATTTGTTTCTTAAAGTAAATAATTTTTTATATTGCTAATAAAATTTGAAAACTAAAATCCAAATAAGTTGCATATTATTATTTTGAAAACGTTTTTTCTACATTTCAAACAAGTTTACTATTAATATTGTATGTTATATATAGACTCTCAGTCACTCTATTTCCAATAAAATTATTATATTTAGAAATTTTAGTTTTAAAAATTTATCACAATATAAAAAAATTATTACTATGAATAAATAAATAATCTAAATTGATAGAAATTAATAATTAAAAATGTATGATTAAATTTTGGTACTTATTTGGTATAAATTATGGTACTATATTGGTATAATTATTTGTTTAGAACTTAATATTCTTTTTATGGTATTGAATAATTTTTTTAAATGAAATATTTATTTTTTAATATATGATATTTTATTGGGAATTTCATGAAATGCCACTATATTTTTGCCTAATTCATGAAATGCTACTAAAAAAAAAGAAAGTCACGAAATGCCACTATATTTTCTGAAAAGTTCATGAAATGCCCTCCGCCTGGATGGAAGTTAACTTTCCGTCCAATGTCAGATTTTTTTTTTGTAAAATGACCTTTTTGCCCCTAAAAATTTATGTCACTGTTCAACAGCTACTTTTGGGTTCCAACGGTCACTTTTCTGAAAAATTTACGAAGTACATGAAATGCCACTACAACTTTTACAAAAGTACACGAAATGCCACTACAACGTTACGAAAGTACATGAAATGCCACTACTACTTTACGAAAGTACATGAAATGCCCCTGTAACACAAAAAATAGCTATTTTTGTTTCTAACGGCTAGTTCTTCATTCAGATCCCCCTTTAGCTATAAAACTCATTGTAGGGCTGTATAATGTCCATATCTCTCCCATACCCACCAATAGCACATCAAACATGTATCCCCCCACACCAACCACAATAGAAGAGAAATTTCAAAAATACATTGCAAGTGTAGAGTTCCAGCAACTCTCAAAGTTTCATACAACCGGAAATCACCTGGATTCACTTAATATAATTGCTGGAACTATGGGTTATTCAAATGGTGGGCACCGGTTATGGAAGATCGATATGATCCTCGCTTAACTTCTCAACCGAGAGTACATCACAAACAAATCCCACACAAGTTCAACAAATATAGCTCGGTTAGTGGTGTAATTCACCAAACATTGGCCAAGAATCGGTTTTTTTTTTTGTAAACCGACAAGAATCAAATTTTTTTTGTAAACCGACCAAGAATCAAATTTTTTCGTAAACCGGCCAAGAATCAGTTAGATCACTATCTTACATATTAGTTAATACGCGAAGCTTCTACGTACCAATAATAATATTCACATTGTATTATAGAATAAGTACTCTAAATTACAGAACCTAACCCTACTTTATGGTCATTACCAATGGCAACGGCGGAACATCCACAGTTCCACACCAGATCAATGAGCAAAAGACCAAGAAGGCAAACATTGTATATATGGTATTCCTGTAATTATTTTAATTTATTTTTACATGATTAACGATTGAGAAATCTGGTTCCTTACTTTTCTTCTCTTTTGCATAATTAAATAATACATTAACATGATTACACAAGAAGCATATGGCCGTAAATCACAATATTCCTTGTGAAGTAAAACAAAAAAAAAACCGCCTAGAAACATTTCTTTGAGAAACATGCTCTTCTAGTCTCCTTCCTTGCACGCCACACATTTCTGAAATTTCCCTTCTATTGTGGTTGTGTATGTGGGGGATACATGTTTGATGTGCTATGGGTGAGTATGGGAGAGATATGGACATTATACAACCCTACAATAAGTTTTTATAGCACAAAAGGGGATCTGAATGAAGAACTAGCCGTTAGAAATAGAAAAATTGCCGTTCTTTGTGTTACAGGGGCATTTCATATACTTTCGTAAAGTAGTAGCAGCATTTCATGTACTTCGTAACGTTGTAGTGTCATTTCGTGTACTTTCGTAAAAGTTGTAGTGGCATTTCATGTACTTCGTAAATTTTTCAGAAAAGTGACCGTTGGAACCTAAAAGTAGCTGTTGAACAGTGACATAAATTTTTAGGGGCAAAAAGGTCATTTTACAAAAATAAATCTGACATTGGACGGAAAGTTAACTTCCATCCAGGCGGAGGGGCATTTCATGAACTTTTCAGAAAATATAGTGGCATTTTGTGACTTTCTTTTTTTAGTGGCATTTCATGAATTAGGCAAAAATATAGTGGTATTTCATGAAATTTCCTATTTTATTTGATTTTTTAACTTTTTAAATTTTTTTTAATTTTTTTAGTTTTTTTAATTTTTTAATTTTTTAAATTTTAAATTTTTTAATTTTTTTCAATTTTTAATTAAAAATTTTAATTTTAAATTTATTATTTTTTCAATTTTTATATTTTTTATTTTTAAATTTTATTAATTTTTCAATTTTTTATTTTTTTTATAATTTTTTATATTTTATATTTTATTTTTATTATTTTTATATAATTTGGGAAATTTCATGAAATGCCACTATATTTTTGCCTAATTCATGAAATGCCACAAACAAAAAAAAGAAAGTCACGAAATGCCACTATATTTTCCGAAAAGTTCATGAAATGCCCCTCCGCCCTAACAGACGTTAACTTTCCGTCTGAAGTCAGATTTTTTTTTTAAAATGTCCTTTTTGCCCTAAACGTACTGTTCCACCATAGTTTGCTTTTCTGATTCTACAACTCACTCTCTCCCGCGTCTCTCTCTTCTCCCCCTTCACGTACTCCCTTCTTCCCCGATTCCCCGTACTCCCTTCTTCCCCGATTCTTCATCTTCCTTAGCGCAAACCCTAGATTCGTACCGCTACTGGTTCAAAGACTTGACTTTTCGAAACTGTGAAGCGTGAAGTGAAGCGTGAGGAGGTGCGGTTCCTATTTTGCACTCCATTGTTGTCGTCTAGTATCACTGTAGTATGTCCACCATTGTTGGGTTTTCTTTGTGAAATTTCCTTTCTTTCGTCTTTTCTCTCACAATCACGCCATTGTTGTGCGAGTTAGGGCTTTTCTGTGAAATTTCTTCTGTTTCCATTTACGAAGTGGCATTTTGTTTTCTTAAACAAATAAATCGCATGTTGTGTAAACAGAGTTCGCTCCCGATTTTTTTTGTGCAACTCTGCTCGATATGCTGGTTAGTTTTGTAGTTGGTGAAGAAGTATTTTGTGGTTTTCTTATGAAATGGCATTTTGTTGGTTTTGAGATGGTGAAACGGCATGGGGGGTTGTGGGTGGAATTGAAGTACAAGGAGGAAACATTTAGTTATAGGATACGGGATGAGGATTCCCCCTACCTTGACATGGTAACATTCATCAGGGCGGTCATTCACGATGCTGAAAAGCAACTAGTATGCAGTCCCCCCAAGTACCCGGTGTTCAAATATTATAGTCCTCGAGCTTAGAAAACATATGTCATCGATGATGATGATTGCCTTCAGGCAATATTGTTTGAGAACAGGGAGGCAGAAATTTCCGTGGTGATTGAGGAGAGTACTAAACCCAGTGAGGCTGTGAAAATTGCTCTAGGTTCGGAAAGTGAGGATGAGGCTGATGAATCTGATGATTATGAGGACTCAGATGGAAGTAGAAACTATCATGGTCGTGTGGAGGTTGAGGAACCTGGTGAAGCCCCCACTGTTGAGTTAGACGATGACGATGATGAAGATGATTCACATAGACCTCGGCGAGCAAGAAAAAATATCAAGTCTGATATCATTTCAATTGACCCAATAGTAGACGAGTCCACTGTTCATCCCACGACAAACTATAAGTGGGATTCTTCATCGTCTGATGGCAGCAGGATGTCTTGTCACCACCGACAGTCTCAGTTCATCCAGACAATCAGCACAATGATCCCATGGAAGTAGATCAAAGTATGGATGCCAATGATCCTGGGTATGAGGTGAACCCGGACGATGATCCAATTAATCAAACAGATGCCAATGAAGAAACTGCACAACCACCGGCTGATGAAGAAGCTGCACAACCACCGGCTGATGAAGAGGCTGCACAACCACCAGCACATCCTGAATCTGACCCAGCTACCAACAAAGAAGCTAGAGCATCGTCATCAAGTAAAAGGTATTTTTACGTAGTTTGTCTACATTTCATTGTGGTTAGGATGTTTAATGAAACTGTTGCAATTTTCATTGACACATGTCACCTTTTATATGCCCAAAGATGCTCCGAAGAAAAGAAAACTGTAAGACTACTTAAAGGAGAGAAAAGAGTGTCCACGGGCGATACACCACCAACCAGCAGATCAAGACCTGTAAGAGCTGCTGCTACAGCAGCTCCAGCTGATGATGATGACTTCATGCTTATTTCCAGTGATGAGGATGATGGTGACTTTGAGGAAGACGATCATGTCACAACATCAATAGAGACTGAATCATCAGCATCCGCGTCTTCTCTCGAGCATGATCCGGTTGATGAGGCAACCACAGATATGGAAGACGAAGCTGTTGTTGTAGGATTAATGGATCAAGAGTATGACTACGACCCTACTGATGTTAACAAGGTAATGACTGGTGTAGATGATGATGAGGAAGACAGCATAAACAAAATCTTGCGCACTTGCTCATTCTACAAGGAGGAAGATTTTGGAGGTGTTAACTTGGAGGTGGGCATGTTGTTCATGGATAGAGATCACTTTGACGAAGTGCTGAGGCAGTATGCTGTGCAAGAGGGATTTGATTTGGTGAGGCAGAAAACAGACCCCAGGAGATTTAGAGGATTGTGCGCCGCCCCCGGATGCAAGTGGAGGATTGCTGCGTCCGTGATTTCAGATAAGAGAAGTTGGCAGATTCGAAGAATTGAAGGAGAGCATGTGTGTGAGAAGGTGACGACAAACAACATGGCCTCGTACACTTGGTTGGCTCAAAAACTAATGGCTGATGCAAAGGCTAATCCAAACCTAAGTGGGACGAACATAAAGACTTTGTGCATGGAAAGATTTGGTTTGGAAGTGAAAAAAGGTGTATGCTACAAAGTTCGAGAACAGCTGAAGCGCATACTTGAAGGTGGCCATGAGCAGTCCTATGCGCTGATTCCAAAATACCTTGATGTCATACGTCAAACAAACCCTGGATCTTATACAAACTGCCCGGTGCCCAGAGAACCACCTTATGTTTTCACAAAATGCTTCATTGCATTTGGCGGTTTGGTTCAGGGATTCATGTCTGGATGCCGGCCGTTGATAGGGATAGACGGGTGTCATTTGAAAGGGTATTATGGTGGTGTGCTGTTATCGGCAGTGGCGTTGGACGCCAATCAAGAAATCTTTCCATTTGCTTATGCGGTTGTTCGTGAGGAGAGAACATTGACATGGGAATATTTTTTCCAATGTCTGAAGATAGTGATTGGGGAGGGAGAGCAACTGCCATGGACTTTCATTTCAGACAGACAGAAGGTATGATCTCACATTCTGTAAATACTAATTACAGGGGCATTTCATGTACTTCGTAAAAGTTGTAGTGGCATTTCATGTACATTCATAAAAGTTGTAGTGGCATTTCATGTACTTTCATAAAAGTTGTAGTGGCATTTCATGTACTTTCATAAAAGTTGTAGTGGCATTTCATGCACTTAACTAATAGCATTTCATGTACTCTTTTTCAACAGGGGATAGATCAAGCAATGGCTCCTAGGAGATTCTGTTGCAGGCATTTGTATCAGAATTTCCGGAAGAGTTTTCCTGGGGCAAAAATGATGTAAGTTATTGGTTTTCATAATACTTTATTACCATAAAGTGATGGTTTAACCATTTCATAATATTGAATTCTTGTAATTGAAGGCAAGCGTTCTGGTCTGCTACAAAGCATTTTCGGAATTCAGTTTCCTAAAAGCAATGGACCGGATAAAGGAAATGGAAAGTGGGGCGTATGACTATCTTAATGACATACCTTTAGAGAGCTGGGCAAGACACAAATTTGATCCTGAGGTATGCATTCTTTTCCTCTTGGTTATCTGAAAAATGAAATTTCATTATGTATTTCCTGAACTATTTTTCCTGATTGTTCTGCAGATAAAGTGCGCTGAAAATACATCAAATTTTGTGGAAGGATTCAATGCTACTCTAACTGTTCATAGAACCAAGCCGATTCATGTGCTGCTTGAAGGTACTATATACTTTCGTGGAATTAGCTCATTAATGTTTGCATAACTATCTATAGTACAATTTGATTGAAGTTTACAATGTGTTTAATGTAGGTATTCGAGCGCAAATAATGCTGAGACACTGTGAAAGGAAGGAAGCTGCAGCCAGTTGGGATGCGGATGGCATTTGCCCGGGAATTTTGAAGAGATTAACAGCAGTGGAGAGGCATCAAAGGACAAGAGCTTGCTTTGCAAGACCTTCTGGTCGGTCAAAATTTGAAGTACTTGACGGGAGTGCAACTTTGGTTGTTGATCTGGAAAAGATGGAGTGCATATGTGGAAGGTGGAAGCATACCGGCATTCCTTGCAGGCATGCATTCAAGGCCATAAAGCTATTTGGAGGGGATCCTATTGCATACATAAGTCCATACTTCAAAGTTGGATCCTATCATGCTAGTTATCAGCACAACATCAATCCCGTGCCTTCTCAGGAATTTTGGCCTACTACAGCAGATGAGACAGTTGAGATTCAGCCACCACCGCTGAAGAGGGGCATCGGTAGGCCAGCTAGAAACCGGCGTAGGCACGAGAACGAGAAAAGAAAAGGTCCACGGTCTATCAGAATAAAATGCCGCAAGTGTGGCACTTTGGGCCACAATATAAAGACTTGTAAGGGGGGACCTACTCAGAGGGAAGTGAGATCCACGCAGGATCAACACACAGGCCGGTCCAAGTCAAGCTTCGCAAACCGAAGTGCTGCTGCTGCTAGTACTGCTGGTACTACTTCTGGTGCTGCTGATGGTGCTGCCGCACCAAGAAAGAAGAGTGGAGGGAAGCGCAAGAAAGGTGCGACATGAGCAGGTTCATAATTTAGCTATTATGGTGAACATTTTTGGGTTTTTGGGTAGCTGATGAATATGCAAACTTTTTATGCATTTGCTCTAATGAACATATGTGGTTCTGGTGAACCTTTTTGGTGGGTGAATAGGTGCTGTTCTGTAAACAGCATTACAACTTTTTGTAAAAAGCATTAGAACTTTTTGAATAGGTGTTGTTCATGAAGCTGTTGTACTCTACATATGTGGTTCTGGTGAACCTTTTTGGTGGGTGAATAGGTGTTGTTCTGTAAACACCATTACAACTTTTTGTAAACAGCATTAGAACTTTTTGAATAGGTGTTGTTCATGAAGCTGTTGTACTCTACATATGTGGTTCTGGTGAACCTTTTTGGTGGGTGAATAGGTGCTGTAAACAATTTTACAGCTTTGGGTATGCTTAGGACTTGTTTGTATTCTGATCAAAGAATGGGTTGAACAACAATGCTAAGACATATTATTTGAATTAAAAGGAAATCTTACAATTTACGGATACATGTTACAACAACTAGTATTACAACAATTTTGATACACCACTTTCTGATGGCCCTTTTCATTTCCTCCTCTACCTCCTTCTTTATCTGTTGCCTAAGGTTGCCAATACCATGCAATGAGTGTCCTGATTCTGCAGTCCCCTCCTCTTCATAGACGGCAGGTCTTGTAGTCGACATTTGTTGTGTGGGATTTGTTTGTGATGTACTCCCGGGTTGAGAAGTTAAGCGGGGATCATATCGATCTTCCATAATCGGTGCCCACCATTTGAAGAACCCACAGTTCCAGCAATTATAGTAAGTGAATCCTGCTGATTCCCGGTTGTATGAAACTTTGAGAGTTGCTGGAACTCTACACTTGCAATGTATTGTTTGAAATTTCCCTTCAATTGTGGTTGTGTATGTGGGGGGATACATTTTTGATGTGCTATGGGTGAGTATGGGAGAGATATAAGCATTATACAACCCTACAATGAGTTTTTATAGCACAAAAAGGGGTCTGAATGAAGAACTAGCCGTTAGAAACCAAAAGATACCTGTTTTTTTTGTAACATGGGCATTTCATGTACTTTCGTAAAGTAACAGGGGAATTTCATGTACTATCTTAAAAGTTATAGTGGCATTTCATGTACTTTGAAAATTTTTCAAAAAATTACCGTTGGAAGCCAAAAGTAGCCGTTGAACAGTGCCATAAATTTTTAGGGGCAAAAAGGACACTTTACAAAAAAAAATCTGACTTCAGACGGAAAGTTAACGTCTATTAGGGCGGAGGGGCATTTCATGAACTTTTCGGAAAATATAGTGGCATTTCGTGACTTTCTTTTTTTTTTGTGGCATTTCATGAATTAGGCAAAAATATAGTGGCATTTCATGAAATTTCCCTCATTAAAATGATATAAGATAAAGAGAAAAGAATTACAAACATTAGTTATGGAAATTCTAATGTTAGGAGTATACATGAAATAATGAGGATTTATATAATTCAAAGTATTTTTACACATGAATTATACTCCGTTAAATTTGGAAAAAACAAACCTTAGGAAAATAAATACTAAGGTGAAATGTATAATGTATGATAAGAATTATACATGCTATATAGAAACGAACTATATAATATACGTGGGTATACTAAATTACATGCGATAACAAAGTTCAAACTTTAAGTATATTAATATACAAAGAAGTGACTACGCATGTAATATAACGTTTTTTTCCAATCCCGAGTTAAAGCCGAAAACCTGACAAACGTTGACAGTTCTTAACGGGGGATTAACCGGGAGGTATTAGTGACGGTACGGGGTACCGTAGAGTTATGTTGTAATACGGGATTCTAATCAGTAGCGTTGTGTATTATTAGACTGTTAGAGATGACACGGGGAGCATCGGATCTAGCTGATTCATACTCCACGGTTATACATTCCGGGTGTACGGTATGTTGTTACGTGTCTCTGATTGTCTCTGAGGGCTTCCTCAGTTCAGACTTCTGTGTGATCTGTGATAAGATTGTTTGTCTTAATGTGTGAATAAATATGCATGAACTGTATATTTATAGCTGCTTATTATATACTGTTGTTGCGTTAACAGTATTGGTTCGTATATATGAACCTATATATATAAAACGAACCAGCGGCTATGGTGCTATCTTATATGCAATATAAGGATCATCAGAAAAACATTGTAGCACTAGGATAATAAGATATACATATGATCCGAGACTTTAATACGGAGCACCGGCCTTTCTAAACGCCGCTCTCGTATCTAACACTGGATCCCGATTTTACAGACTCCGGATTGGACTAACGACCTTACTCTGCTGTGTTAGAAATATTGGTAATGCGATGTGATGGTATAAATAATTAACATAACAAAGCCAAGAGTATATGTCTCGTGGTGCGCGCTGTGATCACAAAAACGATACTAGGATGTCCACGTACGGGTCCGCAAGTATCAAGAAATTTCCCGTGAGCTAGATGGCTCGTTGGTCGGAGACTCTACCGCTGGAGCGGCTACTGCCGTGGGTGACCCGCCATAGTATGTGGGTAATTTAGAGACACGTCGTTTTTAATGAGACGTTGTCACTAGGTATAACTGAACACTTATTACAGTTGAGACTTGTACATTGGCGAACAATATTGGTTTCTATACCAAGGACGGGAGTTGATACTTGTTTATTATTCTCGTTGTTTCACCTTGTTGTTCATTGGTTATACTGTGTGATTTATATTATGTGTTTTGATGGTTGTGTTATTGTATGTTATTACTGTTAACTGTTTTACAGTTTAATTATTAAAACGGTATCGCATGTAACGAATCTCATGCTCTCGACCAATTAATTGAGGGGTTTGAGGAGGCATGACGGGGCATGTGATAACATACTCAGCAGGGGCTGATTCCATACCACAAACCACTTTTATTTCAGGAGACTAGCTGGAGGGTCGACGCGGGGCGCGACAGTTGTTGTTTTACCGTTGGTTAAGACTTGGTACGGTTTGAGACTACTGTTATTTCGGACTCGGGTTTTGTAAACTGAGGTGTATTTTGGTTAGACGCTCACGTGTACGGTTTGTATAAGACGGTTGTTATTGTTTATGTTTTTAGATTGTTTAAGCACTACTATCTATCTCTTGTGGTCACTGCGGGAATACGTTTCGTATGTTGATTATCATGTAACTCGTTATCACCCGTATGGGCGAGTGATAACAGTGACACCATTAGAGCGACAGTCTGTTATTTACTGCTGCGATTTATCTGCTAAGTACGACGTTTATATTATAATTAGGAGCCGGATTAGTAGGGGTGTTACAATGCATGTGCGTTAGTGAGTATAAATGTACAATCATGTAAGTAATGAGTTGAAGTATAATGTGAAAGTCACCTAAAATAGGTAATTCTAAACCTTAGGAACCTTCAATATTTGTTATCCAATCCCACCCACACCGAACCCCGAAGAGACAACCGTCAGCATCACCAAATTCCCAATGGAGCAATGTCAGGTCATCCAGCCAGGTATGATACTTTTAAGCGGATACCTGACACCCGGAGCACAAATCCACATCATCTGGCGATGTAATGAGCTAGGAGCAGCACCTGGTGGTTTCTACACACCAGAGTACCCGATAGGATCAAAAATGAAGTTGAAGATGATGTGCATGGGTAAGGACTGAAATCCTTATACCAAGACATATCAAGATGTGCGAGCAGAGGACGGAGCAACAGTACCGATGATACCCGAGGAGTTCCTTGCGGTCGTTAACCACGTCGTGGGAATTGCTCAACAAGTTGAATTGGAACCAATTCCAAGTGTTAAAGCAGATTTATGTATTGTGAATTTCTACCAGAAAGGTGGACAGTTGGGTTTACACCAAGATAAGGACGAAACACCCGAGTCTCTAAGTAAGGGAGTACCCGTGGTGTCTTGGTCCATTGGTTATACCACAGTGTTTGTGTATGGTGAGCAGAAGCGTGGTGATCTCACAAAGAAATTAGTGTTGAAGTAAGGAGATGTGTTAATCTTGGGTGGACAGTCTGATGAAGGTGGCAAAGTTTGTTGCTATGAAGGATACCTGGAAGGTCCCGAAGTTAGCGGACTTGTTCCAGAAGGAGGTGATCCGGCACCATGGTGTGCCAAAGACCATTGTGTCTGATAGGGACCTTCCATTTTTGTCCAGATTCTGTGGTCAGGTTCAGGAAGCCTTGGGTACGAAGTTGAAGCTTAGTACGACATTCCATCCACAGACCAACGGTCAGAGTGAGAGGACCATCCAGACACTAGAGGACATGCTGCGAGTATGTGCCTTGGATTTTCAGGGGAGTTGGTTAGAGCGTCTACATTTGATAGAGTTCGCCTATAACAATAGCTACCACTCCTCGATACAGATGCCACCGCTCCAGGCACTTTATGGTAGACCGTGTAGGACTCCTCTATGCTGGGATGAGGCCAGCGAGACTACACTGCTAGGACCAGAGTACCTAGAGCAGATCAAGGAGGATGTCCTACAGATTCATCGGAACATGAGGGCAGCTCAGGACCGGCAGAAATCATATGCAGACACCAGGAGGAGGGACATTGAGTTCACTACCGACGACATGGTATTCCTCAGAGTGTCACCCATGAAGGGGATCTTCCGGTTGGGGCAGAAGGGCAAGTTGAGCCCGAAGTATGTTGGACCTTATGCGATTAGGAAGCGAGTGGGCCCGTTAGCCTACAGACTGGATTTGCCAACAGAGCTCGCGAGGGTGTACAACATCTTTCACGTTTCACAATAGAAGAGGTATGTGCCCCACCCATCGCACGTGTTACAGCCAGAGACTTTAGAGTTGGACCCCGCTCTACGATATGAGGAAGTACCACTCCGCATTCTCGATACGAAGACGAGACAGACTAGGAACAAGACCGTTAGCATGGTCAAGGTTCTCTGGTCGAACCATGAGGTGGAGGAGGCTACGTGGGAGTTGGAGGACTCCATGAGAGCGAAGTGTTATACCCAAAATTTCAACCCCCTCAGAATAGTCTCTAAGGCATACGTGTTATAAAGGGCAAAATGGTCAAAATGCACCAATGCGGGATTTTCCAGGGACATTCTCGGGATTTTCTATTTTTACATGACTTGTTCACCATCTCCAAACGCTTCCAAATATCATAGTCATTACGAAAGGTATTTCATGATTTTCTGATAATATTTATTCTGGAAATTTAGCTTTTAATTCATATTATAAGCTAATTTCTTTAATAATTAACACATGAAATAGCCTCAAAATAGAAATAAAAGGTTTCAAAAATTAAAATAAAATTGTCACATGGTTAGCATGACTACGTACAGTCATAAACCTGAAATTATCTTATTTGGAACCTTAGCCCAAAATTTAAAAGAGAAATCCAATCATTTTTGCAATTTTCTCTCTCCTCTGGAAAATACCGAAATCAAAACAAAACGTCATGATATTTTAACACAAGATAGAGGATGATTATTAGGGACTAATGCCGTTGGAATTGCGTTATTTCGACTTTCCAATAATAAGTTATGAATTTTGGGAGATTCCAGATTGTCAGATTTTTATCTAATCGGTTATTTATCAAAATAACCCGATTCCAACTCTCAAAATTCCTAAAAATAATCCTTTATCTTCAGTTAAAATTTCATAATTTTTATCGGCCTGTAACATATTTTAAAAAATCGGATTCCCTTAGAGCACAAAATCAGGGTTTTAGATAAAAATCTTGTTCTATCAACATGGCCATGCTCTTTCTATAAAAGGACCCCCAAAAACGAACTAGGGCAGAGGAGAACACTTCTAAAGTCAGAAAACACAGCCACAAACCTTCTCCCCACGTTTTTGCCCTTCCAAGCCTCAAATCAATACCGAAACACTGCAGAAATCACCCCGAAACCACCAAAACTCATCCTTTCTTCTCCCATTGAACATCCAAGCACCAAAACACCAAATACACAGAACCAAAACGTGGTTGACAGCCCAGGGAAGAAGGGGACAGAAGCTAGTTTCGAACTCAAGCCAGAACCGAATCCGACGAAGCCTCGAAGGGCCCTTGATCTGAAGAATCCAATCGAATTCGAAGGTAAAACAGGTAGAAATCTGAATCTCCTAACTCCCCACGAAGTGTTTAATCTGGTGTTAAAATTTGACTTCGAACTGACTCTTTAAGGTTTCTGAATTGTCGTTTGTTTCTGTTTCTGTTCATTAACTTGTTAGCTAAGTTTCGTATTAAATTTGGCTTCAAATTGAAATCTTTTTCTTACTAACATGCTGGAAATCCTTCAGGCTACACGTACATAAATTTTTAGCTTAAAACACCACCGGGAGCCACCCAAACGCCGCCGTCCGAGGGCGGTCCGCACCCACGGACGCCAAGTCCGGGGTCCCGGACGCTCTGTCCGTAAGCCCGGACGCCCCCGGACGGTGGCGGGATATTTTTATTTTCATTTTCAAAATTAAGGGTTTTATAAAGCATGTCCGGGCCCACGGACGTCCTGTCCGTGGCCACGGACGAAATCAAAATTTGACCTAATTCTACCTTCGAAACCCTAGTTTAGGTTATTTCACTTTCCACTTTTATTTTCTATCAAAAAATGCTAAAAAACACAAAAAAACAGAAGCTCGCGCACTTAGGTTAAAACGACTCGTAATAAGCCGTAATTAAACTAAGTAGAGGAAAAACGACTTCTAGGGGTAATGAAAGTAATTTGAACCCTAAATAAGTCGAATATCAAGCCCCCGAACCCGAACTCTCCTTTCCTAATTTAATCTAGGTCAAAATTAGGTGGCGACTCATAATAGGTTCCAGTGAGCTAGCTTAGGTTTTAATAATTATTGTTATATTACATAGTTATTAATCCTAGGTTATAAGTGGACCTAAAACCCGATTAGATCCTAATCAACTTTAATCAACATAGGATAGGGTTTAAAATCGAGGCTCACAGACTGGCGACTCTGCTGGGGACAAACTTCTTAATTTTAATTTGTTTAATTTTAAGAAAGAGGGCTTGACTTGAAAATGTTTATTTATGGCTTTATTTACTCTGTTTGTTTACTTTCGTGCGCACTTCAATTTTTGCACCCTTGCATCATATGAGAGCGAGGGTCCACGCAAACCAATTTCACCCCGGGATCCATTTGAGGGTCCCCTGTCAGGGACTCACACCTTTTAGGTGATGTGAATAAATGGGGGAAAAGAGGAGGGTGTCGTCTAACCTCACCCCCTTAATACCTGGGCTTTAGCCCCAAGCATTTTCCTGGCAGTACCCTTACCTAGCCCATTGTTTGGTCAGTCAAAGACCCGACCGTAGACGCACACTTAACAGTGATGTGAAAAAAGTGAGGAAGCCCAAAGAAAATAGCGTGCAAGCCCTATTCCTTTGTGGTGACCTGGGCCCGCGCCCCAAGCACCTCTCCGGATTGATCCGTACCCAGTTTGATTTAAGCGTCTAGTGAGAACATGTTGAATTTGTGTGGGCCTTGTTTGCTTGTATGATCGGCCCATTACCCAGCCTAGAGATTGATAGGAACTTCTCCTACATCAACCCAGCCCAACACGAATTGGCAGCTCTATTTGTTTGCGGCCCAGAGGCCCTGTTTGGTTCAACATGTGAGTCGTTCGGGCTTCGGCCCAAAACTCTAGACTTAGGTGATTTCTCTTCTGGCCCATTTTGAATTATCCAATTAGTTCTAGGCCTATAAAAAGGAAATCCACCTGAACTTGAAATAACTCACAAGTCCTGAAAATAAAATCTTTTTCGGCTTAGCAACCATCTTCTCTGGCCCAAAGAAAGTTAGGCCCATTTGTGATTTAGGGATCGTTCCAGCCCATGTTCTTTATTTCAGGCCTAAACACATTTTGGCCCAAGGGCTCATTCTAGTCTAGGAAAACTCTTCACTCGGGCTCTGACCCAAAATCCTAGATCTAGGTGTCATCTGTTAGGCCTAACCAAAATCACTCGGCCCAAATTCCAGTTCACATATAGAGCAATCATTCTGGCCCAAGTACCACACTCATAACTCATTCCATTTGAGCCCATAGATCAATTCATAGTTTTGGCCCATAAGCTTCGCTCTCAATCCAGAAGTTCGGCCCATAACACAAAACATTTGAATCCAAGATAGGTTGCATAGCTCATTCATTCTAGTTTCTAGCGTCAAGGCCCGACAAGAACATCAAACAAATCTCAAACTTCAAGGATTTCCCTCTCGGCCCAGTGGCCCATTCATAGTTCGTGTGGCCTCCTTCAGCCCGTTTGCTTCACTTCTAGATAAAGGGTATTCAGGCCCGCAAATCTGTTCTATCCTAGGAGTCATCACGTCATCTCACACACATTCACTACCTTGATCACATACATCCCATGTGTCTCACCACACTCCCCTCTCCACATGAAACTCATTCTTGCGCAGGGAACATCTCACCACCTTGTCAGCTTCCACCACTTGTCAATAGAAAATTTCATCGTACACTGAAAGAATCCCACTACCATCACTACATCACTCCACCAAAACAAGACTTCATCACCACGTACCACCACACATACAGCCACCTCCAACGGATAACTTGGGTATTCAAAAGGCTTGTAAAAAAAAACCCCACAATAATACTGGGGGCAATCTGAGTTAAGGGTCGATAATGTTTATTTCTTTTGTTTAAATGTGCAAACAAGTCTCTGAGTGTACACTTCGCGAGAGTGCCTTGAGCGGTAAAACCAAGAGCGAACGAGCGTGTCATTTTTACACGACTCCAGAGAGATCACGTTCAAAGGTAAGGTAAACGGCATGACTCCGACCGAAGGAGATAATTTGTAAATTTACGCTTAAACCTGTGAAAAGTAACAAAGAACGGATACACAACTATTGGGGATGACGAAGCACCTAGGTGCAGCACCACACAGCCAAAAAGCTTGTGAACCCTGACATTACACCCTAGGCACCCCCGCTGAGCTTTTCGTGTACATCCTCTTTTACAACAAACTCCACAAACAAGCCAGCTAATGATGAATAACCGACCCGGTGACCAAAGGAAGCAAGGAGCCCGACTTCCGAATAGCAACTTCACAAGTCCAAAGAAGCAAAACTGCTTCCAGCATGATGAAACGATCCGCAAATGGTCCCAAAGTGACACAGGATCCAAATGAGCTAACATCAAAAACAGCTCTCAGAGTTCAAAGCCGGGAAACACAAGAACCCCGAAGGAAAGAAGATTCAAAGAAAGGCAAACCTGAAAAGCCTCGAAGAAATCCAAAATCGGAAAAAAGAGAGAAGGTGCAAGGAACAATCCAAAAGTTCCAAGTCCCAAGTTCACAAGCGAAATCATCACGAAGTAGCCAAACGACTTCAAGGCAAAGAAGACGAGTCCGAGAGACGGTGCAAGTTGCAGCTTTGGTCACCCTTATAGCTCCACATATCCTAAACATTCCTCCATTGTCATGTTGTCATTCATCACACCCCATAGCCACGTTATAAGCTTAAAAGACTTCCGACCTAGTAGTTGTGTATCCAATCACGTGAAAGTAACAGGTTGAACGCGTAAATCTAACAAATGTCAAATTCAATGGTCGAGATGTTTTGTCCAAAAGGAGAGCATGAGTGCAAGCATTAAACACTTTGAGTGTAGGATAGAAAGCACCACATCAAGATAAACCTTGACCTTGTGAGAATGAGACTTGTTTTGCGCAATTAATCAAAGAAAATACTGGGGGCAATCGATCGTTCCGATCGATTGCCAAAAGTCCTAAAGAACTCAGATTGCCTTAAGGAAAAATACTGGGGGCAATTGTTGGTCCCAACAATTGCAACAACGACACCGATTGAGTCCCAAAAATCCAAAACCCAAAGGATCAAACCCTTCTCATACCACTCAGGCCCGTCCTAAGCCCTACCTCCACATACAAACATTCACAGGCCCGTCCTAAGCCCTACCTCCACATGCAAACATTCACAGGCCCGTCCTAAGCCCTTCCTCCACATCAAATTCCCACAGGCCCGTCCTAAGCCCTTCCTCCACATCAAATTCCCACAGGCCCGTCTTAAGCCCTACCTCCATGTCCAAACATCCGTAGGCCCATCTTGAACACTACCATCTCCAGATTTGACATGAACCTTAATTCTTCTACATCCACTTATGCATTTTACCCATTTTCACTTAGAACAACCTTTAGGCTCGTCATAAGACCTAGATCCATCCTTAGGCTCGTAGTAAGACCTAGTTGCATCTCTTTAGGCTCGTTATCCATTACCACGCATCGATGACTTATTTGATCAGTTGAAAGGAGCATCAGTATTCTCCAAGATAGACTTACGACCCGGTTACCATCAGATTGCTATCCGGGAAAATGACATTGAGAAGACCGCTTTCAGAACCAGATACGGTCACTATGAGTTTACGGTTATGCCGTTAGGTTTATCCAATGCACCAGCCAAGTTCATGGACCTAATGAACCGCTTGTTCCAAGATCAGTTGGACAAGTCAGTGGTAGTCTTCATCGACGATATACTTGTATATTCGAAATCGAGGGGTGAGCACGAAAGCCACCTGAGGAATGTGTTACAAACATTGAGAAAGAATCAGTTGTATGCTAAATTTTCTAAGTGTGAGTTTTGGTTGAACCAAGTTTCCTTTCTTGGACATATGATTTCTGAGGCCTGGATCGCTGTTGATCCGGCAAAGATAGATGCAGTGCGCACCTGGCCTAGGCCGAAGACAGTTACCGACATCCGGAGCTTCCTCGGTCGAGGCAGGATATTATAGGAGATTTGTGAAGGACTTCTCCAGTGTCTCGAAGCCGATGACTTCCTTAATGAAGTAGGATGCACTGTTTGAGTGGACAGTCGACTGCAAGAGTTCTTTTTAGAGTCTCAAGGACGCTCTGACATCTGCACCAGTCCTGACAATACCAGACGATCCAGATGGGTTTGTGGTCTACTGCGATGCATCAGGCAGAGGTATGGGTTGTGTATTGATGCAACACGGGAAGGTCATAGCATACGCCTCCCGACAGCTAAATAAGCACGAGGAGAACTACCCTACCCACGATTTAGAACTGGGTGCCATTGTCTTCGCATTGAAGATATGGCGACATCATTTGTATGGGGTAAGCGTGACAATCTATTCCGACCATAAGAGTTTAAAGTACTTGTTCACTCAAAAAGAGTTGAACATGAGAATAAGAAGGTGAGTCGAGTTCTTAAGCGACTACGACATCAATTTACAGTACAAGGAGGGAAAAGCAAATGTGGTAGCTGACGCACTGAGTCGCCGAGCACACTTTCTCCATTCGCTTGTCTCTCATACTAGCTTGGTTGAAGAGGTGCGGAGTGCTCAGATGTCGGATCAGTATATGTTGGAGATCAGGCAGAAGCTTATTGATGGCACATTCGACGGTCAGAAGTATGACTTCCAACTCCATGATGATGACCTGATTACGCTTAATGGCCGACTATGTATTCCGAGAAGTAGCGTTGAGCTGAAAGAGCGCGTATTGAGTGAATCCTATTATTCTACTACTTCAATTCACCCCGGAGCTTCAAAGATGTATAAATTTATGAAAAGATATTTTTGGTGGACTGGAATGAAGAAATATGTGAATGATTATGTGTTGAGGTGTCTCACTTGCCAGAAGGTCAAGTTTGAGCACCGACGGCCTGGAGGTATGGTACAACCAACGCCAGTGCCTAAGTGGAAGTTCCATGACATTTCCATGGACTTCGTAGGAGGGCTTCCACCTACAAGGGGAGGTCTGAATATGATTTGGGTTGTTGTTGACCGACTGACCAAAGTGGCCCGATTCATTCCGATGAAGGACA